>OX155957.1:22565912-23038412 GCA_944548615.1 Micropterix aruncella
ATATATATATATATATATATATATATATATATATATATATATATATATATATATATATATATATATATATATATATATATATATATATATATATATATATATATATATATATATATATATATATATATATATATATATATATATATATATATATATATATATATATATATATATATATATATATATATATATATATATATATATATATATATATATATATATATATATATATATATATATATATATATATATATATATATATATATATATATATATATATATATATATATATATATATATATATATATATATATATATATATATATATATATATATATATATATATATATATATATATATATATATATATATATATATATATATATATATATATATATATATATATATATATATATATATATATATATATATATATATACATATATATATATATATATATATATATATATATATATATATATATATATATATATATATATATATATATATATATATATATATATATATATATATATATATATATATATATATATATATATATATATATATATATATATATATATATATATATATATTGCGAAAGTCGCCATATTGAACATAATAATAGAATATTAATCAATTTTTAGAACTATGAGTGCCATCTACACGATGCGTTCCGGACTAAAATACTGGTTGGCAGATCGTGAAATTATGGCTGTAGTAAAACACTGGTCAATCTAATACGCTATATAATCAATGCTATTGGCATAGGTCCTAACAACATAATAAAAAAAACTTATACAAATTGTAAAGGCTTAATAGTGGATGTTGAAATCCGTCGTAGATCTGTTTGGGAAGCTTCGCTCGAAGCGCGTGTGGATGCGAATAGAAAACGCATTAGCGGAGTTGTCGGCGGGTAGCGAGTCAAGGAGTGTAATTGAATTCGTCGCCAATGGCTGGTGCACCGTGGCCGCTCGCTATATACTTCGTCGCTCTCGAGGCAGTGAGCTGAGCACCCTCCGCGCCGTATTGTGCGCCATCCACTCGACGAGGAGGCGCGTGCTCCGCATCCCAATCGTCCCTTCCATTTCGAGGGAAGCTGCAGCTGTTACCCTCGACGGGAGACTCCTGTATCTTTTATGCATTATGTTATATTACCGTCGCTCTCCTCACTTACTGTCGAAACTGCCATTTCTTTCAACCCAAATTGAGGCAAGTCCTCAAATAGCGATACCTGAAAACCACAGTGAGATATTTTTATGTACTGTTTTGAGATAATAGCACTTTTAGGTTAAATTAATATTCTCCCTTTTTACACGGCTGCCCAACAAAAAAGGAGTGTAATTTGTTCAGGGTTCATCTATGTATATTTTCCGTTTCTTTATTCCACCATAACTTCTAAACCATCGAATCGATTTATAAGTATGCGGTATTGTAAGAATCGTTATGTCATCCCGAGTGTCATAGAGTGCCTTAACTTTCCAAATATCAAGTAAATAGTTGCCTAAATGTCCAAATCTCCAAATGTCAGAAAATTAACATAAGTATACGATAATACTAAGATACTAAGATTTATTTATTTTTATTTATTTTATTTATTATAGGTAAAGCACAAAATATAATTTCCTGCAGCATTACAGAAAAAAATGGGTTTGGACCAGTAGCGAAAAATAGAGCACACTGCAGTATCTTGGTCACTACGTCAACACCGCCTAACTAGGCCTAGGCCTGTACTAAGGCAGGTGTACCAGGAAATATTTTACCCGTGCACACAAAAAAAAATAAAAAAAAATAACTAAACTTAAAAATTAAACATGTTAAAAAGATAAATTAAAATATCATCAAGAAGTATTTAAAATTATAATCATAAAATTATCGAGTAAATAAAAAAAACCGAAATCATAATAATAGTAAATAGATAGATAAATACCTACTCAGTAAAATTAAAAATAAAATAAGAATAAAAATAAAAATCATAGTAGATAGTCAAATAATTTGCGGCTCTTTTCACGGCCTTCATTTATTAGCCACACATAAGTAGGTAAACGTGTTTAGTGTCAAATGAAAGGTCTGATTTAATAAATTCCGAAAATATTCATTTATCTATATGGATAAATACATTAAACATAAAAACCTCATAAAAACCTTAATAAAAATAATGTTTAATACAGTAGTTAAATTTTTGTAACGGAAGTCGTGTTTTTTATTCCTTTTAATATATTTTCTTGTTAAGATATTTGAAAACTGGTGTTTTTTGGTACCTGTTAATTTCTTTAATAATTTCTGTAATATCGTATCTGTAAAGGGATAAAGATGAAACGTCATCTCCTTTTCGGAATTTTATCTATTCATTCAACAACTAAAGTTGTCAACTACAACGAGCGAACGCGTCACCTCAGGAAGTTTTAACGATTAGTCGTTCGATCTCCCTGAAGTGAGCGCAGAAGACTTGAACAAAACAGTCCACCGTCAAGCTCCGCCACATGCCCGTAAGCGGCCACGCCAGGAGTGTTACCCAGCGGGCTTACACTCACGCCCTTACTTCCGATTGCGACCAGATTACTCCAGTCTCTCGATTGGTTACGAGTTCGAGGTCGCTTGCGCGGTCCTCTCCCTTACGAAGCGGTGAAACGGTGTATACCGAATCTATCGCGGACCACGGCATCCTTTGGTTCTATTCATTCAACAATCGGTTGTGTCACTTCAAGACTTTCCTGGCAAGTAGACAAGCCCCCGCCAGCACCCCTTCCGCCGAGAGGGGGGCCACACCCCTTCCTCGGCTCAAATGGTCGATTGATGCTTTTGTTTCAGGGTCGTAGCTGTAAAAAATACATGGTTCATCCCCAGGCCCGGACTGGCCATGTCGGCTGTTCGGCGATCGCCGAGGGCCCGCGATTGAATGGGGGCCCGAAGGGGCCTCATATGGAGGATATAACTTGGATAAAAATGTAATTATAGATGAAGTAACCAGGGCTAGTGAAGAACTGGCCAAAAAGCTGTTAGCTTAAGATACTTATTGATTTAAATTGTAAATAATTATTTTCGAGCATTTTTTCTTTTGATTATAAAAACGCATTCGTTTAGGAAAAGACAATGCATTGTATACTCATTAGCATTTTCACTGATATTTTTTTCAATTGAGGTATTTTAAATCTTAAAATATTTCTTACCCTCATATTCATACAAAATATTCTCGCCACAAATAATGAATAACTTGTCATCGATTACTATTTTATTTAGTGTGTACCGAGTTTAGATACGATTCAAATATATACGCAAAGATTATAAGCTTAAGTAAACTACAAACGAAAAGCTTAATTTTTGATAAAGATCATGCCTATACTCAAATACTTTTTAAGTGCCAAAGTAGCGGAAAATGTGGTTATCAGGTATGTAATTTTCAAAAAATAAAGGGGCCCTTCTGCAGTCTTTAGCCGAGGGCCCCTAAAGGAACCAGTCCGGGCTTGTTCATCACCTAACACTATGTACCTCAGCTCTACCTCAGTACGAGCACAGGCTTCTCGCTAACAAATGTTTGTATAAGATTGGTTGTACCTAACTCATTTCTATGCCTAAGGATGCCCGAATCTCACATTAGGTCACATGTCTGTCTGTTTCAATCATACGGTGCAAATCATCGATGTTTTTGTTATTGAAAGCGTTGGACGGGTGACCTTCACGAAATTCCTCACTGAGATTGACACGACCGCTTATAAATTCTGCAAACCAGCTACAAATTTATAAATTATCGTCTCGCTTAGTGCTTCATCGCCACTTCAGAGTTCCAACGCACAACGATGTATAGAAGCGTTAATTTTTATAACAAGTTGCCAAAAAACTTGAAAGATATTAATAATTATGTTGAGTTTAGAAAACGAACGAAACAATATTTGTTATGTAAATGTTTCTACAATTTGAGTGAGTTTTAACTTAGGGATTTATGTTATTTTATTTTATTTAATTGTTACATTTGAATTGTTATTATCTGTATTTTCTATACTCTAAACGGGTTTTTTTGAAAATAAAAATGATTTGATTTGAAAAAAAAGGAGTTTAAAGCTGAGCGTGGCCCAGCTGAGCTGTCAGCGAAAATTTTCGCGAGGTAAATTCATCGTAATGCAGACGTGCGATATTTGCAAAAGTGACGCCACAACGAAAAACAAGTGACAAATGAAACACAATTTATTTTTCATCCCATCTATTCGAAAAGTGGTGTTTTCTATAAGAAACTTTATAAGTGCGCCGCAGTTATCTTTGCGGCTCAATTTTGAATAAGTGCGCTGCAATTTATTTTTGCAGCGCACTTTTTGAATTTGGAACATCTTAGTCTTCAGCGCCGAAGAAATCGAACGCAAATATTGTTTAAATAAAGACTGGTGGGTACGACGGCCCCTAGTCGCGCCGGCGGTTGAATAAGAAAAAAAACAAATGAAATTAAAAACGCGCGAACAAATGCCACTATCGCCGCGCCCATCTACATCCAAACGACGAGATTCCCCGTCACATTTTCCTCAAAATGAGCTAGATTCGGACATTATTTCAAACACGCAGAATATGAAATCTACAACAATCTCAATTCTTAATAAAACTGTAACAATAAATATTCATAATTGCGAAAATTTCTCAAATGTAAATATAAGTGTTTAGTTGTTTTATTATTAGATAGTATTTAATTTCAATTTAGTTGATACTCTATGTTTTATTAAATAATAATATTACAATAAAATATGAGGCGCCTTTTATTTTCTCATAGAGGGTGATAAAAAGTAGAGTGTATCACTCATGCGCAAAATATTTTTGGCTCGGGCACTTTTTTGAATCCCTCGCTACGTTCAAGATTCTACTAAAGAATCCCTCGCTACGCTCGGGATTCTACTCTAGAATCCCTCACTTCGCTCTGGATTCAAAAAAGCGCCGTCGCCGTAAAAATATTATTTTGCTCCCTTGTGATACAATCTACTATTACAGTCAAAAAGTTCCATTTTTAAGTGTTTGTTTTTTTTTTAAATTGTTCACGTAAGTGGACAACTCCGGAAACTTTCGATATGACTTTTTTTTTATTATTTGTTGAGTGGGGCTTTTCTAAGGTCTTTATGAGCCTTGTAACACTGCGACCATTGCTGATCTATTGTGCTCGCCACCTACTATAGTTCTGCGCTAAGCCTCTTAAGAACCGCAGCAGGCTTTTGGCGCCAGATTGTTTTACCTCCTCAGGTTGGAGGTAGTGACCACCCAGGTGGTTGTATCTTTTACGCATCAGCGGGCCACACTCGCACATGAGGTGCTGGGGAGTTTCCTCTGCCCCTTGGCAGAACCTGCACATTTTTGTGTCTTTGAGCTTGAGGTTGAACATGTGTTTGTTCGATATGACTTACAATATTTCTTATGGAGTTAATGTCATTTATACACTCCTTTTACTTTCCCGGCAGAGGGAAAATATTGTGAACGCGCAGTTTTTTTCGAGATGAAGACGGATAGGTTTATACATTTTGACCCCTCCCGAGACGATTAAGACTATTCCAGACTGAAGATTCTCTGTGAATATGTGTGTGTGTGTGTCTGTGTGAATGTATTCCTCATCGATATGCCCTCAGATACAAATAATTTGGCTCCACATACCCTTTGCTCGTAAATAATGTGACAGAGAGAGCAATGCATTGAACAGTAGGTATGCGAGATAATAGCGCGCCAATATTTTTCGCGGCAGCTTTCACACCGGAAACGGTCGGCTGTCAGTCAACGGACTGCTACCCAACTACTACTGGCCGGCTTTCAGCAGTGGTTTTGAAAGGGTTTCAAGTGCGAATTCCCATCTAGGGGATCATATATCGATGGTATTATTCGACGATAGCGCCCAAACGCTTCATTCGATTGAGCTGAAATTCAGCATGCAGTCATCAATCGGTCATGGCAAGAGTTGAAAACATTGTAGTTGAAATCGGTCCACCAGAGGGCGCATCAGTCATACTTCAATCTCGAAATATTGCAGTTAGAGACTTAAAATTCGATACACAGATGCCGTGTTGGTTCGAATTCACGTTGTGAATTTTGATTAAAATATCTCGTATACAAGCGACGCAAACAAAATTAGGACCGCTGCATTTTTAAAAAATACCATTTTAATACTACAAAATAGTACTTTTGCTATCATAGTCACTTGACACAATTACTATCGACGAGGTGGGGAGGCTGGCGGTTGAGGGGGGGGGGGGGAGTGGCAGGGTTGGGGAGGGGGGTTGAGAGGTTTAACGCGGGGGGCGAGGTTGCCGGGATAGTCTTGGGATGACACAACGGATTTTTAAAATATTTTCGTCAATTATCCCTCATATTAGGCCCTTAACATAAAGGAGAGAGTTCATTACGTCGTTGTCCTGCTAGAGATATTGGGAGAACATTAACGCTAAATCCAGTTACGTCATTGTTCCTACAAGACGGATATATATTACATAGTTTCCCTAGTTTAAGGCGCGGGCACACAGTAAATTACTAAGGAGTCGGTGTGTATTTCGCTACGCGCCATATTCAACAAAAAAAAACAACGACTTGAACGAAAATGAAGTTGACTTAACATATATTGTGTTTATATGTATGTATGTGTGTATTCTAATGTATTTAGTATTTCTATTTCGTATATAATATTGTAATTTTTATTAATTTTTTATTATTATATATATATTGTTATTATTATTACATGTATTTTTTAATTATTATTATTATTATTGTGCTTGGTTGGTTTATCGACCCTCGTTATAAATGTAAAAATATAAATTGCTTGCCCTGGAACGGGTATATCCCAGTTGGGCAGCACTAGCCAGTGAATGAAAAAGGAAAGTTTTTGCCATTTGCTTTAATATTATACTTATTGTAAATAGTTAATTTGATAATTCCAATAAAATAAATAAATAAATAAATAAATACGCTCCTGCGGTATTAACAGTGAACTGAAATTGCTTTAGTATATCTGTAATTTTTCGAATTTTTAAATTTGCAGCTTTGTTGCTCCGGATGCGCTTTATGCAAATGATGTGGCGTTCGATTATCCTTATAAGTATCTCCACCATTACTGGAACAAGTGTTCATATCCTACACATGCAGAATGTTCCCCCTAGTAACTGGTTTACCGATGGACCGGGTACTCTTAACTGAGGTGGTAGGATTTAATCTAATTCTCGTAGTTTTTTAAAAAGTTGCATTTTATCGCCGTTTTTTTGTTTGTGTTATAGTGCTGGAAATATGTAAAGGAATGAAGTATGTATGTAGATTTTATGATATGAAGAGGTATAAGGGCTAATTATCAATTTTCATGGAAAACGCATTTAAAAGTTTGATCAAATCCTCAAATCTGGGAATATGATTTAGAGGTTAGATGATTTTCTAAAGGAATTGTACATATCTTCATGAGTATATCACCCCATATTTGTTAACATTAGGCCTATTTTTCGTGTTTTTTTAGATTTCAGTTTTTTTTGTCCAGGCGCTTGGCACTATGTTGCACCAAAAATTTATTAAAATTTTAAGGTAGGTATATCGCATTCTAGAGTGGAATTATCAATGAATAATGAAGACCAGAATGTTATTCTCTTACTCTAAATTATAAGATCGAAGACAAGAATAAACGTATAAGATTAAAGTTATACTAAGTGAATAACAGTGATGAGTTATATGTACAATGAATAACAGTGATGAGATGCTAAGCGGCAAAACTGGGAATTGAAGTTAGGTGGAAGACAATGCCGTAGAATCGGCATATGAGAGCTGGTAGTCATCGTTGAAGGCATGTTTATCTTCTTCTTCAGTAAATTGTAACCGCCGAACACAGGATCTGCCAGGATTGTTTCGCCGCATTGTCGCTCGACACTATCTTGCCTTGAGCGATTCGTGAACAATAACTAAGGGCAACACAGTGCAATGCTCTCCCTCGCGCTCTGTCGGTGGAATCATGAAACCGACTACATAATCATAGTTCTTACTTTTCCCCACCAGAATTCTCCACCAGCGCGATTTTTGCAAAAATGGCGCTTAGCACTATGTTACCCCCCCCCCCCCCCCCCCCCTATTCATATAATACTCTTCTACCGATTGTATAGCCTATAGGCCCTGAATGAGACAATCTAAAGCCCTCGTACAGCCTGTTCTTAGTTAATAATATATTTTGAAGAACTGCTCAACCTGAACAACAGTATCAGGACTAATGACAGGATATTTAGCATTTAACAAACACTTTACATCCATCGGGAAAAGGTCCGATTATCTTTGCACAAAATGTGTAAAGATACAGAGGAGAGGAAAATGCCGCGTATCTACCTATATACGTTGTCCGAGTGTCACGAAAGCCTTAGCACACGAAAGGCGACTACCATGTGAGCCACCGTTTTCACATTTTTTTGAGCCAATACCATCCAATGACGGCTTGTTATTGCGGTAATTAGGGGAGCAGAGGGTATTCCCGTACAGCGGCTAATTGCGTACACTCGATTTTATCGAAACCCACAACAGAAACCGATATCTATCCTTGTCTAGCATTACACATCACCTTTCCTAGTGCCGCGGATAGAAACACGTACCAGTCGGCCGCCGATCGTCTCCGAGAGAGCGCGTTTGACGTTTCGCGGCATCTGTTTAGAGAAATCAACGAGTGATTTTTAAGCTGTAAGTACATCAATCATAGTTACTTTGTAAAATAATCGTGATTTACGCCCTCTTTGGTATCTTAACATTAGACTTATTATGCCTTAGCATTCAAAGTTCCACTTTTTAAGACAATATATCCGAAAATATGTTGGATTCCGGGTTTCGGGTAAAGCCGTACATTTTTGTACGGTATTAGCCGCAAGATGTTTGCATAACTTTGAATGTTGCCTGATTCCATGTTGTTAACTAACTATACATAATAAAAAGAGAGTTTGTCATTTTAACACCTGCACAGTCAAGATGTATGCCTGAAATGCCATCTCCATCAGCACGGGTTACAGAAAAAAAAACTTTCAAAGGAAAGGGAACAGGAAAAAAATCCAACAAGCAACATTCAGAAATTTTAACATCTACGCCCATGAAGTATATGTTAGAGGCCGCAGCTTTGAGAAAAACACTGAAAAACATGAAACAAGAGAATACCAAGCTAAAAAAAGGCACAAAGAAACCAAAAGACACAAAATATACCATAAAAAGACCATAAAAAATGACACAAAGGACGTAATAATAAAAACCATGCAGAAACACGCAATCAAAAGTCCAAATAAACCTAAATCTCATATAAGGAAGATTTTTAACTCTTCTACATCCGATTCCGATGACCATACTACAGCAGTGGTTCTTCATGACGACGACGATACTGATGGAGAGTACTACGATGAAGGACATCTGGGCGTAACTAATGAGTTATGCGCTATTTGTGGAGAATTTGGCAAGGATAATGAACTTTGGTATCGTTGCATAGCCTGTGCACGATGGGTGCATGCTCTTTGCAGCGACAAAGATGTCCCAGATAATTACATCTGTAGTTTCTGTAAACCATAAATTAGTGTACGTAATTTGCCTACTGCTGTACGGTATTGCCCGAACACTTCGGGTAATACCGTACTTTCCACTTTTTTTTAATTCGTAATTAAACCTATTATTTCAAAGTTTTTGTTTTTTTTGAAGCCACCATTTTAATGTCAATTAAACTGGCTGTAGAAATGTATCACATTGAATTCGTTCACTATAAAGTTGTGACATATATTTGAACTTAAGCTTAGGTGTACGTACATACCCTCCGCTCCCCTACACTCTGATTTGGAATTGTCAAATTCTTGGCGATTTACATATCGAAATTTATCGATATTTTTTTTTCTTTATTACGGAAATAAATCAAAACTACAGTCTGTATTTATCTTTTGGGTTGATGTTACTCGAAAATTGTGTTCCTTACTTAGGTTAATAAAAATAAACGCATCATCTATTTGTTAGAAAAAGTTTTATAAGGAATTGTATTTTAGATATTTTGTGGTATAACATGAATTTTCTGGCCATTTGCGGGACGCTTGAGAGCAAGACGCGGAGAGAGATAGAAAACATCGAACGTGTATGGGTGGTAAGTCTAAAACTTAATAGTTTTAGACTTAAACCCTTATCCGAATACGTGGGCTATTTCGAAACGCAATTATGTTATAACAGTCACCTCATTGCACTGGATCCCGCAACATTGTAATGTGAAAACGAAAGTAGTAATGATGCCACTGCAGAGGGAAACGTTTGAGTCGTCCAGACAAGACTATTATAACGTACTCACGTACGATACAATAGTCCATAGTTCCATATTCCATAAGTACATACGATACTATAGTCCATAGCTCCATATTCCATAAGCACGTACGATACAATAGTCAATAGTTCCATATTCGTCGAAATGCAACGGTTAGTCCAAACCACAATACACCGAGAGAACAGTAGACGCACTCTCGAGCGACATAGCTATGCGGGGGTAAGGTGCGAGGGAAATGAGTAGAGAGATACGTCTCGGCGAACGCCTTTGGTAGGCGTTACGCGCGGGTGGAGGTTGTAAAGTTTCTCGAACGTTTAAATATCAGCGTCGGCGGAGTAGCGGCCATATGCGAGCCCTTAGCACTCGTGACGTCGCTCGCTTCGATTTCAATTTTGTTCTAAGGGAAGCTACTGTCTGTATACTGAGCTATAGGTACAGATTGGGCATCCCTCCGATGTAGCATGTGCGTGATGCGTGCCTCCCCTCTCTATATAGCACGAGGGCGTAAACTCGCGTCGCTCAGAAATAATGAATCGGCGTCCCGGAGGATAGTGTTTTCGGCAATGTCCCGTCCTCGCGGCGCATTACTATCAACGATGGGGGAACACTGCAGAAAGGGCCAGGGTGCCCATCGGCCAATGGCGAACCGGCAACGCGGCAAGACCACGCCTCGGGGGGTATTATCCCCCGGGTTTCCTGCGATGAATAAATATTAGACGATTGTGTAACATGAGTTGCCGCCGATGGGGGGAGTGGGGGGCTGGGGATGGCGCGGGGGTATTCATTGTCATGATAATTCCCCCCGCGGGGGCATTTTCACATTTTCATTTTCACCGATACCGGGGGCGATCCCCCTCTTTTAATATACTCTAAAAACCTCTCCTATATTCGATTTCAAACTCAATGCGTATGTATGATAGGGCGCACTGAAATGACTGGGAAGTCACTACTTCGGAATACAGTGGTACTACAAATCATACTGGCATATATTGATTGTTAATTGATCTAATGGCATTTACAGAAAAAACGTATAAGTATATTTTAGTTAGGCAACAATAGAACTTATAAATGTACAAGTCGATAGAGAAAGTAGAACTGACGAGAGAAAAGAAAATTGGCAGAATTTGAAACAAGCCTAGGCTTGAAAAATATAACCATATAACATACATCCAAGTATAGCTAATTAATTAATTAATTAATTTAATACTTGTACTAAGAAAATTACTTACATTGCCGAAGTAAAGAATATACATTGAAAAGAACAGCTTAATGAAGTCAGCAAACGCATATTCGCTGGATTTCATAGTTTTTACTATCACTCAGGGGCGGATCTATATAAGGGCTTTTTGGGCTGCAGCCCAGGGCCCCGTGGATATAAAGGGCCCCAGCCTCCATTGAAAATAATGGACAATATTAAGAATAAAAAACAAAATCTTAAATTTTCAAAAATCCTATCATAAGGAATCCAACCCTGAGATAGGAAATTCTCGCATCTATTCCGGGGGACTCCCCGCCGCTTGTTTTCAGAGTATTTTTTCGCAAACGCAGTCATTTGCAGCGAACAAGCTTCATGTATCAATTTCTCGGTGGATGGGGCGGATCGCTAGCGACAAATTCTTTTGCAATACCTTTTTTTCCATCTTTATTTTAAGAAATAACTTCTATGTATAGCCGTTGAGTTCCTACCGAGGCTAGTTCCTTGTCAATAGATAACTAGTAATGAATGTTTGTATAAATTTTACTTATATTAACTAGCTTTACAAATAATATTACTACTTGCTTAATTAAGCTACTAATTAAGATATTATTACAATTAGTATTAATGATGATATTATTACAATTAGTATTATTACAATTAGTATTATTTTAACAGGCTACCAGAAAGTTTAAAAACTATTCAAGTGGAAAGCTTATTCAAAAAGTTACTTAAAGAATTCTTATTAGACAAAGCTTTTTACTCGATCGATGAGTTTGTTAATTTTAAATAATTTTTCAAATTTTTTGGTCATTTTTTTGACAATTTTAAGTAGCATTTTTTTATTATTCTGACTTTTTCTGATTTTAATTTCTTGATTATTTTTATGAATTATTTTAATTTGTGGTTTTAGTAAATAAATCTTAAAAATTATTTGGATGCCCTAAAAGCAATAATGAAGTAACTGTATGTACGTGGTGATAAATTTAAATATTGTAAAAACGAACTAATATACTGTAATTTAAATGTACCTAAATATTAAGTTTCTACAATCTGTTAAGATTTTTTTGGAAATAAATTGAAATTGAAATTGAAAAATTGATGTTTTGTCTATTTTAGAGAAAAGTTGAATCTTTGTGAGTGTTAATTGTGTTTGTGTGTATGTCATATTAAACAAATAAAATATTGTATTGTCCTCTTTTTTATATATTGTGTACCTAGTGACCTAGACATCATTATCGAAAACAGATTTTTGGAAAAATGGCAATTAGTTGATTAATTAGCAGGCCCCCAAGTAATATTAGCCCAGGGCCCCACAAACGCACGGTCCGCCCCTGCCATCACTGCAAAGATTTTTACCAGTAGAGGTTAAGTAGACCATAGCTCAAACACTGTTATTGTCTATACTTGACTATGCTGATGTTTGCTAGCTTGACGTCACTGAAGCCATCCTCGACAAATTGGAGCGGTTGCAAAATGTGTGCATTAGGTATATCTACAATGCGAACAAATTTGATCACGTCTCTGAGTATAGAGCAGACTTCATTGGCTTCGAATACGTGAACGTAGAAACATTTTCATTCTTTCCCTTCTTTATAACATCCTCAACAATCCTACCGCTCCCTACTACCTAACCGAAAAAATCAGTCACTTAGGATGTCATGGTATTCCACTCCGATCCAGTCAGGATAGTAAAATTGCGATTCCCACTCATATCTTCTTTATATACTTATTCCTTCACCGTTCATGCAGCTAGACTATGGAACCAGCTCCTGTCAAATATCAGTAACGCACCAACGGTTTCAACTTTTCAAGTTTCTGGCATTTCACGTCCCTAAATTCCTAGTTATCCTACGTCTCATCCCATCATCTCCTATTTTTCGCTCCTTGTGAATATTCCAAATCCTAATTATATTTCAAAAATGGCATTTTTGTTACTTGATTAATTTTTGTTACGTATGTGTTAAGTATTTGTGTGTGTGTGTTATCTATTGGCACCTAAATTCTTACACATTCTCGAAGGTTGGCTGTAAGATATTGTATTTTAGGCGATAATTTCGCCTGTTGTACGTTTTTTTTTCTTAAAATATGCATTAAAAAATGTCTATCTATAGCTTAAGGTTGACACAGCTTACATAACAAATTGCGCTATGCACATCTAACGAGGCTTCTCAGGCCTGTATCTAGATGCACATGATGCAGATGGTGTAAAAAATGAATAATAGTATTAAACTAATATAATTCGAAGGGGAAAAAAAATTGTGAAAAGAAGGGAAAATTAAAGTTTAACCTCCACCGTTTTATATTCAAATATAAAATATTTTTTATAGATATAAGTAATAAAATTCACCACACGTTATATGATATAATATGGAATATATTCATTTATAGAATAAATGCAATACATAAATAGATGCAAAATTCACATACATCGATTCAAAAAAAAATCTCCTCATACTATAATTCGTATCAGGTAATTTTCTCAATATAGGTATCCCAATATATTAGCCATCTGTTTATTTTAAATTTAAACCTATAAATATTAGTAATTTTTGACCCTAGCTATCAATATTATAATAGCTATCAAAAAAATTACCGCATGATTAATTTCATATTCGATATAATAACGCCAATTATGAACCCCTTAAAATCATCAATCTGTGAAGATTTCGGGTAGGATATATTAATTATTTGCCTACCTTCATTATGCTGGGCAATATTACAATAATAAAAACGAAGTTCGTAGGAATGTGCACAGCAGCCGTAGGAACGGCAAAATGGCGGTATCGCATTATGTTTGATATGATCTGCGGTTAAAATTATTAGGTAATACATATAAAATTTAATTTGTTATTTTTACTGACACAACCGTGGCACTCCAATAAGACTCAGGAAGTGAGCTTGCCTTATCACTGGAGTGCATAGCAAGGCGGGCTCGGTTTCACTTTACTTGGCACATTAGGAATAATTTTATGCACTTTAACATATAATTTATGCACAATTTGGCCTGGCCACAGACAGATGTATGCCTAAATTTAGAAGCATATAGCGGTATTTTCTGGATTGTTCATTATATTTCATTTGTGCTATTGCGTTTGAATGTTTATGTACCTAACGAATAAATAAAAAAAATAAAAATATTAGTGATATAAACATAATCGTAATAATCATAACCACCACAGTCATACTTTATATTTATATATTATTTACTTAACCTACTATATTTTAAATATTTGAGAATATTTTGATTGTAAATATAATTAAACAAGGAATTAGAGCGCTTTATTCAACTTAAAATATAAAAACAAAACCTAGAAAATATCGTAAAAATAAAATAAAAAAATATCAACCTAACGACATAAAAAGAAATCTACCATGTTATTCAGCTTGAGCGCATTACTTTTTATATACATGTGTCTAAAATGACATGCAAAAATATTTTTGAATGAATTGAGTTTCAGAAAAATACACCAGTTTTTATATTATTTTTTTTATTTATGTACATGCAGTTTGCAAAAATAGTGAACCTTATCCAGACCAAAATAGCTTGTTTCTATTAACTACGGTGAAATGCAGTCAAACAACAATATATCTTTAGTATTCAGAATTCCTCGGATGTGCCTTTCTTAGCACCATATTCCTTATTCCTTATTGCCAAAACAACTGTAACATAAAAAGATTAACATATACAAATACATATGCATACATAAGTGCATATGCATATATTATGTCCATTATTTAGATTCCTAAAATCATTGGACTTTCGGACAGGTAACATGTCAACGGATTACGCAGAGAGAGCGACAAACACAATGTACCTACACTTTTTGTATACAAGACGTGCCTTCTTAGACAATATCTTCCTATATAAAATTTTAAATAACCACATTAATTCTGCACCCCCTTTTTATTTTTTTTTTAATTCCTTGGTCTCCCTCTTCTTGTTTAAAAGATACATTTTATATACATTTTATACACAAAGATACATTTTATATGACCAACTAGAAAATGTCTCCTCCACGAAATTTCTCGGATTAGAAATCGATCAAAAATTACAATGGTCTGATCACGTAAAAAATTATGCAGTGCCATATTCGCCATTAGAAAGATAAGAAGTTTATGCGGTTTTGAAGCAGCTACATCCGTTTATTTTGCATATTTCCACTCCCTAATAACGTATGGCCTACTGTTTTGGGGAATGGCACCAAACTCAAAAAGAATTTTTCTCCTCCAGAAAAGAGCGGTACGCAGTTTATATAGAGTCTCACCAAGAAGTTCTTGTAAGCCGCTATTTGTAAAATCAGGAATAATGACTCTATTTTCTTATTACATCTACCAAAATATTATGTACGCTCGTAGACACCTAACAGAAGCTCCGGTGAGTGATTTTCATCATCACGATACGAGGAATAAATCCAATCTCCACATAAACCGACAGCGACTTAGCAAAGTGCGATACAGTTTTATTCACCAAAATTTGTCCTTCTATAATAAGATTCCAGAGCAAATGAAAAGCCTTGGAGAGGACCAATTTAAAAAGATAATTATACATAATTTGGTAAGAAACCCAATTTATGGTATAAGGGAGTTTGAAAATTTTGAATTTATTTTCCATGTTGATGATTAATGAAATGCGTAAAGTTTTAAACATAATGGTATTATGATAGCTGACATTCTAATTTTCATATAATTAAATTCATTTTTAAAAAAAAAATACGAAGGCATATTGCTGGATTGGCAATAAAATATATATTTTTTGATTATTCTACATAGAATTTGCATTTCTATTTTAATATATTATTCTCCCTGACATTAGCATATTTTGATAATTTGTATGTAGGTAATATTGAATATAATATTACAGCCTATACAGATAACTATCACGATAGTTATGTTTATAATAATGACATTTTTAGCATTTAATTTTGTGACGCATCCAAGTGTAGGAATGCCTATCTACTGGAGTAGTTGATTGTATTGTATTGTATTGTATTGTATACCCTCCTTTCACACGAACTATCCGAAAAATACCTTTTTCAGACGGTCCTGTTTACATGCTTCGAATGACCTCGACATATTTTCCGACACGTTGGTTACTTTTAGTAAAAAACTATGTGATTTGTTGTATTATTAGCTCATAGTTTAATTTGTTATTAAGTTGGTTTGTAGTCGCATTAACTAATTGTTAAATTTGTTACTGAGTATACAGTTTTTTAATGCATTAGTTCTTGTACTTTACTTTGCTTGTACTTCTTTTGTGCTTTTTTTGGATGCATTAGTACAATCCGCCTTTTGGGAGATGGTACTGAGACATGTCCCTAGATTATTTAGTCTTACTGTTCTCACATTAATGTGTTGTGATATAAGTATTTTTCCTAAAACGTAGGGCCTACTCTATCTGGCCAGACTGTACTCCTCTCGGAGCCGGAGACATCAATGGAAGGAAATATCTAGAAATATCTATCAGCAGGCGCAGAATGTATTTTTTTAAAGTGATACATCATCATTGATACATATATCATCATTGATACATACATGCATCAGTGATACATACATCATCATCAGACTCTGTCTTGAGTGGTTTTTTTTGTGATATTAGCGAAGTGTTAATATACAGATATGTTAAGAAATAATGATGAAGGGCACAAAATAGTGAAGTTAATAAACATCAAAATATTAAAGTAGTTTTATGCATTAAAATGTTCATCCTTTAAAAAATGTTTTCGTTGATGTATCATTTAGAGAAAACGGCCCTCAGTTAGCCGTGGGTTAAAAGTGAGTTAAAAGCGTTTTAAAAAGGAGTCACAATGGTGATTTTTGAAGTCCTCAAAGACTCTAAAATCTCCTAAGAGATCAATTAGATACGGTTGAACCTGAGTACCTACCTACCAATGGCGATATTATTTTATTCGAGTGGTTATAAAAAACATAATAAAAAACAAATAAACAAATGCATGGCCGAAGCCGAGGCCATCGCAAATTCGCTTAGTTATTGCCGATGAGACGGCAGTTTCCGGGCTTCGCGATAGCATGGCGCCCGCATCGGACTCTCAATTCACTGGAAGAGGATTTGGGGTACGAAATTAAGTCGTCATCGGATGCCTTCTGGCGAGCAGACAAAACAAGCAGAAAGCAAACCTCTCATTTTCGACTTCGTCATTTTAACGACCTAAAAATGCTTCTTCCTTTGGTTTCTGTCCTTATGTTGGAGTTGGTTGGTCATCGTCAGTATGGAGTTGTTACCTACAACTAGGGTTGTCGACTACAGCTGGCGAGCCCGTCACCTCAGGAAGTTTTAATGATTAGTCGTTCTATCTCCCTGGAGTGAGCGCAGAAGACTTGGACAAAACAGTCCACCGTCTAGCTACGCCACAAACCCGTAAGAGGCCAACGCCTTTTAATCGCGAGATAACCAGGAGTGTTACCCGGCGGGCTTACACTCACGCCCTTGCTTCCAATTGTGACCAGATTACTCCAGTCTCTTGATTGGTTACGAGTTCGAGGTCGCTTGCGCGGTCCTCTCCGATCCATCGCGGACCACAGCGTCCTTTGCCCGGCTGTTCACCCAGGATCGGTCGGTCCAACGCCAAGAGACCAACGCCTTACCGCGAGATAGCCAGGAATGCTACTTGGCGGGCGACACTCGCGCCCTTGCTACCAATTGTGACCAGATTTCTCCGGTCTCTCGATTGGCTCCGAGTTCGAGGTTGCTTTCGCGGTCCTCTCCCTTACGAAGCGGTGAAACGGTGAATACCGAATCTATCGCGGACCATGGCGTCCTTTGCCCGCCTCTGAACCGGGATCGGATGGCCAATGGTCATTTCAAGAGCAGTCGCCGTAAGGTACGCAACCACCCCCGCTCTATAGGAAACAATACAGCTTCAAGACTCCCCCGACTGTTAGTCGGAGTTGTTATGTCCAAAGTCTTCTACGCACACTGCAGGTCGATAGAACGACGAATCGTTAAAACGTCCTGTGGTGACGGGCTCGCCCGTTGTAGTTGACAACTCAATATGTTAGTCGGAGTGCACAATCGATTGGCTTGCGCCGCACGGTGCGCAGACCGTACAGGAGCGCCAGAGGTTTGATTCCCAGGGGAAACTGACCAGGGCCAGAGTCTTACCCAGGTTCGCACCCCGTGCGTGGAGGCCGTCGGATGGGTGTTGACCCGTGAGTGTGACCGACCCTGAACACATGGGTCTTCGTGGCCAACCCATCATGGGCCCGTTAGCCCCCCTTGCTGACTAACAGTCGGGGGAGTCTGGAAGCAGTACTGTTTCCTATAGAGCGGGGGTGGTTCCGGACCTTACCGCAACTGCTCTTGAAATAACCATCAGCTATTCGATCCTGGGTGAACAGCCGGGCAAAGGACGCTGTGGTCCGCGATAGATTCGGTAAACACCGTTTCACCGCTTCGTAAGGGAGAGGACCGCGCAAGCGACCTCGAAGTCGTAACCAATCGAGAGACCAGAGTAATCTGGTCACAATTGGAATTAAGGGCGCGAGTGTCGGCCCGCCGGGTAACATTCCTGGCTATCTCGCGGTTAAGGCGTTGGTCTCTTACGGGCTCGTGGCGTAGCTAGACGGTGGATTGTTTTGTCCCCAAGTCTTCTGCGCTCATTTCCAGGGAGATAGAACGACTAATCGTTAAAACTTCCTGAGGTGACGGGCTCGCCCGCTGTAGTCGACAACCCAAGTTGTAGAATCAGGTCATGCTTACCATAAAAAAATAATTGTCATCGGAACTGAACCAACATGTAAATTTTCAACTTCATATGAAAATATTTGAGGAGTTCCTTCAACTCCTCATGGAACTCATTATCAGAACAGGATTTTGATAAAAATGGACCAATCTGGAAGTAAGTATATCCTTTCAAATATAAAAATTATTTTCCAACGCCGTTCATAAATGATGGAGTTCTGAGGTAACAAACATTAAAAAAACAGCCGAATTGATAACCTCCTCCTTTTTTGAAGTCGCTTAAAAATTACCATACTCCATCGCAAAGCTTATGGTCCTCAATGGGTTAAGGATCAAATTTATTTTTATTTAAAATTGAAATTTTATTTCGTTTAAATTTTATTTGTCTATATTATTTTATTTCCATAAATATTTCTTTAGATTTGAGGGTTTGAAGTCTATTAAAGTATTAGTTCATGAATTGAATTGATTTTAGAATTTGTGATTATATTTTCTTTGTTTTGAATATCTGGTTTCATAACTTTTTTCATTTTATTATTCTATTTTATCATTAGGTAGTATTCAAGAGAACGTATCTGAACCAAGTGCTGACGTCTCGTATGATCCAGTTACGTTAGATCCTATTAATTTGTACATATATGTATCTAGAATTTTTAAGAGAACAAAGAATTATACATATTATTATGAATAGAAACAAAAAAAGAAGAATTTTAATAATTTACTCCTGCCCCCCGAATGAAACTTTTTTTTTCGTATTCTTTTCCTCCTTCCTCCACCACTTTAATATGAAACTACATAGTGTAAATTTGGTGATTTGTCGTGTCTCCATTGATTTGTTGCACAATGCATATCACGGAATTGAAACCCGATCTGTGCGAGCGCGTCTCCTGTTACCGATCCCATTTTCACACATTCCACAATGGGCCCTGCCACACGATATTACATTATCGCCAAATCAAGATTATGATGTGCCCTAAGCCTCAGCACGCCCTCGGAAAGATTCATAAAAGGCGGAGAACAAAAAGCCAGGTTGCCACGAAACCGCTTGCACCTTTAGCAGACCTCTTTCAAATGTTATTATTGTAACCGAGTTGATTGTTAGCGGTCTTTTGATTTGAATTCAAAGAAATTACTTTTTTAGATTTGGGTAATTGATAATGGGTAAATCTCTACCATTCCTTAACTAAACTATGAGCATGGGGCAGTGGCACACCTCGATTAGTTCGCTTCTAGCAGCCTCTGAAGATCTGGCGATCTCTGGAACGTTGATTAATTCGCTTCTGGCGTTATCACACACCTCGGACCTGTTAAGAGTTGTCAGCTATGGCGGGCGAACCCGCCAACCCAGGAATTTATAACGATATTGGTCGTTCTTTCATAAACGACATAGGTACCTAAAGATATTGATCCTGGACTGAACGTAGACTCAAGGACAAAGCAGTCCACCGTCTGGCTAAGCCGACTTGACCGCGAGAGTCCAACGCCTTACCGCGTGGCCCTAGGAAGTTGAAACAGCTGACAGCCTCGAGCCCTCACTACCAGATTTTACAGGATTTCTCTGTCCTCCCGTCTGGTCATGGGTCCAAAGTCGCTTCCGCGGCCTCTTCCTTGTGTTAGCGGTAATTCAGTTTGAATTTATCGTGGACCGAGGCGCCCTTTATCCGCCGTGTTCACTCGGAATCGGGTGGCCAACGGATCGTTTGAAGGATAGATGACGCCAGGTCGCAGCTACTCTCGCTGTCATAGGAATCATACATCTCCAAACTACCCTGGTTATTCGCCAGATCGCGTAAGCGTGGCAGACACAGACTGGTATGCAAAAAACCCCTATTACGGCCTAGGTTTTCCCCGAATCCGCGATCTTGTGATCCCAACCGTCTCCTGCCGCAGGATTACATCCATGGCAGAATCTCTCAGCGCCTTGAACGGTTCAGTCCCTGTAGGAGGAGGCTACCAGATTGGAGTTATACCGTAAGTTGGGCAGGCCAGACACCGACGAAACCCACCTTAAAGAATAGAAAAAAATGCAGGATGCAGGCAAACAAAGAACGCGGTTCCGGAAGCGTCTAAAAAACTTGCCCGCAACCTCACCAGATTAAAAAGGGACAAAATCCGTAAAGTCATAAGTACTATGACAGGCCACTGTCCTCTAAACAAACACCTGTTTACCATAGGTGTGACAGACAGCCCTATATGCAGAGGATGCATGGAGGAAGAAGAAACGCCACAGCATGTGCTCATGGAATGCAGGAGCGTGGCAGAGCAACGGGCAAGAATACTACAATCTCCAGCATCTGTCCCGGAAGCCTGTTGCAACCTAAACAGGCTGCTAACCTTCTGGGACAACCTGAGTTGGCTGGAGTAACATAAATAGAAACATGAGCCACGCACAACGGCCCAATCAAGAGGCCAAGTGCGGGAAATAGCCCAGGAAAACTATAACTAACTAACTAACTGAGCAGGCCAGACGGCATAGAGTTTGTTCAACACCACCCAAGCTGCACAGAGACATTGTGTACCTATAGCACAGTATAATAACACCCAGCAGTACCCAGCAGTTCTGCTTCGTCAGTATCGCAATTCTGCTTTGTCACTTGCACTAATACCTTTCGTGTAAACATACTGTAGCGCTTAGTATTAGAGCTTAATATTAGTGAAAGTGCCAGTGCTAGTGAATAGAAGCCGATCTTATTTACTAAGCAACAAGTGACTTCCCCTCCCACAAAATACTAAGCACTTGTCGCTTGCTGACTCGTGAGAAAAGCCGTGGCAAGGGTTAGTTTTTGAAATTTTGTTTAGCTTTTGGAATAATTTTAAATTACAAATAAACACGCGCTTTTCTCTGTTTACGAGACAATAATTAATTGTTAAGTTTATTTTGTTATTATGACTGCAGAAAGGTGGAATTCCAAAACCTCTAAAAAATGCATCCACTAATTTAAATACTATTTATTATTTTAAAATTTAATATGCTCATATCTCAAAATTAAATTTTATAATCCTCAAATTTAATTTTACATCTAGTAAAATATTTCAAAAGTAGGTATTTGAAAACTGCACTGCTCAAAATAAGGCAGGCGGTGGTGTTTTATTTCGAACGGATTTCGTGCTACTAATAACCTTTACTAATACCATTGACTACATAATCAATGCTAATACCAACTTGTAAACGGTTACTTGTCGCGATCACTAAGCAGTTTAGCGACAAGTACAAATTAGTAACAAGTACTTGTTATTAGCTACTAAGCTCGTGTAAACCTAGCATAATGCTAGGTTTACTAAGCCCGAGTAAACCTAGCATAATGCTAGGTTTACTCGAGCTTAGTAGGTAATGACAAGTACTTGTCGCTTGCACTAATATCTTGCGAGTAAACATGCTGATTCAGCATGTTAGCGCTTAGTTTTAGTGCTTAGTTTTAGTGAAACTGCCTGTGCTAGTAAATAGAAGCCGATCCTATTTACTAAGCGACAAGTGACTACCCCCACAACATATTAATAAGCACTTGCCGCTTGCTGACTCGTTAGAACAGCCGCGTCAAGGGTTAGTGACAAGTGAACACACTGGTTTCTCTGTTTACGTGACATTTGCTGTTTATTTTGTGATTATGACTGCAGAAAGGTGGAATTCCAAAACGACAAAAAAAATCATCCTGGAAATCCTATGAAAAATAAAGAGGCGGTGGTGTTATAATGCGTTTTTTTAAATTATTTATTGTTGAATCAATATATCTAGGCAATCATGTTATAAAAAAATATTGTACGCCTAAAAGGCAGGTTGTACGGCACTGAATAATTGTAAAATTTTATGTTACTACACCACAATTACAATAAAATAAATTTAATTGAATTGTTCTATTTCGAACGGAGATCGTATCACTAATACCAACGTGTAAACCGTTACTTGTCGCGATCACTAAGTAGGTTAGCGACAAGTACTACTAAGTGACAAGTACTAAGCGACAAGTACCTACTAAGCCCGTGTAAACCTAGCATAAGTATTACTCGCCGCCTTGTATACCTATATAAAACGAAAACTAGCACTCAGGCACAGTATACCAGACAGTAGCTTCTCTTAGAACAAAATTGAAATCAAAGCGAATACGTCACGAGTCGTAAGGGCTCGGATATGGTCGCCAGATGTCTCGCTACTCGGCCTACACAGTTAGCCAATTGATCGAAAAGGTCGCTAGCCTTTACCAGCGCGTAATGCTAACCGTTCGCGTTCGTCGGGACGTACCCCTCTGCCACATTCCTCGCACCCTCTTCCCGCAATGCCCTGTAGCTCGAGAGTAAAGCTACTGGTTGGTATACTGTGACTCTGGTATGAATGAAGTACTAGTAGTACTCGTAGATACTATAGTCGGGTGTTGCGGATAATTCCCATCAGCGACACGAATGTTTTTCCAGGTCTTTCCTACACTTAAATCCGCCGCCGCATTTAGGACACGAAAAACTTTTCATTTTACAGTGGGCGGTATTAATGTGAGCAAGAATATTGGCTTTGCTGCTGCGCATTTGACCGCATTCACTGCATTGGAAGTGTTTGCGGCGGCGATGCACCGCGTCCACGTGCCTGGCCAACATCTTCGCTTCTACGAAGGCGCGACCGCATACTCCGCACGCGTGCCTCTTCACTTTACTGTGGATGTAGTCTCGATGGGACCTCAGACCGGCCAGCTGGGAGAATGAGCGATGGCACTCCTCGCACGAGAATGGCTTCCTTTTCAAATGAACAGTCATCACGTGCTTTTTCAGTGCCTGCGGTAAATATGGAAAAAAATAAATTAATGTTTATCATAAGGGCCAGGCCACGCGATGCCGTGCGGTTGCGGCGCGGCGCCTGAGCATTGCCGCTGCGGCGTCCTACATACAAATTTCCTGGGTATGTCACATGGTGGGTTCCGGCGTCGCACCGCACGCAAAGCGCACGCACCGGTAATATGCGCCGTCAACCGTCGCATATTACCTGTGCGTGCGGCGCCCCGAACCGTCGCACCGCACGCACGGTAATATGCGCCGGAGCGGCACCACTCAGTTGTTAAGTGCAGTCGAAAGAGGGTACATACTTGCCTGTTTCATTTATTTTCACGTATTTTTGTAAATTTTTAATCGAAGTGTTTAAAATAAGTACCAACGAAGAAGATATTGGCATTGACTACCTCATTTCAATAGTTCTACGTACAATTATTACAACTACAACACTATTCGCCCACTGCGGCGTCGTTGTAACGTTGCGGCGCCGCACCGTGTACTGTACGTGTGTACGCCCATACGGCGAAATCTTTGCGGTGCGGCGCCGCACCGCATCGTTTGGACCGGCTCTAAGAGCGATGATCCACTGAAACAGAGGGATGATAAAAAAACAGCTGTGTCGCACTAAGACTTTCCCAGCAAGTAGCCAAGGACTGATTTCATCAGGAGATTTATTTTATTTAAAAAAGATAAGCACCCTCTCTCTGTTTGCGGACGAACCCGGCTGAGTTCCATTACATCTGAGCCTTTAGCCAAGAAACGAAACGCACCACCCGGGACTTGAATGGGCCCGATTGCATTTCTCCGTGAACTAAAATAGGAAAATCGTTCAACCGAACGAGACAGAGCAATACGCTAGAACGGAATATGCTCGAATAGAACTGGAATATTTTCTGGCACCAAAACTACATGTCGAACTTATAGACTAAATTTGAACACTTTTCGTGCGGTGCTAAATTTTGCTGTTTTATCTTCGGTGGGTAGTTTTACCGTGGAAAAGTGACAACCGTTCATTTCACATTCCGCTCTGACGTACTGCTCTGTCTCGTAAACATGAACTAATATCCGATTTTAGTTCAAGAGAAACGCAATCGAGCCCAATATCGAGCCCCTATCTACCAGGGAGCGCGCTAGTCATACTTCAATCTCGAAATATTGGACTTAGAGAGTTGAAGTTCGGTACAAAGATGCGTCGTTGGGCCGAGACCACATTGTGAAAGGACAATGGGCATTTTTGTATGAAATATGTTCCCAGAGTGTAACTAGGGTCGTGTGTCAAGATGTAATAATATCAAAGTTCAACTCATTAATCCATGTTGTATTGGAATTACATAAATCCGAAGTTTTGTATATATGGATGATTTTGTGAAATAAAATAGTTATTGACGTCATTTGAATCAACAGTTGAGCTAAAATCCAATCGTAAAGCAAAAACCGATCAAGTCCAGTATCACAGCCAGAAAAAAAAATAGGTTGTATTACCCCAAAACTTTCAATGCAAACCGATAGCGCCCCCCCCCCCCACCCCCCTTCGCCAAACCCTTAACCCCGACCCCCCCCCCAAACCCCACTCCCTCAACCTCTCTTCCTACCCCAAAGCCTCTTCCAACTCCCCCCAATCCTCCCCCCACTTAACCCCTCCCCAACCACCCCCATCCCCAAAGCTACCACCCCCAGCTCCCCACCCCCAACCCCCCCTAAACCCAACCCCCTACCGCCAAATAAATCCCCCCTTCCCTACAAACCCCTAAACTCTTCCAACCCCCCCCCCAAACGCCAGCCTTCAAAACCCCTTTTGCATCTTAAGCACTTGGGTATGAATTTAAGCACTCTAGGTAAGGCGAGATAGGAACCCACGGAAGAAGAATATTTTCGTCCGGAACTTTATACATATTGCTCTATTTTCTTCGAACCTAAAACATTCTAGGTAAGGCGGGATAGGAACCCACGAAAGAAGAAGAATATCAGAAGAATATTTTCGCCCAGCCGGATAATAAACAAGGGAGATCTGGAGACGTATATTTCTTATGACAGCGAAGGACAGTCATCGACTTGACGTCTTTAAACCTTGAATCGATCAATTGACCACCCGATCCTGCGTGACCATGGCGGACAAAGGGCGCTTCGGTCCGCAAAATATTCAAACTGAATAACCGCTTACGTCAGGTAGAGGCCGCGGAAGCGACCTCGAACCCGTAACCAGACGACGAAATCCGGCCAAATCCGGCCAAAGTAGTCAGGGGTGAGGTGGCCCGCTGGGTGCTTCCCAGTGCCTCGTGTAAGTGTTCGCTCCTAACGGGTGAGTGGCGTAGCTAGTGGACTCTGTTGTCCCTGAGTTTCTACGCTCATTTCAAGTTGAAAGAACGTTTACATATCGTTACAACCTCCTGGGGTGACAGGTTCGCCCGTTGTAGAAGACACCTCGAAAGGGGGTGGGGTTATACAGGATGAAATAAGAAGTAGGGTATAGCCCAAAACTTCAACACTGAATCGATCATTTACTAACGAAAGAAGAAAATTCGAAATGAAAATATACAAAAAACCTACCCATTTGTCAACAAATGTCTTCTTACACTCGAGGCATTCTTCTTTCGAATTCATGTGAATTTCTTTGATGTGACTCCTCAAAGCAGCTTTGATACTAAACTCCATCTCGCATACTTCACATATGAAATTCTTTAATTTCAAATGCACTGCTTCGATATGCTTGTTCAGGCCGCATTGGTCATGGAAGGCTCTATCGCAATCCGGACAGCCGAACTTCCGCAACCGTCGCCGGTGAAAGGCACGGCAATGAACGGTCAAATCATCTCGGAGAGTAAACGATTCTTCGCACTTCTCACACGAATACTGTCTCGGCTTCAAGTGCACCGAATGCATCTGTTTATCTCGCATGAATTTCGTATAAAACCCCATATTGCAATCGTTGCAATTGCATTTTTTCACCTTAAAGTGAACCCTGTCGCGGTGCTTCTTTAAATTCTGTTTCAATTGAAAAGACCGATCACATTCCGAACACAAGAATGGCTTCAATATCGGGTGCGCTCCTTCCGCGTGCGCTTCGTTCGTAAACCTCGCGGATAAATCCTTCGGACTTTCAATGTACGTACAGCGGTATCTCGCCGCTTCAGTAGACGGACCACATACCTCGATAATAATATGTCTTTTAACGTCTTCCCGACGTTCGCTTACCAGGTTGCGATGTTTTGAATAAACATGTCTATTAAGATAAGCCGCATTTGAAAAAGCTTTCTTACATTCTCCACGCGTATATTTCTTCATTTTATGAACCCCAGTCACGTGAGCAATCAAATGCCACCTTGTATCAAAGTCTTGCTTACATTTCACACACATATATTTATTTTCTTTCGGAATTTTACAACCACGGCAAATCAACATGATCTCCTTGTTATATGTACACATCGGCATTCGCTCGCTTGTATCGAGAACAGAATCACAAACAATGCAAGAGAAATCGACAAATCTCGTCACAGAAATTTTCAGGTCTTTTAATTTGATTGCCGTTGCCATTTCTTTAATATCCGTTTCAACAGAATCGTATTCTTCTGGTTCGTCCTCAACAACGTCCTCTTCAAATTCTAAAATGTTCTCTCCGGTGTCAGACGGATCTAGATCTTCTTCTTTAACGACGACGTCACTCTCCATTTTTATTTCAATGTCTTCGATACATTATATACTTTCTTGACGCTCCATTCTGGGTGGCGACTTTTTCACACACAACAAGATTGACGTTCTTCTTCTTTTTTTAATTTGATGGCTCCACCCAAAAGATTGACGTTTACCTTACCGAGTAGTTCCCTAATACTTCTTCTTCTTGTTACTTTATGGCAATCACCGATAGTCGGTGCTTTTCTGCCAAGTCGTTTTCGGAGGGCATCTAAGTTAGTTTGTTATGTATAAGACGGCACAATACTGAAACAAGGGATAGCATAGAACATGGTTATTGGGGATGATACAAACAAGGAAAGGATGTGAAATATGCTATTACACTAAACAGAAATATTATTAAGGGAAATAAATTAACATATTACTTTAAATATTTTGGGAGAGTTTAGGGATAACAAGTGGAGAACACATAGAGGGAGTTGGATGTTATACTTTATAAGGTCTGGGATAAAACTCGGATAATTATTGAGGATGGGACAGTTAAAGAATAGATGGTCCATCGTGCAATCCCCATGTCCACAATCGCATTGCGGAGACGTAAGAACATTAATACGGTGGAGGTGCGATAGGGTGGAGCAATGTCCGATCCTCATGCGGCAGATTATCGAAATCTCTTTCCGACTAAGTGGCTGGTGGTGGTACCATGGCTTCGAGGGGATTACGGTCTGGATAAGCGAGAACCTCTTACCCTTTTGTGTTAGAGGAAGTGCGCCATCGCTGAGTCCAAATTTTAAAAAGTTTATTATCTATCGAGGGGAAGAAGTCGGAGACAGGCAGACGGCAATCGACTTCGGAGCCGAAAGTGCGAGCCGAATTCGCCAGCTCGCCCACCGTCTCGTTTTCCCTAATCCCCGAATGACTAGGGATCCAGCAGAATAGTTCCCTAATAAATCTGTGCCGAATAGATTACAGAACTGCCCCGTTGACAGTGTTGCCTTTACAAATAGAACTAGCCGCGTTATGAATTGACAGTGTTGCGTTTACAAATATAAATATATTCGAAACTCAAAAAATATTTATTTTATCCGCAAATGTCTATTGACTATTACCTATAGTCGAGGAAATAGTGAATATTTTTAGGACCTATTTTCCCAGATTGTGAAAGTAATTAAATCTGGTCTAGTATTGATGCTAATTAAGAAATTCCGAGTCTTGCAAGGATTATGAGGGTGGGTGGCGGGAGGTGCAATCGAATTGTAGTTATTTTCCCAGGTATAAATCATTTCAATTTACTAGAATCAATCATTGAATGCACCAAAAAACAATAAGCACAACCACAGCTCATATTTGGTACGGCGACGTTGACATATCTGCTATAGGAGTTTTCTTTATATGTTTCCTAATCGTTGTTTGAACCCACTTGGGACACGAACATTCGCCAACGTGTGGAGGCGGCATCAGACTGACGGGAAACTGATCGTTTATCGCGTTGACTGATTTTGATAATTTCCATCAGTCCGTTCATGATCAAGGTCACGGACTGAATTGATGTTAGAACACCCGTCTTAGGCCCTTGTCGACACACGTTTTGTTGT
Source organism: Micropterix aruncella (assembly GCA_944548615.1). NCBI lineage: Eukaryota > Metazoa > Arthropoda > Insecta > Lepidoptera > Micropterigidae > Micropterix > Micropterix aruncella. The sequence goes on from OX155957.1 coordinate 22,595,027, forward strand.
CGTGAAAATCTACGGTTAATTCGTGTCTAGGCACGGTCAGTATTGTATCCAGATCACTATGGAAGCTTGTCGACGGGCACGGCGGAAAAACGGACGGCGCCGCCGCTGTGTCTGTGGACAAGGTTCAACAGTGATCCATACAACACTGACGACCGTGCCTAGACATGCCGAACAAACGTAGATTTTCACGGCAAAAAACGTTCGTGGACAACAGGGCTTATTTTTACACGCTTAGTTTTTTTTTATACTTCTTGTATTGTGTTGATAAAAATCGCTATTCATCGGGACCTCCGATATATATGGGGTAATCAAATGAAAACGAGACGATATATCGAGCATGACGCGGAAGTTGTTAATCGCAGGTAGCTGTGTGTATAGTAATGCCCTCTATTGGGAATCCGGAAGGAATAGCGCGAACGTTCACCGCTGTGCCATTTGCTTGTTACACGCGTTCAAAGCACAGAGGTAAAGAACAAAGAACTTGAGTGCGAAGGCGGGCTGTGCTTGAATGCGTTCACCTAATAGAAAGAGACAGCTCCATATAGTACCCCTCTCCATCCTTTTCTAGTTGCGCATGCGCGTTTATCCATAGAGACTTCTGGCGTCGAAGCGTTGCCATGGTGATATTATAAGCGTTGCCATAGTGATATATGTATGCATGCGCATGCTCCGTGCAAGCGCGACTAGACAATGATGGAGGGGGTACTATATGCAGCTTTCTCTTTCTATTCGGCTGACGCATTCTCAGGCTGGTCACGAGGTCTAGTTACTTATATGTACTTACTTACTTACTTATATGTACTTATATGTAGTTACTTATACTCGGAGTGAGGTCAGCGAGTCGTCTGTGTTTCCGACATCATGACGTGGAAGAATATCGTTTCGTTTCATAGCTGCATCGTTCCAATGTTGTTGGTTCTGGCGCTTGCTCTCCGGCTTAAAATGATGACGGCATGTTTAATCTCCCGCGACAATACAAATGGTACAGCGATGAGCGTATAATGGGATATAAAAATATCCAAAAGTTGTTTTATAATATAAAATATCTATAAGTTGTTTTTAATGGCGACGTGTTATCCTAGCGACCACGGTGGCATTGTTTAAAACATAGTAATTTTGGTTGTTTCTTTGATTGTGACAAATCTGGTAACAGTAACGTACCTAAATGGCTGAGTCTAGGTTCAAATTATATGTCAAATATGTCTGTCTGTCGGCGCTAAGTGGCCAAATAAAGTGGCCTGACAGCTCTTAAAAACAACTATAAGTTAGATATTGTAATATTCACTATGAAAATTTAGTTTTTCTGCTATAATTTTGGAGTCACTAGACGCAATTCGGTCTAGTCCGCCCTGTAATATGTATATAGGAATACTTAAGGTATTTCTACGGTTAATAAAAACAAAATTGGTGTTTTAGTTTCGGAGATCTTAGCTGCCATACACAAACGCCTGCTGGGCGTGCCTGCCATCCTAGGATGTTATAAAGGCTGCTACCTTCATTTCACCATGGAGCGCATCGCATCGACTTTACACTGACAATCTACCAACCAGTTCGAACACTAGCCTGCCAGAGGTCAACTACAAACCGCGAGGCACTGGGAAGTTCCAACCAATAAGGCAATCTCGCGCTCTGGCTACGAGATTTGGGCAAATTTCACCGTCTTCCAGTCTGGTTATGGATTTGAGGTCGCTTACATGCCCTACCTACCGTAGCGGTAATTCATATTCGAAGTTATCGAAGGTTAAGGATATGCGACAGTATTTCACCGACTACCCCTCGCTTCTTAGGAAACGTATGTTCAAAGACTCCCCTGGCAATTCGTCAGTTAAGCTTCAGCTAGAAAATCAGCCACCGCCCAACCGCCGCCCGAGCTGTTCCCCGGGATCCGTACTACTAGATCACAACTGCCTACGAATGCTCGATACAACCAAACTGCAGATAGAGTTCACTGTGGCCTTTCAGGGTGTCCTCTTCGAGGAGGCTACCGGATAGGAGCAGAGCCATAAGATGGGCCGACTAAAGAAACACAAATTGGCCATCAGGCCCAAGCTGCTTGGAATCATTCGGCCCGCCATATACATAAACAAACAAACATTTTATTTTGATGCCATAAAATCCATTCAGTTTAGCGCGTCCTTAATTAATAATAAATCACTCAAAAAACAAAGAGCGGCATACAGCCAGACGTCACAAGTTGGTAAACGCGATAAACTTTATATTGAGGTTTAAAAGTATCGAGTAGAAATAATCGACTCTGGAGTAATATCGAGTAACTTAGGTATCAATCGATCAAATGTGTAAACGGTTACTTGTCGCGATCACTAAGCAGTTTACCGACAAGTACAAATAAGTGACAAGTACTTGTTACTAGCTACTAAACTCGTGTAAACCTAGCATAATGCTAGGTGTACTAAGCCCGAGTAAACTTAGCATAATGCTAGGTTTACTCGAGCTTGGTAGGTAATGACAAGTACGTCGCTTGCACTAATACCTTGCGAGTAAACATGCTGATTCAGCATGTTACCGCTTAGTATTAGTGCTTAGTTTTAGTGAAACTGCCTGTGCTAGTAAATAGAAGCCAGTCCTATTTACTAAGCGAAACGTGACTACCCCCACCACAAATTAATAAGCACTTGTCGCTTGCCGACTCGTTAGAACAGCCGCGTCAAGGGTTAGTGACAAGTTGAAGTGACAAGTGAACACACTTGTTTCTCTATTTAGGTGGCATTTGCTAAGTTTATTTTGTGATTATGACTGCAGAAAGGTGAAATTCTGAAACAACAACAAAAATCATCCTGGAATTTAAATCCTATGAAAAATAAGGAGGCGGTGGTGTTGTGTTTTTTTTATTATTTATTGTTGAATCAATATATATACGCAATCATGTTATAAAAATAATATTGTACGCCTAAAAGGCAGTTTGTGTGGCACTGAATAATTGTAAAACTTTATGTTACTATACCGCAATTACAATAAAATAAATTTAATTGAATAGTTCTATTTCGAAAGGAGATCGTGTCACTAATACCAACGTGTAAACCGTTACATGTCGCGATCAATAGGTTAGCGACAAGTACTACTAAGTGACAAGTACTAAGCGACAAGTACCTACTAAGCCCGTGTAAACCTAGCATAAGTATTATTCGCCGCCTTGTACTCGACTATAAAACGAAAACTAGCACTCAGGCACAGTATACCAGTCAGTAGCTTCTCTTAGAACAAAATTGAAATCAAAGCGAATACGTCACGAGTCGTAAGGGCTCTGATATGGTCGCCAGATGTCTCGCTACTCGGCCTACGCAGATAGCCAATTGCTCGAAAACGTCGCCAGCCTTTACCTGCGCGTAATGCTAACCGTTCGCGTTCGTCGGGACGTACCCCTCTGCCCACATTCCTTGCACCCTCTTCCCGCAATGCCCTGTAGCTCGAGATCAAAGCTACTGATTGGTATACTGTGACTCAGGTATGACTAAAGTATCGGCCAATAATGAAGTATTGACTAATACTCCTACTATAGTCGGGTGTTGGGGATAATTCTTATCAGCGACATGAATGTTTTTCCAGGTTTTTCCTACGCTTAAATCTGCCGCCGCATTTAGGACACGAAAAACTTTCCATTTTACGGTGGGCGGTATTAATGTGGGCAAGAATATTGACTTTGCTGCTGCGCATTTGACCGCATTCACTGCATTGGAAGTGTTTGAGGCGGCGATGCACCGCGTCCACGTGCTTGGCCAACATCTTCGCTTCTACGAAGGCGCGACCGCATACGCCGCACGCGTGCCTCTTCACTTTACTGTGGATGTAGTCTCGATGGGACCTCAGACCGGCCAGCTGGGAGAATGAGCGATGGCACTCCTCGCACGAGAATGGCTTCCTTTTCAAATGAACAGTCATCACGTGCTTTTTCAGTGCCTGCGGTAAATATGGAAAAGAATAAATTAATGTTTATCATAAGGGCCAGGCCACGCGATGCCGTGCGGTTGCGGCGCGGTGCCTGAGCAGTGCCGCTGCGGCGTCCGACATACAAATATCCATGGTATGTCACATGGTGGGTTCCGGCGTCGGACCGCACGCAAACCGCACGCACCGGTAATATGCGCCGTCAACCGTCGCATATTACCGGTGCGTGCGGCGCCCCGAACCGTCGCACCGCACGCACGGTAATATGCGCCGGAGCGGCACCACGGCACCACAGCGTGCATTCGAAAGAGGGTACATCCTTGCCTGTTTCATTTGTTTTCACGTATTTTTGTTAATTTTTAATCGAAGTGTTTAAAATAAGTAACAACGAAGAAGATATTGGCATTGACTACCTCATTTCAATAGTTCTACGTACAATTAACTACAACACTATTTGCCCACTGCGGCGTCGTTGTAACGTTGCGGCGCCGCACCGTGCACTGTACGTGTGTACGCCCATACGGCGAAATCTTTGCGGTGCGACGCCGCACCGCATCGTGTGGACCGGCTCTAACAGCGATGATCCACTGAAACAGAGAGATGATAAAAAAACAGCTGTGTCGCACTAAGACTTTCCCAGCAAGTAGCCAAGCACCAGCACCCTGTCTCTGTTTGCGGACGAACCCGGCTGCGTTCCATTACATCTGAGCCCTTAGCCAAGAAACGAAACGCACCGTCCAGGACTTGAATGGGCCCGATTGCATTTCTTCGTGAACTAAAATAGAAACTTCGTTCAACCGAACGAGACAGAGCAATACGTTAGAACGGAATATGCTCGAATAGAACTGTAATATTTTCAGGCACCAAAACTACCTGTCGAACTTATAGACGCCCGAATAAATTTGAACACATTTCGTGCGGTGCTGTTTTATCTTCGGTGGGTAGTTTTACCGCGGAAAAGTGACAACCGTTCATTTCACATTCCGCTCTGACGTACTGCTCTGTCTCGTAAACATGAACTAATATCCGATTTTAGTTCAAGAGAAACGCAATCGAGCCCAATATCGAGCCCCTATCTACCAGGGAGCGCGCTAGTCATACTTCAATCTCGAAATATTGGACTTAGAGAGTTGCAGTTCGGTACAAAGATGCGTCGTTGGGCCGAGACCACATTGTGAAAGGACAATGAGCATTTTTGTATGAAATATGTTCCCAGAGTATAACTAGGGTCTTGTCTCAAGATGTAATAATATCAAAGTTCAACTCATTAATCCATGTATTATTGAAATTACATAAATCCAAAGTTTTGTATATATGGATGATTTTGTGAAATAAAATAGTTATTTAACGTAGTTTAATAGGATTTATTATGTAACAAGGGTTTTTTACAAGACGTCATTTAAATCAACAGTTGAGCTAAAATCCAATCGTAAAGCAAAAACCGATCAAGTCCAGTATCACAGCCAGAAAAAAAAATCGGTTGTGTTACCCCAAAACCCTTAACCCCGACCACCAACTCCCCCCCCCCCCCCCCAAACCCCACTCCCTCAACCTCTCTTCCTACCCCAAAGCCTCTTCCAACTCCCCCCCCAATCATCCCCCCACTTAACCCCTCCCCAACCACCCCCGTCCCCAAAGCTACCACCCCCAACGCTAACATTCGCAGCTCTCCCCAACCCCCCTTAAACCCAACCCCCTACCGCCAAATAAACCCCCCCTTCCCTACAAACCCCCAACTCTTTCAAACCTCCCCCCCCCCCCAAAACGCCACCCTTCAAAACCCCTTTTGCATCCTAAGCACTTGGGTATGAATTTAAGCACTCTAGGTAAGGCGAGTTGGGGTGCGATGGAGGTCTACCTCCCCGTGTGCACGTTTTATCTCACTCTGGCCCAGACTATTCCTAAACGTCTAGGATGGGAAAGTAGTGAGTGGGCGTGCCGGTGCACCCTGGAAACTCCGGTCAGCTACAACAGGGAGAGATCCCTGAAGTTGATGACTTGGAGGCCAAAAGACCTCCACCCCAAGCTAAGGTGTTACCCGTACCGTGCCGACGGCTGCGTGGCTGAGGGAGAGCTCAGTCTCTAACGGTGGCTTTCTGAAACCGGGGCGAATCGGGAAGTAGAAATGCCCTTTGACCGATAACAGGCTCTGTCGGTTTTTGACGACCCTTTCCTGACTACTCGTGGGAACAAATATGGATTTTAAGAAAATAAAAATTCCCCTCTAAACTTCGACCAGGACGGTACCGTCCGGGAAGGAAACAGTTCGGAGCCAAGGAGCACGACTCAAGCCGACTCTTTGCCCGAAAAAATCTCAGCTGTCGCAGCGACAAGCAAAGGTGCAGACAGAATAGGAAACGACTCTGATATGCCCAAAGAAAAGGACCAAGACACTGAGACACACGAGAAGCACAGGACAAAGTTGTCCGGTGCTGCTCGAAAACGTTTCAGGATGCTGAGGGCAGCAAACGTGAGTGCTAGAGAAGCCTCGGTAGCATGCCTCAGGCCCTGGAAAGATATTAAGAGCCTGACCCATCAGAGCACTCCCATATCTGATGACCAAAGGGCGTCCAAACGCACACGCTCGGAGGAGGAGTCGCCAAGGGAAAACTCAAAAAAGGCTCCTAAGATATACCCAGAAGAAGGCATCAAGCCAAACTTCAGGGAGGTGGTGGGTTCTTCACGTGTGGGAATAAAAAATGAAAGCCCGATGGAAGAAAACCAAATGCATTTGGTGCACCGCTCGCTACTGACCCTGATTAAAAACATCACTGTCAGAGGCTCGGGCCCAAAATTTCTGGGTTTCACTCACAGGCCTGGCTGGGTCCTGATCACATGTGAAAATCAGAACAGCCAGGATTGGCTTGTGGGAGTAATCCCAAACCTCAAACCATGGCCCGAGGCAAAGCTGTCTATCATGACGGAAAGCGAAATGCCCAAGCCACTAGTTTGCACAACGTTCTTCCCCAGCAGCGAGGCGGCGAACATAAAGGACGCCCTAAGTCTGCTGACAAACCAGAACGAAGGCATATTTCCAGAATACTGGAAAATACTTAACAGCAGGGAGGAAAAGAATGGACACCACGTGACCTTCTCAATTGACGAGCCCTCTTTGGAGACCCTTCGGAAAACCGACTACAGGGCCACCCTTGGTTTTGGAAAGATTTCTTTGAAAATCAGGGGTGAGCCCACGAATCCCCCAGGAAACAGGGCTATCCCGTCCTACTCCAACAAAGGCAGACAAACGCCTGCTCCCATACAGCGAAAGAAAGAGCCGGCAAATCGGCCTTCTCCTGCTGACGAGAGTACAGGAGCGCCTAAAAAGGGGGGGAAACCTGGGAATGAGCAAGGCACATCCCAATCCAAACATGGACGGTCTCGTCCTCCATTGGAGAGGGAAAAGCCTGCGACAAAGCCCACAACCCCTATGGATCACTGATGGCGAACATAGGCAACTCTACGAGGATTCTCCAGATCAACCTCCACCACGCCATTGCCGCCAGCGCAGTGACGGAGTGTTGCTTCACCAAAGGAGAAATCGACATCGCCCTCGTACAAGAACCCTGGATAAATAACATAACTATCCAGGGCTTAAACGCTACGGGTAAAATCCTCTCTTACAAGGGAGGGAAAAAACCCAGAGCATGCATAGTGTTCAAGAAAAACATTAACTTCCTGCCTGTTACAGAGCTATGTACTAATGCTCTGTCAGCAGCGTATATAAATCTCAAAGGATGGAATGGATCCAGAGTCATCTTATGCTCAGCCTATCTATCTGGAGAGAAACAAAATCCAACCGAAAAGCTGGCAAACCTGGTGGAGTACGCCCGTACCCAAAAGGCTGAGTTACTGGTTGGATGTGATGCAAACGCACACCACACCGCGTGGGGGAGCTCAGACATCAACAATAGAGGTGAGTTACTTAATGATTTTATCTCAACCAACTGCCTATGCCTATTAAACAAGGGCTGCATGCCGACCTTTGTGACAAGTGCAAGACATGAAGTTTTAGACATTACGTTTGCCTCTAAAAATCTAGCCAGACACATAAAAAACTGGCATGTCAGGGATGACACTTCAATGTCTGATCACAGACAAATAACCTTTAATCTACTAAACACCGTAGACTGTCAAACCACAACTTTCAGGAATCCTAAAGCCACCGACTGGGACGCTTACCGTACCACACTAAGGCTTAACCTTGAAACAATACAAAAAAAAATAAAAACACGCGAGAGTCTAGAATTGGCCGTGGCGGCTACCACAAAAGGCATTATAAACGCCTATGAGGAAAGCTGCCCACTCAAGACAAAGACCTCCAAAAGAAAAGTTCCATGGTGGAACCCGAAGTTGGACAAACTAAGGAAGGAAACCCGGAAACTATTTAATAAGGCTAAACAAACTCTCAACTGGGAGGAATACAAAAAAGCCTTAACCGAGTACAACAAAGAAATTAGGAGAGCCAAAAGAGCAACATGGAGAAGCTTCTGCGAGGACATAGTGGAAACGCCTCAAGGAGCCAGAGTACATAAACTGCTCGCAAAGGACAAACCTAACCAAATTGGTCGTCTGAGAAAACCAAACGGAACCTTTACAACAAATGAAAAGGAAACTTTGGAGGAACTAATATCGACCCACTTCCCAGGTGCTGTGACAACTAGCAACGCCGCCACTGCTCCACACAGACCTCGAAACGAGGACTGGAGTAGGGCTGCTAGAATCATAAGGCCCGATCAAGTTAAATGGGCCGTAAAATCCTTTAAACCTTACAAATCATGCGGGGACGATGGAATCATGCCCGTGCTTTTGCAACAGGGTATCGACATTCTAACCCCATATCTGGTTAAAATATTCAGAGCAAGCTATGCCTGGGGACATATACCAGAAGAATGGACCAAGGTCAAAGTGCTATTCATACCCAAGGCTGGCAGGAAGGACTACGCACTGTCAAAGTCCTTCAGGCCAATTAGCCTCACATCCTTTCTACTGAAAGCGATGGAAAAAATACTGGATAGCTATATCAGGGAAAAAATCCTAACGGTCAACCCTATCAGCTGTAACCAACACGCCTACCGCAGAGGCAAATCCACGGAAACCGCTCTGCTCTACCTAGTAGACAGAGTGGAAAGGCGTTGGAAGACAAACAAATCGCAGTATGCGCATTTTTAGACATTGAGGGCGCCTTCGACAAAACCCCAATTAAATCACTGGTGAAGGGGCTAGAGTCAAAACAAGTTGACAACACCACAACCAGATGGGTGAAAGCGATGCTCTCAAACCGCACGGCCAAGGTAGCTCTTCACGGAACAAACCTTGAAGTCACCACTACAAGAGGCTGCCCGCAGGGAGGCGTACTCTCGCCCCTACTATGGAATCTTGCAATAGATCAACTCCTGCATAGGATGGCAGAGGCCAGGATAGACACACAGGGCTATGCTGATGACCTAGTAGTCATTGTCCGGGGCTTCTGCCAAAACACGATCTCACACATAATGCAAAAAGCGTTAACAATCGTTAGCAATTGGTGCAGAGAGAACGAATTATCGGTCAACGCCGATAAGACCGTCCTCGTGCCATTTACCAACAAACGTCAACTAGGTGGACTTAAAATGCCAATCTTAAACCACAGGCAGATTCCTTTCTCCAAGAAAGTAAAGTATCTGGGAGTCACGCTCGACCAGAAACTCACCTGGAACAGCCACCTAGATAAAACAATTCAAAAAGCTAAAAGTGCTTTGGGTATAAGCAGAAGACTGGCGGGGAAAAACTGGGGCCTTAACCCCAAGATCTCCCACTGGCTATACACTGCCATTGTGAGGCCGATAATCTCGTACGCCTCGGTGGTATGGTGCAACAAAGCCAACCAGAAAACTGTGATTACCAAACTAAACAATATCCAAAGGACGGCGTGCCTCATGACAACTGGCGCAATGTCCTCCACTCCTGGAGCAGCTCTAGATGCACTGCTGAACTTACCGCCCCTACACATTCATTTGCAACAGGTGGCGAAAGCCAGCATGTACAGGCTATCTGCCCGAGAGAAGGTAAACTGGATCTCACAAGCACTAAGATCAGTTCTTGACTCAGTCAGTGAAAATCCAACCCTCAACATGGTATCAGACACCATGATCCCACTCCTAAACTTTGGAAAACTTTTTACAGTGGAACTGCCGCCCAGAGACGACTGGCTAAAAAGCCAACTGCAATGGGAGGCCGGTAGCCTTAAATGGTATACTGATGGGTCCAAATCGGGACTTGACGTAGGCTGTGGTATATATGGAGAGCGACCAAACTTCGAAAGAAGTGTAAACTTGGGAGAATACGCCTCCATATTCCAAGCGGAGGTCTACGCCATTATTGAATGTGCGGATATCAACCTCCAAAAGGACTACGCCAACCACCGTATCTATATCCACTCGGATAGCAAAGCAGCTCTTATTAATATGGCACTAGCCTCGAATACCATTAATTCGAAGCTAGTGCAAAACTGCATATCACTACTGAATTCCCTGGGCGAAAAGAACAGGGTAATTCTAAGATGGTTTCCCGGCCATGCAGGAATCGAGGGAAATGAAGAAGCCGACGAACTTGCTAGGACGGGAGCAAAGGGAACGTTATACGGCCCTGAACCTTGCTGTGGCGTACCAAAAAGCCTTGCAAACCTAATGCTCAAACAAATGTGTTTAGAACAATCCGTCAACCACTGGAACAACACGCCAGGGTTGAATCATTCCAAAGCGCTTATTAAGCCTTACGACCGTAAGACGGCCCGTGAGGCCCTATCGCTAAATAGGAACAATCTACGTATACTGGTAAGGGCGTTCACGGGGCATTGTGGCCTGAACAAACACATGTTCAACCTCAAGCTCAAAGACACAAAAATGTGCAGGTTCTGCCAAGGGGCAGAGGAAACTCCCCAGCACCTCATGTGCGAGTGTGGCCCGCTGATGCGTAAAAGATACACCCACCTGGGTGGTCACTACCTCCAACCTGAGGAGGTAAAACAATCTGGCGCCAAAAGCCTGCTGCGGTTCTTAAAGGACACAAGGCCTAGCGCAGAACTATAGTAGGTGGCGAGCACAATAGATCAGCAATGGTCGCAGTGTTACAAGGCTCATAAAGACCTTAGAAAAGCCCCACTCAACAAATAAAAAAATAAAATATAATAAAAAAGGCGAGTTAGGAACCCACAGAAGATGAATATTTTCGTCCGGAACTTTATTATACATCTTGCTCTATTTTCTTCGAACTTAAAGCATTCTAGGTAAGGCGGGATAGAAACCCACGAAAGAAGAATATAAGAAGAATATTTTCGCATAGCCGGATAATAAACAAGGGAGGTTTGGAGACGTATATTTCTTATGACAGCGAAGGACAGTCGTCGACTTGACGTCTTCAAACCTTGAATCGATCAATTGACCACCCGATCCAGCGTGACCATGGCGGACAAAGGGCGCTTCGGTCCGCAAAATATTCAAACTGAAAAACCGCTTACGTCAGGTAGAGGCCGCGGAAGCGAACTCGAACTCGTAACCAGGCGACGAAATCCGGCCAAATCTAGTAGTCAGGGGTGAGGTGGCCCGCTGGGTGCTTCCCAGTGCCTCACGTAAGGTGTTCGCTCCTGACGGGTGAGTGGCGTAGCTAGTGGACTCTGTTGTTCCTGAGTTTCTACGCTCATTCCAAGTTGAAAGAACGTTTACATATCTACACAACCTCCTGGGGTGACAGGTTCGCCCGTTGTAGAAGACACCTCGAAAGGGGGTGGGGTTATACAAGATAAAGAAGAAGTAGGGTATAACACAAAACTTCAACACTGAATCGATCATTTACTAACAAAAGAAGAAAATCCGATGTGAAAATATACAAAAAACCTACCCGTTTGTCAACAAATGTCTTCTTACACTCGAGGCATTCTTCTCTCGAATTCATGTGAATTCCTTTGATGTGACTCCTCAAAGCAGCTTTGATACTAAACTCCATCTCGCATACTTCACATATGAAATTCTTTAATTTCAAATGCACTGCTTCGATATGCTTGTTCAGGCCGCATTGGTCATGGAAGGCTCTATCGCAATCCGGACAGACGAACTTCCGCAAGCGTCCCCGGTGAAAGGCACGGCAATGAACGGTCAAATCATCTCGGAGAGTAAACGATTCTTCGCACTTCTCACACGAATACTGTCTCGGCTTCAAGTGCACCGAGTGCATGTGTTTATCTCGCATGAATTTCGTATAAAACCCCATATTGCAATCGTTGCAATTGAATTTTTTCACCTTAAAGTGAACCCTGTCGCGGTGCTTCTTTAAATGCTGTTTCAATTGAAAAGACCGATCACATTCCGAACACGAGAATGGCTTCAATATCGGGTGCGCTCCTTCCGCTTGCGCTTCGTTCGTAAACCTCGCGGAGAAATCCTTCGGACTTTCAATGTACGTACAGCGGTATCTAGCCGCTTCAGTAGACGGACCACATACCTCGATAATAATATGTCTTTTAACGTCTTCCCGACGTTCGTTTTCCAGGTTGTGATGTTTTAAATAAACATGTCTATTAAGATAACTCGCATATGAAAAAGCTTTCTTACATTCTCCACACGTATATTTCTTCATTTTATGAACCCCAGTCACGTGAGAAATCAGATGCCACCTTGTATCAAAGCCTCGCTTACATTTCACACACATATGTTTATTTTCTTTCGGATTTTTACAACCACGGCAAATCAACATAATCTCCTTGTTATATGTACACGTTGGCATTCGCTCACTTGTATCGAGAACAGAATCACAAACAACGCAAGAGAAATCGACAAATCTCGTCACAGAAACTTTCAGGTCTTTTAATTTGATTGCCGTTGCCATTTCTTTATTATCCGTTTCAACAGAAACGTATTCTTCTGGTTTGATAAGGCGAACAACGTCCTCTTCAAATTCTAAAATATTCTCTCCGGTGTCAGACGGATCTAGATCTTCTTCTTTAACGACGACGTCACTCTCCATTTTTACTTCAATGTCTTCGATACATTCTCTACTTTCTTGACGCTCCATTCTGGGTGGCGACTTTTTCACACACAACAAGATTGACGTTTACCTTACCGACTAGTTCCCTAATAAATCTGTGCCGAATAGATTATAGAACTGCCTCGTTGACAGTGTTGTCTTTACAAATAGAACTAGCCGCATTATGAATTGACAGTGTTGCGTTTACAAATATAAACATATTCGAACCTCAAAAAACATTTATTTTATCCGCAATTGTCTATTGACTATTATAGTCGAGGAAATAGTGAATAATTTTAGGACCTATTTTCCCAGATTGTGAAAGTAATTAAATCTGGTCTAGTATTGATGCTAATTAAGAAATTTCGAGTCTTGCAAGGATTATGAGGGTGTGTGGGGGGAGGTGCAATCGAATTGTAGTTATTTTCCTAGTTATAAATCTTTTCCATTTACTAGAATCCATCATTGAATGCACAAAAAACAATAAGCACAACCACAGCTCATATTTGGTACGGTGACGTTGGCATATTATCTGCTATAGGAGTTTTCCTTATATGTTTCCTAATCGTTGTTTGAACCCACTTGGGACACGAACATTCGCCAACGTGTGGAGGCGGCATCAGACTGACGGGAAACTGATCGTTTATCGCGTTGACTGATTTTGATAATTTCCATCAGTCCGTTCATGATCAAGGTCACGGACTGAATTGATGTTAGAACACCCGTCTTAGGCCCTTGTCGACACACGTTTTGTTGTCGTGAAAATCTACGGTTAATTCGTGTCTAGGCACGGTCAGTATTGTATCCAGATCACTATGGAAGCTTGTCGACGGGCACGGCGGAAAAACGGACGGCGCCGCCGCTGTGTCTGTGGACAAGGTTCAATAGTGATCCATACAACACTGACGACCGTGCCTAGACATGCCGAACAAACCGTAGATTTTCACGGCAAAAAACGTTCGTGGACAACAGGGCTTATTTTTACACGCTTAGTTTTTTATACTTCTTGTATTGTGTTGATAAAAATAATTGCTCTTCATCGGGACCTCCGATATATATGGGGCAATCAAATGAAAACGAGACCATATATCGAGCATGACGCGGAAGTTGTTAATCGCAGGTAGCTGTGTGTATAGTAATGCCCTCTATTGGGAATCCGGAAGGAATAGCGCGAACGTTCACCGCTGTGCCATTTGCTTGTTACATGCGTTCGAAGCACAGATGTATAAAACTGAGAACTTGAGTGCGAAGGCGGGCTGTGCTTGAATGCGTTCACCTAATAGAAAGAGACAGCTCTATTGGATTTGAATTAGTTTTTCGTTTTCATGTTGTTTTTTTTTGTTGTTCTAAATCCGAAATAAAATAAGATCTGTCAAACAGCCATTGTGTAAGAGTGTGTTTTTTTTGCTACAATTAAAGATGTTGCGTGATAAACAACGTTTCATTGTTTCTTTTTGCTCGACCACTGATAATCTCTAAACGGTTATGGGCCCAGTGGCTGATGTCGAGTAAAACCAAAGCCTGAGATAGAGAAGGCAATGGTAAAACTGAACAGTTAAATTGTAAATAAAAAGAAACAAAAGTAATTTCTACGAAAGCCGAGCCGCCGTGCCGTACATAAGTAGTGAACTTTTTACACAAGCAAAATGGATTTGATGGACGATAAATCGAGCGGTGGCTCTGTCATCCATCACAGATTGAACAGCACAAACTACAAATTGTGGAAATTCCAATTTGTAGTTTGTGCTGTGATGAAGTCGCGAGCTCTGACGGACGTCATGGAAGGAAAAGTTCCTGATACAAATGAGGCCATGACAGTGAAAGAGCAATACGAGCGAAACGATGGCAAAGCAATGGCCATCCTGATTTCATCAGTGGATACCGAGCAGGCAAATCACATTCTGATGTGCAAAACAGCGAAAGAAATTGCAGATAAATTGGCCAGTTTGTACGAAAAACGGAGCGAAGTGCGCATCATGTGCCTCTATGAGGAGTATTTTTCATTAAAAATGGTTGAGGATGAACCGGTCGCTGCATATGTATCAAGATTGAACAGAATGGCACATGAAATTGAAGACCAAGGCGAAAAATTGTCCGATAACATCAAAATGGTGCGCATCATCAGTGGCTTGACGCCCAAGTTTCGTAATTTCAAGACCGTTTGGTACAATATCAAAGACGGCCGAACCCTGGAGAGTTTGCACAGTCGCTTGCAGCTGGAAGAAGACCAAATAAGCAAAACCGATGATGTGCAATTGGATGCTGCATTCAGTGCGAAGTTCAAGTCGAAGAAACAGCAAGCCAGCAAGAAGACGCCATCGTCAATCGAGGAGTTAAAAAAAACGAAGTGCAAAAAATGTCATGAATTCGGGCATTCGAAGAAAGAATGTCCGAAGCGTGCTGAAAAATCGTCCGATGGCAAGAAGGGCGGCAGCGATGTTGCATTTTGTGCGAAACTCAACGGTGGAACAGCGATAGATTACAGCGATATTTGGATTGCAGATTCAGGTGCCACTGAACATATGTCTT
Source organism: Micropterix aruncella (assembly GCA_944548615.1). Classification (NCBI taxonomy): domain Eukaryota; kingdom Metazoa; phylum Arthropoda; class Insecta; order Lepidoptera; family Micropterigidae; genus Micropterix; species Micropterix aruncella. Next base: position 22,610,456 of record OX155957.1, read on the forward strand.
CACGCATCGAGTGGTTTGTCAATTATAGAAAGTGCGACGCAGAGCGTTTTGTCAAAATCGCAAACAACGATCGTATACCGATTCGTGGCACGGGCACAATTTTAATCGAAGCCAAGGTCAACGGCGTGTGGCTGCAACGACATTTGAACAATGTGCAGTACGTTCCTGAGCTGAAGCAAAATTTATTTTCAACTGCATCCGCTACATCGAAAGGTTTCCAAATGGTCATCACCCGCGATAACTGCAAATTGATGGATGCTGATGGTGTTGTGTATGCTGTTGGTGTAAAAGATGACAGCAAACAATTGAGAATGATATTTCGGCAGCGACTGAATGAGCATGCGAGTTCTGCGACCGTCACGCTTGAGCAACTGCATCATCGATTTGGGCACCTGAACGTGGAAGCAATTAAACGCATGTGCAAGAAAAATTTGGTTGAAGGAATCAAATTGGCGAGTGAAGCAAAATTTTTCTGTGATGATTGTCATATCGGAAAAATGCAACGTGCTTCGCACAAACCAGCACTAGAGAGGGTAGCAGTTTGCGGCGAATATTTGCATGCTGACCTGTGTGGACCAATGGAACAATTGGGCATTGGAGGTGTTCGATTTTTCCTCCTGATCAAAGACGAAGCAACGGGATTCAAGTATGTATTCAATTTGGCTAGCCAATCTGAGGTGTGTGATAAACTCAATGCGATAGTGTCGCTAGTTCGCAGTACGACGGGCAATTCGGTGAAGCACATTCGTTTCGACAATGGCACTGAATTTGTCAACAATGAATGTATGCGGATGCTGTCGAAAGCCGGAATAACAGTGGAGTGAACTGCACCGTACACACCCGAGCAAAACGGACGCGTGGAGCGTGAGAATCGAACCGTGGTGGAGTGCGCTCGCACAATGTTGCTCTCCAGTAGTTTGCACAAGCGTCTGTGGCCAGAAGCAGTACGTACAGCCGTATATATCTTGAACCGATCGTCAAACAAAAAGTGCCCAGATTCAACACCATACGAGAAATGGTTTGGTGTGAAGCCAGAGTTGGGTCACGTGAGAATTTTTGGAAGCGAGTGCTTCGTGCAGATTCCGAAGCAGACTGGACGCAAGAAATGGGACGCCAAGGCCAAGAAGGTGTTCCTCGTTGAATACGAGTCCACATCAAAGAATTTCCGTTGTTTTGATCCGGAAACACAGAAGATTATTGTTAGCTGCAATGTAAAAATAAACGAGAAGAATGTTCATTTGGATCACATCATCGAAGACGAAGAAATTGTCGAGCAGCCAATAATCGTGGCTTCGACTCCGCAGCGTGTAGTCTTGAATAACAGCAGACACAACTATTCGTCCATGTCGAATGATGAGTTTTTCGATACAAATGATGTCACACTGACTGAAGGAAATGAAAATGATGACAATGTCGATGAAAGCAGTATAACAAAAACAAGCGCAGAAATGAACGTTATGGTTTGCGCGAGAGGGTGAATCCGCCAGATCTTCTGATTGAAAGCGGATATTCGGCCGTGGTGTTGGAGCCAAAATCATATGAAGACGCATACATAAAGAAGGTCGTAGAGAAATTCAACATGCAAGACTCAAAGAGTATTTCTACTCCAGCAGACAGCAACGTCATATTGACCAAATCATGTGAAGAGGACAGCGTCGTCTTCCCATATCGTCAAGCGATCGGATCGCTGATGTTTGCTGCAATCGTGACAAGACCAGACATTTCATATGCAGTGGGAGAAGTTAGCCGTTATATGGATGATCCAAAACCACCGCATGTTTCGGCTGTCAAGCGTATTCTTCGATATTTGAATAAAACGACCGAACGAGGAATTGAATATTCTGGATTGTCGACAGTGTTGAGAGGGTATTCCGATGCTGATTTTGCACGCGATGTTGATACACGAAAGTCAACCACCGGCTATGCATTTGTTGTAGGCGAGGGCATCATCACATGGAAAAGTCATCGACAGAAGACAGTGGCCCTTTCCACTACTGAAGCTGAATTCATGGCAGCGTGCGAAGGCGCAAAGGAAGCAGTGTGGCTGCAACAGCTGCTGTGTGATGTGGGTTGCATTCAAAAGAATCCACCGGCACTCTTTATCGACAACCAAAGCGCAATTCGGCTTATCAAGAATTCTGAGTTGCATCAGCGAACCAAACACATCGATGTCCGCCTATTTTTCATCCGGGAACTGTATGAATCAAAAGCGATTCTGATCGACTACGTCTGTAGTGAAGAGCAACTGGCCATTGCCAATTCACCAAGCCATTGCCAATTCAAACAATTCAAAATGAACATCGTGCTGTTGGGAATGAAAGACTTCAAATAATTAGTGGGAGTATTGGATTAGAATTAGTTTTTCGTTTTCATGTTGTTTTTTTTTTGTTCTAAATCCGAATAAAAATAAGATCTGTCAAAGAGCCATTGTGTAGGAATGAGTTTCTTTTCTGCTACAATTAAAGGTGTTGTGTGATAAACAACGTTTCATTGTTTCTTTTTGCTCGACCACTGATAATCTCTAAAAAGCTCCATATAGTACCCCCCCTCCATCCTTTTCTAGTTGCGCATGCGCGTTTATCCACAGAGACTTATGGCGTCGAAGCGTTGCCATCGTGATATTATAAGCGTTGCCATAGTGATATATGGGTGGTTCTCCAAATATTGGGAAAAACACGGTTCCGGCATGAATAACTATGTTCCCGATGTCCCATAGTATTCTAATATTTTTTTACATGTAGAACTAAAGTACCTCTAACTTTGGAATATTTAACATGTGGCTTAATCATAATTGAAGGTCCTGAAAAAAAATGTGAAACCATGAAACTCTAATTACCGTCCCTGTCCCTTTCTCCATTTTTCGACTTTCGAGTGAATGGCATTCCACACTTGTAAATAATAGAGCTGTTTAACTTATGTATCCATAAACTACGATTCCAAAAGCTTTATTTTATATGGTTTTAATAAATCATATTTCATATTTTATACCGTTTATAACGTTCCGAACCGATGTCACCACAATTTCTCAAATTACCGTTGCCAGTTTTCAAAACGTCGCACATCACTAATTATTACGCCAATCACTAGAAGGCGTTTGCTATAAAGTTTACCCCAGTGTGCCCTTTGCACTGATCTAGAGCGGACCTATCGGCTGCGCCTACTTTTGTCGATAAATTGCACGGTACGTCTAATTTTGGAGAAAAGTTGCAATTTGCGGTTATTTCATAATTACCTTCGCAGCGAAATTAAAGTGCGTGTTACTTGGTGGAGTTGTGGTGAATATTACTTATTATTAAGTTTGTTGACGTTAACATTTTTCTAGCATTACTTTTTAGTTTTATAGTAAAAGTAGCCCTAAAAAAAATAAAAACCATCAAATCATAATTACCGTTATCCTAATTACCCTCGCCACGATTTCAAATTACCGTCGCCAATTTGTATTTCAAAGGCGTTTATCTTTTTTTCTATGACAGATATTTAAAAAACTTTTACACTGTTATACAGTGCTCTTCAATATCTACAAAAAAAAAATATAAAAAAAAATAAGAATAAAAAATTACATTCTTTGAAATCAGTGAAAGGACGCCGGATTTCCACATTTCTGGAGAACGACCCATATGTATGCATGCGCATGCTCCGTGCATGCGCGACTAGACAAGGATGGAGGGGGTACTATATGCAGCTTTCTCTTTCTATTCGGCTGACGCATTCTCAGGCTGGTCACGAGGTCTAGTTACTTATATGTTATTGGTTCGGAGTGAGGTCAGCGAGTCGTCTGTGCGTCCGACATCATGACGTTGAAGAATATCGTTTCGTATCATAGCTGCATCGTTCCAATGTTGGTTCTGGCGCTTGCTCTCCGGCTTAAAATGATGACGTCATGTTTAATCACCCGCGACAATACAAATGGTACAGCGATGAGCGTATAATGGGATATAAAAATATCCAAAAGTTGTTTTATAATATTAAATATCTATAAGTTGTTTTTAATGGCGACGTGGTATCTTAGCGACCACGGTGGCATTGTTTAAAACATAGTAATTTTGGTTGTTTCTTTGATTGTGACAAATCTGGTAACAGCAACGTACCTAAATGGCTGAGTCTAGGTTCAAATTATATGTCAAATATGTCTGTCTGTCGGCGCTAAGTGGCCAAACAAAGTGGCCTGACAGCTCTTAAAAACAACTATAAGTTAGATATTGTAATATTCACTATGAAAATTTAGTTTTTCTGCTATAATTTTGGAGTCACTAGACGCAATTCGGTCTAGTCCGCCCTGTAATATGTATATAGGAATACTTAAGGTATTTCTACGGTTAATAAAAACAAAATTGGTCTTTTAGTTTCGGAGATCTTAGCTGCCATACACAAACGCCTGCTGGGCGTGCCTGCCATCCCAGGATGTTATAAAGGCTGCTACCGTCATTTCACCATGGAGCGTATCGCATCGACTTTACACTGACAATCTACCAACCAGTTCGAACACGAGCCTGCCAGAGGTCAACTACAAACCGCGAGGCACTGGGAAGTTCCAACCAATAAGGCAACCTCGCGCTCTGGCTACGAGATTTGGGCAAATTTCAGCGTCTTCTAGTCTGGTTACGAATTCGAGGTCGCTTACACACCCTACCCCGTAGCGGTAATTCATATTCGAAGTTATCGAAGGTTAAGGATATGCGACAGTATTTCACCGACTTCCCCTCGCTTCTTAGGAAACATACGTTTAAAGACTCCCCTGGCAATTCGCCAGTTGAGCTTCAGTAGCAAATCAGCCACCGCCCAACCGCCGCCCGAGCTGTTCCCCGGGATCCGTACTAGTAGATCATAACTGTCTACGAATGCTCGATACAACCGCAGACAGAGTTAACTGTGTCCTTTCAGGGTGTCCTCTTCGAGGAGACTACCGGATGGGAGCAGAGCCATAAGATGGGCCGACTAAAGAAACACAAATTGGCCAGCAGGCCCAAGCTGCTTGGAATAATTCGGCCCGCCATACACACAAACAAACAAACATTTTATTTTGATGCCATAAAAGCCATTCAGTTCGGCGCGTCCTTAATTAATAATAAATCACTCAAAAACAAAGAGCGGCATACAGCCAGACGTCACATGTTGTATTTAATGTAAACGCTATAAACTTTATATTGAGGTTTAAAAGTATCGAGTAGAAATAATCGACTCTGGAGTAATATCGAGTAACTTGGGTATCAATCGATGAAAAGTGCACCTACCTATCTGTCAAAAAAACTTTTGTCAATTTGATTTGCTCGTGTGGTGCTCGTGTGTTGCTCGTCAGCTGTGTTTGGCAACGTTTTTTTCGCTAAATATATTGAATTGTTTGAATAAAATAGCCTGTGAAAAAATGCAATCGATATCCGAGGCATTAGAGACCTGCCGCGCTTGTTTGAAGAAAGAACATAATATCAAAAACGGGCCATGGAATGATCAATTATCAGAAATGTTTGAATTCTGTACATCAATAAAGGTAAATTTTCGATTACCCACCGTTCGAAAGCCAGCCTTCGCGCGCAAAAAGCCGCAACTTTTTGGTCGATTTTATAAATAAACAATAACAATATCGCTTTCTCATGAATTCCCTCTTCTTACTACTAGGTAACAAGAGGGATTAATCTTGTTAGTCATGGATATTATATATTTATATAATATACTAGCTGTTGCCCGCGGCTTCGCTTCGCGCAAAGTTTCGAATCGATTTGTTAATTTAAGTAGGGTGGCATTTATTTGTCTTTTTAGACGCTACCTATAGATTATATAGTACGATAAGATGTCCTCCCTCAGATGCACGCTACCTATCTCTTAGACGTATGCGTCTCTTGTTCCTTCAAAAAATTCAGCAGGTAGCACTGGATCACATACACATTTTTGCGGGAGAAAGTTCGAAACATGTGTTCCTTTAACCCCTTGAGCGGCAAACGGGACAATTGTCCCACAATTGAAATTACCGTAGAGCGGCAAAGGGGACATCTGTCCCAGCCGAGATCGGCGCCGATGTTTTCCAATTATTTACCCTTGATACCTCACATAAATCATACGGCCTGTGGTATGTGCGAAAAGAGGAGAAGATTCTCTGTCGTTAACTAGTTGGTTCATTATTTTTCATACAGTCGCCATTTTTTAGTCTATGATTGAACCAAACCAAACCAAAAACTTCAATATTCATGTTGATTTTCAACACTGAATATTTTTTTATTTTTGTATGGGTATAAGTAAAACGAAGACATAGGTTGAATGAAGCATATTATATTTATTATAAAAGTATTCACAATTTCTTGCATAGGGTGATTTATTTCCAGAAAAAACATAGAAATGTTGGACAAGGCAGTTTTTTCTGTACCACAACTTTGACAGATAATTCTGAATAATGCTTATTGCTTTACAAAACGACGTTACACGTATCTAATAGCAAATTTCAACAGGAACATAAAACAGGTCTTTTTTATACGATCCGTATAGTAGTTTCGGAGTAATTGTCGTTTTCCTGAAATGCTATATTTTTGTTGTGATCCTAATCTTCTTCTTCGCGTTCTCTAAGAGAAACTACAATTCAAACGTCAGCGCTCGAGGTAATATTTATATGTTGCTTTACTGTTAATTCAATTGCTGAATTATATTTCTACTAGATACTAGAAAATACCCACATAATCTTATTAACGACCGGCTGTGGTATGTTTAGGACAGCTGTCTTGCCACATGTGAGCGTTCACCTTACCACCCATTCACTACCCCTTCGAAGCCATAGAATTTGAGATATTTTTTCCCTGCCAACTTCCACCGCTGAAGGTGAAACCATTCTAGGTGACGGCATATGCAAGATCATGGTATTTATTTAATTTGTACTCGTGGTCTTTTAGGATATTTGATTCTCATGGAACAGTTTATTCTACAATAAGAGCCATCTTCCGAGATAGAGAGTAAAGAGTTATATCTGGACGGAGAGCTGTGCATCCGAGATTTTCAGGGAATTTATACTGCTTAGAGACCGAATCGACCTCTAGAGTCCAATCTGAAGTTTTATCGATTTTTGAGAAAGGTTTTGGAGAGAACTATCAAACCCTTAGGCTAATTACCTCGCGAATAACAGCATGGGCTTTATCGTGGCGGTAATGGTACCAGTTAGTTAGTTACCAAGTGTACCGTTGTAATCTCCCGGTTTGCCCGTTGTAGATGACACCTCGAAAGTGTGACAAGACTAACCTTACATACATACAATGAGGTAATCGCCATTTATATACTCAATAACTATGTAGATCTCTCTTTTTCTTTTTAAAAAGAAAAATAATTTGTTTTTGTAATAGCGCCAATATTGATGCATGTTTTCTAATTTTCTTTCTCTAATTTTAGGTCAGCTGTGATGATGCTCCACCTCGTTTTATATGCAACGCTTGCTTTGAAAAATTAACCTCGTTTTCACTGTTCAAAAAACAGTGTTTACATTCAAACATCTTATTACACCAGTCAATTAGAAACTCAAACACTGAATCAAACAAAAATGAATGCGATTTGGAATCGGACATTGAAAGCGCAAACGATGAACATTTAGTGGAAATAAAGAGCGAATCCAATGATGACAATGTTGATTTTGATGATTTATTTACGGGGAATGCGGACGGCGGAGACGAGAAGCCTTTCATCCAGTCGGCTGCTTCCGGGAAGTACAATTGTGGTAAATGCAACCGATGGTACAAACACAAGGTCTATTATGAGGCGCATGTTAAAAGCCATGAAACTGGAGTTCTAGTGAGTATTTCATATTTTGTATCAGTGGGCGAAAGACACTATTGAGGGACGATCGAGAGTTTAAATTATTTTGGGAGACAAACCAACCCACTCGTGGTTGTGGTGGTAGCTAGCCCTCGGTCTCCCTTCGATAATAAGAGACTTGGATAACTGTCGCTGTACATGGGTGTCAAAAATGTGAACACATTGTTTTCCTATGAGAAGATCTTCAAAATATTCCAGAATATTCTAGAATATTCTAGCACTGATTATATACATTTATCTTGAGGCTCTGCGGTATTCGTGACGAGATGATTTGGCGTAGTTTCCTGAACGCTGCCCATCCGAGTTAGATTCGTCGGCAAACCTCCTTGTCAAAGTTAACCCTTGACTACACTCGCGGGGTACAAACGTACCCCACGAGATCTATTTCACATTCTAATTCTGTAGTCGCGCGGGTGTCGGTGTTGCGCGTCTATGTAATCTCAGTGTCGCCAGAGAGTGTGTTTCTAAAATTAGGCTTAATTTTATCATTTATTTTATGAAACGACTATTATTTCTAGTGCTAAAACATTTAAACATGATTAAAGGTTGTGTGAAAGTACATATTTTCTTAGCTTAACTTACTTTATTTGAAAAAGGTAGTATTTCCGGTTGTCTTTGTTAAAATTTTATATAAGTTTTGTTATGTTTTACCAGTTGGAATAATATTAAAGACATCCGATTCTCAAATGGCGCTTTATTCCTATGCTAAAATAAGAAATATATATAATTTCTCATTTATATTAAAATTTTCCTAAAAAATAAATGGGGTACAAAACAATCCCACTAGTGGACATACGTGTGCCAAAACCGTGAGTGTAGTTAAGGGTTAAGTCTCCCTAGTTGGATCGTCTTACCCAAATAATCATACTGGTCGACAGCTTCAATAGTATCGTTCCCAACATGTACCGATATGGGTGCGACATGGGCATTCGACATGATTTTTGTCTTACCCATGTTCATTTTTACACCCACCTGTTGGGAAACTGTATTGAGGACTCTGAGCATTGTGCCAAGGTTGTCCATCGATTCCGCCATAATAACATCACCGGCGAATTGGAGGTGAGTGTTGTATTTACCATTGATGTTGATTCCATATCCGTCCCAGTTCAAAAGCTTGAAAACATCCTCCAATAAATGTGTAAGTTGCACAAAATATTTATTTTATCACTCGTACACAGTATCTACAATTAGTTTTCCCTTGGGACTTCCACGGCCAACCCCCGGGGCAATGAAAAGGGCTATAAGCAAAATCAGGTTGGGAAGCACTCAAACCAAGGATGCCAATAAAAGTATCTATTTATTTGTGTATTTTATGTACTGATTATTTAATTTGAATTATTGCTCATTCATTTTTCCACCTATCTGGGAGCTAATGGGCCCATGATGAGGTGGCCACGATGACCCATGTGTTCAGGGTCGGTCACACTCACGGGTCAACACCCATCCGACGGCCTCCCCGCATGGGGTGCGAATCCTGGGTAGGACACTGGGTCAACCAGTCTCCCCTGGGAATCAAACCTCTGGCGCCCCTGGACGGTCTGCACACTGTGCGGCGCAAGCCAATCGATTGTGCTCTCCGACTAACAGTCGGGGGAGTCTGGGAACTGTTTTGTTTCCTATAGAGCGGGGGTGGTTGCCTACCTTACGGCGACTGCTCTTGAAATGACCATTGGCCATCCGATCCCGGTTCAGAGTCGGGCAAAGGACGCCTTGGTCCGCGATAGATTCGGCGTACACCGTTTCACCGCTTCGTAAGGGAGAGGACCGCGCAAGCGACCTCGAACTCGGAACCAATCGAGAGATCGGAGAAATCTGGTCACAATTGGAAGCAAGGGGGCGAGGGTCGGCCCGCCAGGTAACATTACTGGCTATCTCGCGGTAAAGGCGTTGGCTTCTTGCGGGTTGTGACGTAGCTGGACGTTGGATTGTTCTGTCCAAAGTCTTCTACTTTCACTGCAGGGCGACAGAACGAGAAAATCGACGGGCTCGCCCGTTGTAGTTGACACCGCAAGTTGGTGAGGTGACTCCTTGATATCAGGCTTTTTGCCCGAGGATTCACCTTATTTGTAGTGTCTATAATATGCAGCCCTTGTTTTCGTATTACCTATTGAGTTTCTTTTTACGATTGTCTGATGCTTGATTTTGTTTCATATATTTTTCTGTAATTTCTGTTACAAATTCTACTGCAAATAACTAGAAATAAAACATATTATAAAATAAAATACAAACGAAGCTGCCATGGAATTTACCGACCGAAATCGGGCCCATCATATATAATTATTACACTTCTGGGAGGTGAACGGTGGATTCCGGACTAACGACCGGCTATGGTAGGTTTAGGACAGCTGTCTTGCCACATGTGAGCGTGCACCTTACCACCATTCACTCCCCCTTCGAAGCCATAGAATTTGAGATGCGGAAATCGCGGTTTTAGATATTTTTTCTAGAAAGGAGTTGATTATTTTCCTGGAGAGACCAAGATCTTTAAAAAGGTGAAACAAAGATTTAGCTGGCAGGCCACGCGCGCCAACTTCCACCGCGTGAAGGTGAACAGTGAAGCCGTTCCGGGTGACGGCATTTGCGAGATCATGGTATTTATTTCATTTGTAATCGTGGTCTTTTGGGATATTTGATTCCCATGGAAGTTAATTCTACAATAAGGACCATCTTCCGAGATAGAGAGTAAAGATTTATATCTGGACGCAGGGCTGTGCATCCGAGACTTTCAGGGAATTTATACTGCTTAGAGACCGAATCGACCTCCATAATCCAATCTGAAGCTTTCTCGATTATTGAGAAAGGTTTTGCAGTGAAATGTTTTTTGCCTTTAGAGCCAACCCGCACAAACTGTATTGGGGGTTTGGAGGAGACTGTGGAACCCTTGTTGGCACGAGCCACTGAGAGGCTATTTATAAATAGGATAGAAAACGAATTTACCGCGTGAAATTTGTAGCACCCGACGTTTCGGTGACGTTGCAGCCGCCGTTGTCCAGGGTAGACTGAAAGAGCTGTCAATCCGTTGTTTTGCGAGTAGGCCGCATACCGCTGCCGCCACTGGGTAGGTTATAGCGGTGGTGGAGGGCCGGGCTTGGAGCGAGCGAATTTCGAAAATCCATCTTGCACACAACACTCACTGTATCCTGTCTCACATCCTTGCATTCGGCGCCGTGACCATTTTAAGAAGAGGTTTCCACGTAGAAGAGAGTTTTTAACCGTCGTCTCTATTGAAGTTCGGGGTTCTTCTTATTTCAATGGTTTCCCGGATCATGCGAGGAAAGTAGAATTGTTCCTTGGATAGCGCAATGGGATTTTGAAACTGCATCCAGTGGTTACTTCCGCTTTCCAAAATATGTTCGCAGATCGCCGATTTTTCCCGCCAAACGTTTTTAACAGCTTTGATTTGTTCTGTCAGTCGCGTGGCTATGGGCCGTTTCGTTTGTCCAACGTAGGCTTGACCGCAACTGCATTCGACTTTATACACTTGTTTGCAGTGGTATTACATCCTTTACAGGCCTCAGAAATCGAGCTATATTTTGAGTCGGTTATCCTATTTATAATGTCAAACCTATCCTATACCTATCCTATTTATAATGTCAAACAGCCGCGATAGTCTTCGATTTTATATTATTATTTGTTTTCAGATTCTAGAATGTGACATCTGCTTCCGTCAGTTTGATAAAAAGAAATCGTTTCATTTACACCGAATAGCGCACACTGGAATAAAACAATTTAAATGCAAGGTAAGTTTTCCATACAGACGTTGATTATATAGAGTATTAACCCGTTAAGTATGAGTCAACCAAATCTGGTCGCGAAACAATTATCCGTTGAGTACGAGTCGACCAAATCTGGTCGCGCGTTTTTTTCACTTCTTTGACGTTCTCATATTTATTCATAATTATCTAATTGTTTTACAAAATGATATTACAATATTCTATATTCGAAATTTCAATGCAATCATTGTGCAGTTGTTCTTTTTATTATTGGTGTAGTAGTTTCGTAGTTATAGTACTTTAAGTCGAGCGCCGTCGATGTCGCCGAAAATCCTGCAAAAGAGACAGATGCATCCATGAAAATACCCATTTACTCCAAGGGTTAAATTGCTCGATGCTGTACTACGTTTTTGCAGCTAGGGTTTTACTATGAAACGAAACGTGTAGATAACGACATAGTTCCAAACATTGATTAATCTTCTTCTATGTTCAGTAGCCCACTGGATGGCATTCTAAACATGCCTATACGGTATCCCGTCTCAAAGTAAAACTATTATAGTAACAAATAAATTTCTAACTCATAGCTCGTATTATTTTAATATTATTTACATGAATATGTCAATTTTAATTTCCTATACAGGTTTTAATTCATAATAATTAGGCGTTTTAACTGGTCGGAAGTCAGACTTTGCGCGCAAAAAACCGCCCAGCAACTTTTTGGTCAATTTTATAAATAACTAACAATATCGTTTTTTCATGAATTCCCTCTTGTTACCTAATAATTTATCTTGTTAGTCATGTATATTATAAATATATAAAATATATATGGGGGCCGGCCAAAGGGGCTTTGCGCGAATCTGTCAAATGACGCAAAATGTTGCACAATTTGAACATTAGCCGGTCATGCGCCAAAAAGGTATTGTTGGCGCATGACCGGCTAATGTTCAAATTGTCTAATAAATGCAACCAGCCCACATAAAAATGCGATGATGGCACTAATAATTTGATGTTATTTTTGTTATCATTTTTTAACCCATCAGACGCCAACAGTGCCTATAGGCATTTTGGATCGTTTGACAGATCCGCATGCAACTGTTTTGGCCGGCCCCCAAATACATATATTATATAAACAACTAACAAGATTAATAGGTAACAAGAGGGAATTCATGAAAAAACGATATTGTTAGTATTTATTTACAAAATTGACCAAAAACTTGCAGCGCAGTTTTGTGTCACAAAGGCTGGCTTTCGACCAATCAAATAATGGGTTTTTATAATCAATCACTCCATTATTAAAAAAAACATTCATTATCATTTATATTATAGATTGCCAAATAAATTAATATTACTTTCGCCAGACAATCAGCACCACCTGCATTTCGCTGGCACAGAAGGGTTGCCAAAATTTACTATGGCATTGAGTAATCTAATACCCTATATAATCAGTTATACAGATTAGGTATATGTTTATTTTATTATGTTTAAAAACATATATATTCTTTCAGATTTGCGACAAAGGCTTTGTGTTTAAAACGAGACTAACCGTTCATGAGAAGACTCATCTTAAGCTAGAAAGAGTGCCTTGTGGCTTATGTGAAAAAACTTTTAAGACGGAAGCTTTTCTTAAGGTATATCTTAGAGATTCTAAAACTGCTATTGGGCCATGTGTTTTTGTGTATTTTATTTTTTATCATTTAAGAGCGAGAGCTAAATGAGGAATGCTTTGTTGCAATACAACTTAAGTTCAGAATATCAAAAGAGTCAGCTCGTCGATACAATTAAACAAAAATCAGCATCCCTAGATACGGGTCTCTGACCTAGTTAGGAATGCGGATAAACATTTTCACCATAGGATGTGCTCAATCTCTCCCAACTCAACCATATTATGTAAATGGTGTTTATATGACATATTATATGAAGTTATTGTAAATTAATAAATAAATTAAAAAAAAAAAAAATATGGAATTTAGATGAAATTAATACGTAGAAATAATTTTAAGAAATGACCATTTTTGCCCATATCTGCGTGCTGCTACAGTGGAATATAAAGAAGTTACGAACATGTGTGATCAAATCATTCATCGGAAAACTCTTCATTAAGGCGCTAGGATAGGCCAAACTGCAAAATAGACCTCTCTTTGAACACGAATTTCTCCTAAATGGATGGTCCAAATACATGAAAAAAAATATATATGGTATGTGTAATATAATCAAAAATAAATTTGTTGTCTCGTTTGTTTATTATTACTGTTTGTTTTGACAGAAAAAATCGTCCTTCTCCTATTATTTTACGAAAGAATGTTTAAATTTTATTTAAACGCCTGAAGCGATTTCGATGATTCTTCCACCAAATTATAGAAAATTTAATGATTTATAACATTGTTGTTTCAAAATTTTCATCAATATTTATATACGTAGTATATCAATAATATTACTTAAATACGCGGTCAGTAGCGGCCGCCAGCCAGTTTTGTCCTAGCATTTGCACCGGGAGGTCGCGTCGTTTGTTATCTCCGAGATCGCGGAAAAAATTGTGGCACAGATTAGCTTGAAGTGAAGTGCTGCACAAGATGGGACGCAGAAATCAGAAAACTTTGCATTACTTGAATAAGGCTTTGCATATGAACAAACTACGGTAAGTACACAATTACTTATAAAATTATTTGTACTCAGAATAAAATATAACAGTACCTCTTTTGATCTGCGTATGTATGTATAGGTACAAAAACGATTACTTCACTTTTAGTTTCCCGAAAGGAAAGTATTGTGATCGCGTTAAAAAAATCGAGATGAAGACGGAAATATACATTTTGAGCCGCCCTGAGACGATTAAGACCATTTCCAGACCGATCTCTGTCTGTATATCTGTGTGTATGTGTGTGTCTGTCTGTGTGTGTGTGTGTGTGTGTGTGTGTATTCTTCCACGATAGCTAAAATTTCCTTCGCCAATAGATAGTTATGGTCTGCAGTACCTAGATGTATTCGACTGTCGCTCACAAATGTTATTTTAGACTTTGGACCGTATACAAACAAGGGATTTTTTAAATCTACATCCTATAAGATTAATTATTCACATTGTATTTATTTTATTCATTTATTTATTTACTATTTACATATACATTCAAATTCTAAATCATAAAAGAAAATAGAGGTAATAATACAGAAAAATATACAGGTATACATATATATGCCTAAGCCCAGGTCAAATAGAGCGTAAATTATGTTTGGTTTTCAGATGTGCACAGTAGGGTGCAACCGAGCCCGCCTTGCTAGGAGGGTCTGGTTACCTGGTCGCCGATATTTTTATGAAAATCTGTGATAATACTTTTTATATAAAGCTGACTATTATGACTATATAATATTATAATGCTTAAAATAGGGTTAGCTCCTCCTACTACTAGTGTTTTGTTTTTCAGGGGATCCAGCATAAGGCAGGCAGAGCATACGGTGGAAAATAAAGAAGACGAAACTGGGTAAGACGTGTACAATTTGCTTTCCTTATAATCTCAGGCATGTAAATTTATGTCAACATTGTAAATTTTTATTTTGGATTTAAATAAACAAATAAAAAAAAAATAAAAAAATGTAAATGTAAATAAATTTAAAGTAACTTCCAATCCGCAAAAGCAATTAGTGAGCCTGAAACCACATTAGCATTTCGAAATAAGGTCGCAACCGTCATTAGGACCGAACACTTAATGAAGTTTGTTGCGAAATAGGGCATCAAAATTGCTGTAATATCAGATGAAACGGTAGAATTATTGCAAATACAAGGATAACAATTCAAATCGCATATTGTTGAGTAAACACTCGAGCCAACGGGTTCAGGTAAAAAGTCAACAAAAAACAAAGTTCATACAATAAATATAGGATACCTACTGTGGTACTAAAACTGGTTTAGTTAATTTCCGTCCGTGTCGGTGTATTTAGCAGCTATGCCTATTGTTATAGAACAAGAAACCTGGTAATGTTGCTTGATGGGTAATATTTAGTTTTATGTTTGTTACAGAGTCACTGTGACACCAATATCTCATAAAAACAGAAGCGATGACAAGAGCAATGATGAAATTCAGGTAACTATTTATTTACTTATTTTTTTAATTTATTGTTACAATTTTATTGACACGAAACTAAATAATAAATAGGTTATGTTTAGATCTTATAGTGTAGGTGCATGGTTTAGACAGATCAGATTGACGCAACATATGTGTCAAGTTATGTACCTACCTGAAACATTGAATACTTTATGTTTCAGATAGAGACAACAGAGGAAAACAGACAATTCAAAATTGAAGGCCGACGAATCGTAGAAATTAGCCATTTCTAAGCAAAACTGCAAGAGGTTGCTAACCATGGAAATATGGAATGTGGTTTAGGTTGCGTTGAAATCGTAGGCAAAAAAGAACGGGATTACATTCGTTGTTTACCTTAAGGTGCAAGATGTGTGATGAAAAATTTTACATAGAAAATGACGCTCCTGGAGACCAACTCACTGTTAACCACTGTGCTGTTGCTGGAACAATCGCAGTTGGCAATGGACACTCTCAGCTACAAGAGTTTTCTGCAGCACTAAATTTACCAATTATGACACCAACAATATACAAAGCCTATCACTGTAAAATTCAAAAGCATTGGGAAAAAGTTTCAGTCGAGAGTATGAATCAAGCAGCAGCAAAAGAAAGAGAACTAGCTTTAGCTGAAAGTCGCGTCGACAAAAAAGGTATACCAATCATAGACGTAGTAGTCGATGGGTGTTGGTGTAAGCGGACTTATAAAAGAAATTACTCGGCCTTATCTGGTGCTGCCATCATTATTGGGAGAAAAACAGGAGAAATACTGTTTTTAGGTGTTAAAAATAAATACTGTTCAATTTGTGCTCAAGCTGAAAATAAAAAATAACAACCGAAAACACACAAGTGTTACAAAAATTATAGTGGACCATCCACGGCAATGGAATCTGAAATGTATTACCTATTTTAATTGCGTAATTTTATTGTTGTAATTTTTTTATATTTGTAATATTTTTAATTTGACTATTCTATCATTCGATCATTCTATCATTCGACATTCGATCATTCGTTTGTATATTTTATATCTGTATATTTCATTTAAACCTATTCAGGTACTTTAGCAGCCTTAGTTATATCTTAAATATTTTATATTTTTTAATATAAATTCTATTAATTATTGTTTTCAAATTTTAAAAATAGTCAATTTGTACGCAAATGAACCTAACAATGAATTATTCTATCCATTTGTCTATACCAAGAGTAGGGATTCCTACCAATTGGCTTATTTTATTAAAATTAAAATTAAAACTTTTAATTGTATATAAATTGTTTTCTATTCGGCATGAAACCTGAAATAAACATGTTTTATTGATATTATTTTTTTTCATCTGTCTCGAAGAATATTAAAAGGGTGTCTTCATTTCGTTCTTGAAAGGATAGTGATTTTCTATACTACGTTATCTCAACGTGGAATCAGTCAAGAATTATAGAATCAGTCAAGTCAGAACGGCAGAATGCAGAATGCAGTACGCATCTGAACGATCTATGCAAACTTGTATTAAACTGTGGTTGTTCGGTGAGCCAGCCCCTTTTTCGGTGAGCCAGCGGAGCTCGCCTCAAACCGTCAAGGTCGTTCGGCTATACTATCGCCTTAAATAAAATACAAACGGAGCTGCCATGGAATTTACCGACAGAAGTCGGGCCCATCATAAAGTATTATTACACTTCTGGGGGGTGAGCAGTGGATTCCGGACTAACGACCGGCTGTGGTAGGTTTAGGACAGCTGTCTTGCCACATGTGAGCGTTCACCGAAAGAAAAATATACAGAAAAAATATAATATAATGAGAAAAAAAAACAAATTAGATTAGTACATTTGGAGTATTTTGATATTTGTCAAGACCCAAAATCTCAAAATAGTCTCTTAATCTGAAGTGCGTAGAGAAAAGGGGTAGTTTTTTAACAACATGGTAGACGCATCTGTCTGCTGATTTTAGTGATCGTCCCGGTACGCTCATGCATGTGGTTCAGGATAAATGATATGAAGGTATCCAGTTTGTTTTTAAAAAAAACTGTTCATAGAATTCGCACCTATTACTTCTTCTGGTAGCCATTCCAGTTTTCCACCGCACAATTACACAGAAAGTGTTTTTTTTTTTGGAAAGTTGTTACAGCTTGATTGTTTCAATGACTTACCGCAAAGGTGTTTTTGGTGTTTACAATGTACAGCGTTTCGAGCTCAGCGACACAGCAGTATACCGAGTTAGATAGCAGTAAGCGCACTCTCGAGCGACAGGGCCATGCGGTGATAGGATGCGAGGGAAGTGAGCAGAGGGATAGGTCTCGGCGAACGCCTTTGGTTGTAGTTACGCACTCGTTTCTCAAACGTTTGAATATATGCATTGGCAGAGTAGCTGCCATATGCAAGCCCTTAGGACTCGTGACATTGCTTGCTTCGATTTCAATTTAATTCTAAGAGAAGCTACTGTCTATATACTGTCGCTACTTTAATATCCACTTAGAATGGTTTCCATTGAACCCCCCCCCCCCCCTCCGCCATCTTCGCTTTCCAATGTCAACAGGCCTAGTTCCTTCAGTCTATCTTCTCGTGTCTTGTTTCTCAGCACTGTAACCATATTTGTTGCTCTTCTTGGCACTCTTTCCAAATGATCTATGTTTTCCTCAAATAGGGATTCCATATCTAGTATGATTACTTAAATGTTAAGACGCCAAAAGGGCCAGTAGTAGAGTTGTCAACTACAATGGGCGAACCCGTCACCTCAGGAAGTTTTAACGAAATAATTGTTCTATCTTGAAGTGAGCGCAGAAGACTTAGGATAAAACAATCCACCGTCAAGCTCCGCCACTTGCCCGTAAGAGGCCAACGCCTTATTCGCGAGATAGCCAGGAATGTTACCCAGCGGGCATACTTCCAGTTGCGACCAGATTACTCCGGTCTCTCGACTGGTCTCGAGTTCGAGGTCGCTTACGCGACCTGTACCTGTTGTATTACAGCGGTAATTCAGTTTGAATTTATCGCGGACCTGGGCGTTCTTTGCCTGTAGTACCACTCGGGATCAAGTGGCCAACAGATGAACATCCACCCCCGCTGCTTAGGAAACAGTGTATTTCCGTAGTCTCCAGACCCCTTCAGCAATTAGTCAGAATGCACAACGGATTGGCTTCGCCGACCGGTCCGCAAACCGTCCAGTGGCGCCGGGATGCAATCCCGCCAAAAGGGCCAAGCGGCTTTTTGTAGTGGTTGATATATCCGCAAGTAACTGTTTCAGCCGACCTCCATAAATATTATATAAATATATAATATACATGACTAACAAGATTAATTAATAGGTAACAAGAGAGAAGTCATTAAAACATTATATTGTTAGTTTTTATACACAAAATCGACCAAAAATATGCAGCACAAAAATATGCAGCGCTATTTTTGCACGCAAAGGCTGGCTTCCAAAAGTTTATGGCACAGTATATCAAACGGTAGGTTTACTCTCGAACTATAAAGCGTTGCGGGAAGAGGGTGCGAGGAATGTCGGCAGAGAGATACCGACGAATCGCGACGCCTTTGGTTAGCGTTATGCGCAGATAAAGGCTAGCGACTTTTTTGAATGTTTACATAAGCGGTTGTAACATCTGGCGGCTATATCCGAGCCCTTACGACTCGTGACGTATTCGCATCAATTTCAATTTTCTTCTAAGAGAAGCTACTGTCTGTTATATGGGAGTTAATGGGCCCTTGCTGAGTTGGCCGCGTTGACCATTCTGTTCAGGGTTGGTCACACTCAAGGGTCAACACTTATCCGACGTCCTCCATGCATGAAGTGCGAGCCTGGGTAGGACTCTGGCCTTATGGTTATTTTCCCTTGTGAATCAACCTTCTGGCACTCCTGGACGGTCTGCGCACCGTGCGGCATAAGCCTATCCATTGCGCACTCTGACTAACAGTCGGGGGAGTCTGGAAGCAGTACTGTTTCCTATAGAGCGAGGGTGGTTGCGGACCTTACGGCGACTGCTCTTGAAACGACCATCGGCTACCCGATCCAACAGCCGGGCAAAGGATGCCGTGGTCCCCAAAAGATTCGGTATACACCGTTTCACCGCTTCGTAAGGGAGAGGACCGCGCAAGCGACCTCGAATTCGTAACCAATCGAGAGACTGGAGTAATCTGGTCGCAATTGGAAGTGAGGGCGTGAGTGTAAGCCCGCTGGGTAACACTCCTGGCTATCTCACGGTTAAGGCGTTGGCTTCTTACGGGTTTGTGGCGGAGCTAGACTGTTTTTGTCCAAGTCTTCTGCGCTCATTCCAGGGAGATAAAACGACTAATCGTTAAAACTTCCTGAGGTGACGGGCTCGCCCGCTGTAGTCGACAACCCTAGTTGTCTGTTATACTGTTTTACTGTTTATACTGTTTAAGGAGTGGGCGAACATAAGTCTTGTATAATTTTAGGAGTAGACCGTTGATGATGAAAGAAAAAGCCTTTCCCCAATACCATTTTTTTTTTTAATTCTAGAACCACATGGAGCTTCACAGTACAGAAGACAAACAGTTTGAATGCGAAAATTGCAAGAAGAGCTTTAAGATGAAACGTCGGCTGAATGACCATTTGAAGCGTTGCCTCGGGGAAAGGTCACACATGTGCATGTTGTGCGGAAAATGTTTTGTTACCAAATACGAATTGATGTTACATACGAGGTCACACAATGGAGAACGTCCTATCGAATGCAAGCAGTGCGCCAAGAAGTTTTTGTAAGTGATTATATTTACATTAATGCATTCGGAAGAGTATTGGCGTGCACAGTTTAAGGGTAAGAACTGACTGAGCCTACGTACGCAACATATGTAATGCATTATGACATCTGGACTCTTGAATTTGCATTAAAACAGATAACTTAAAAATATACTTATCATACGCAACACTATCTCACGCGGGGGGGGGGATTGTTGGGTGGGGGGGTGAAGGGTGGGCGGGAGGAGGGGGTAGTTGGGGGTGAGGGGATGAGTTGGAAACTGTGGGGTAGGCATAGGGGGGAAGTGGGCGGGGGTGGGGGAAAGAGAGTGGGAGGGTTGGGGGGGAGTTGAAGAGGGGGTAGGTAGAGGGGGTGGAGAGAAGCGGAGAGAGAGAGAGAGAGAGAGGGAGCATTGGTTGGAAGGTTAGAGGGTGGAGGGAGGGTGGAAGATGGGGAGGGGGTGGAGGGGGGTTTAAGCAGTGGGTGGGAGGGGGGCTGTGGGGGAGCTTCGTATGGGGGGTTAGGTGGTTTGTCTGGTTAGGGAATTGTCTGCTTGCCGGGAAAGTCTAGGGGTGACACAACCAAATTTTTTACTCAATATAGTAAAAAAAAAAACATTTCAATCATTTTACCGCCATCTAGAGTATAGTTGCTAAAGTAAGCTGAATTAGGGGGAAACTTATGGTTTACTTTCTGTCACATGTCATATCACGTATGCGTCACTCTTTGATTGTAGCTGTCCGTGTTTTCTAAAACCTTTGTCACATTCCTGATCGTAGATGAAATGAGCAAGGAACCGCAACGTAATCGAATTAATCCAATGAAGTATTATTTGTACATAAATAAGAAGTATGTTTCCATTTATTTTTTAAACATTACTGTCACTGTAAACTGACCGTCGATCTCGACGGGTTTTAGCTGGTGTATAATTTAATTAAATTGATCTTTTTTAAATTTATTTAAAATATTATTTAGATTAATAAGATTATAGTATATATTATATTTATTTTTTTATTTAACACCTTGATTACCTAATATTTCTTTTATATTTTTATTTGCAGATGTCACAGCCATCTAGTGGCACACAGACGCAGTCACACCGGCGAGCGACCGTACGCTTGTCACATCTGTCCAAAGAAATTCACCATCAAGGGAATATTGGACAATCATCTGCTGATACACAGCGGTGACCAACCCTACGAATGCTCCATTTGCGGAAGGCCATTCAGACAGAGACACGCTCTCCAGACACACATGAAAACGCACAATGTTGCACAAAAATCTATTAAAAAAAATATTGTCGTAACGTAAATAAATATTTTTTTTAATGAGTACATGTTTTCAATCTGTCGGGCGTTTGGAATGGTTACATTATATTTTTCTGGCCTAAGGGAAAGTATTGTGAATGCCCAATTTTTTTTGTTGAGATGATGGAAATATCCATTTTGAGCCCCCCTGAGACGATTAAGACCATTTCCAGATTGAAGTCTGACCGTGTGTCTGTGTCTGTGTATTCGTCCATCCGATCGAGCTGAAATTTGGCATTCGGGGAGCATTTGGTCATGGCAAGAGTTGAAAAGATTGTGGTGCTCGAAATATTGGAATTGGACTAGAAATTTGGTACACAGAAGCGTCGTTGGACCGAAACCACATTGTGAAAGGACAATGGGCCTTTTCGTATGAAAGATGTACCCAGAGTGTAACAACTAGGGACTTGTGATTCCGCACATTGTGGTTCTGCCGTATTTAAGAAAATATTACATCATATTGAAAAGTAGCCATATTAATACCATAGAAATACTACAAATATTTGCTATCATAACTACTTGATACAATCACTATGGTTTGGGGGGGGGGGGTGGGTTAGGGCAGGGGGTTTGGTGCGCGGGGGAGGAAGCTTTGTCTGCTTGCCGGGAAAGTTTTGGGGTGACAAACGTTTTTTTTTTATATGTCAATAATATTATAAAGGTAATGAATTGCGTTTCTTTGTGAACTAAAACTAAAATTAGTCCAAGCGAATGAGACAGAGCAATACATTAGAGCGGAATATGAAACGAACGATCGTCGATTAATACTACCTGTCAAAGTTATAATCGTCCGAATAAATTCGAGCATATTTCGTGCGGTGTATGATTTAGATGCTTTGAACTTGGCGGTGACGACCGGTCATCTCACATTTCGCTCTAGCGTTTTGCCCTGTCTCGTTCACACAGATTAATTTCCGATTTTAGTTCACAAAGAAACGCAATCGAGCCCAATGGGCTCGATTGCGTTTCTTCGTGAACTAAAATCAGAAATTAGTCCGTGTGAACGAGACAGGGCAATACGCTAGAGCGAAGTGTGAGATGACCGGTTGTCACTTTTTGCATTAAAACTGCCCGCCAAGGTCAAATCTTACACCGCACGAAATATGCTCGAATTTATTCAGACGAGTATAAGTTCGGCAGGTAGTATTTATCGACTATCGTTCGTTTCATATACCGCTCTAACGTATTGCTCTGTCTCGTTCGCTTGGACTAATTTTAGTTTTAGTTCACAAAGAAACGCAATCGGGCCCATTATGTGTACAAAAAATACAGGTATAGGGGGAGACGGGGCTGTTTGGGACACGGGGCAGTTATAAATACGCGTTTTTTTTCATAATGCGCCATTCTAAAAATGTCAAAAAAAGACGTTTAGTCGGCAACACGTAAGTCAGTTGTCAAAATGGTTTGTGGTTGCGGTCGTTATTGCGAGTTGTAGACAAAAATTAAAGATTTCCGGAATTCAGTAATTACTTTTTAAGTAATTTCGTAAGCCTGTAACTAGATAAGCCTTTAACATACTTAATTATGCAGTGAGACAAGTTGATAGAGCATATATTTCGCCATTATGCTCGGTTAATATTATTCTCGCAACTTAACCTCGAAATTTTTCTTGGTTTTTAATTTGAAAATTGCTTTGGTGGGGCACTTTGGGAAATCTGCCATGGGGCAGTTTTGGACGCTTTCAAAACTGCCCCGGTGATGGAGTCGTTCGATTACAGGTGCATTTTGTATTATTGTAGTTATGGTGCGTACTTATAAATGTAAAACCGACCGAAATGTCATAGAAGAAGATATGAGACGTGCAGGGAAGATGATCATAAAATAAAAAAGTCGTTCAGGATTGTCGCTGACATGTTCGGTATTAAGATATCTATATTGTTCTTCAGTATAGGAAAAATCATTCCCTGTGCGATGAAGAGGAACTGATAGTGGGAATTCAGATGGCGACACTTGTGACCCTAAACCACAACATTTAAATAAACATGGATCGCGACAGGTTTTTTCAGTCTTGGAGGAAAAGCTGCTGGAAGAATACTTTTTGAAATCATCTAACATACATTATGGACTGACTTATACTCAAACACAAGAACTTGCCTACTCGTATGCCGTACTTCTAAAGAAAAAAATCCCTGAAATTTGGACGAACAAAAATCGAGAGAGTAAAGATTGGATGTCTGGTTTTATGAAGCGACACCCAACCATGTCCCTAAGAAAACCAGAAAACACAAGTTTATCTCGTGCAACGTCATTCAATAGACACAACATAGACTTATTCTATGATAACTTAGTAAAAGTCATGGATAAGTACAAGTTCACTCCAGACCGAATACTCAACATTGACGAAGCAGGAATCACAACTGTTCTCCAAGCTTCAAAAGTGATCGCCCCAGCCTGTAAAAGGCAGGTGGGCCAAATTGTTTCTGCAGAAAGAGGAATTCTTACATTTTGTGGTATCATCACCGAAGAAAAAGGTATTAAAGATTTCCAAAACTGTTCTACCGTCTCATGCTGTGAAGAAATACTCATCCGATTCAGCTATATCAAATGATTCCCTATCTGACAGTGACATTGTAGCTCCAGATCCGCCATTACTGACAGATGGGACAAACATGTCATTAAATGATTTCATTTTAGTGAGATTCACTACAACCTCTAAGACTCGTATCTTTTACGTAGGAAAAGTCACTGAAATCATGGATAATGGCTCAGATTTCAACGTGAATTTTCTTAGAAAGAAATCTTTCTTAGACAAAAACAAGTTTGTGTATCCACTAATCGAAGATATATCATTGGTACAAAGATCAGAAGTCATATCTAGGCTTCCGCGCACAGCGCAAAACAAATCATCGGAAAGACTTCACAAATTTGTGGAATTTTCGGTAAAGTTTGATAGGTATAATCTTAAATAACGACTATATTAAATGTGTAGTGATTGTTCAAGCTTTGTAATTTGCACAAAAAAATGTAATATGGCCTAATTTTTTTTTTTCAAGACATCTGTGTCCAGGTCAGAATATTTCTCCTGAAAGAGTGAACAAATTTGTGCATTTTTTGGTGAAGTAAGTTAAGAATAACATTAAATAAGGTCTCCTTAAATAAATAATATGATTGCGAATAGTATAAGTTTCAACGTTCCAAACTACCCTATACCATTTCATAACTACCCCGCCATGAGGCAGTTTGGAACGATTTCCCTTTTTTTTAAAAATTCAATTGCCGAACAACGACAATGCTTTTCGGGATTTTTTAAATGCCAAAGTCAAGGAAATTAGTCAGAGTAAGTAACGTGGTATTTAGTTCCTGGAAATACGTAAAAATGAGGAAACTACGGGGTCATTAAAAAAATCCTTCCAAACAGCCCCGTCTCCCCCTACAGTTTTGTATATCTACCTGTATAATGTTTTGTATACCTATATGTACAGTTTTGTATACCTACCTGTATGACCATAGAAGAATAGGAGCATCTCATTTTACTAAATCAGTATGTATCTAAATGTGCTTTTTTTACACAATTATTTCAATTATTTAAAAGATATGGGAAAAAAACTAAAATAGAAAAAAAATACATTCACAAATGTACATATTCACAAACACACACATTTGTATTCCGGTCATAATACTAAAATTGTACACTCAAAAATATATGTCAAGAGAAAATATATAATATACTTTAAAATGCTTTAAGTTATATTTTCGAGGAACTCATACTGTAATCTTAGGTATCCAATTTCAAGCACCACTGATTAATATTTGGGTATTATTTTGGTACCTTTTCCACTTGTTGATATTTTATAGTCACCTGACTATACTCATCACGCTGATTCCGAAACTGTAGTAATCTTTTATCGGCCTCAATAAATAAGCGAGATATAGGTATTGAAAGAATTTTTTTTACTCTTAATAAAACACCTACATGTATGGCCGTAGGCTAAGTTATTTTGTTTAAAAAGCCATCATAAAAACTAATTTAGCTATTAAAATAAAACAACGTGTCAAAGGCTATTTTTTATCAGATTTAACACTAAAATAAACGAATTTAGTAGTTTTTTTATAGTTTATTGTAATAATTCAGATTTTAGATGTAAGCATCCGTAGATCGTTAATTTCCTTAGTTTTGTTTCGAGGTTGTTATATAGTTTATAAATTAAAAAAGCAACGTGCAACGGGGTAATGTTGTGTATATTTTTTGAATATCGTCGTTATCTGTCAGGCGCGCCGCAAACTTCGTTCATAAATTGACTAACGAATGCCATTTGGATCCGGAAGATACCGCCACTGCAAAATGACGAAATATACATTTTAAATTAAATTTTAAAAATCAATATATAACAAATAATACATTTTAACGAATTAAATTAATTCAAATTTATATTATGTGAATACATTTTACTACAAACTGGCAATATTGACAGAATCAACGCCATCTTTGATCAAAATCGGTTTCCGTTTCCTTTCTTTCACGTCGCGCACGGCAAAATGAAGGCTAAAGGAGAGGTAAATTCCGATTTTCAATATGATTTTATTCGTTGTTGTGGTGTTTTTCGCGTTGTAGGCCTTATAAATCGTTCTTTATGTCGGTGCGCCGTTAAATTTGGTTTAGTTGATTGTTTATAAATTAACCTTAAACTGTCAACGGGTTGAAGAACATGTGGCAGCCGCTAAATCTTTGGAACCGGACGTGTAAAAACTGTATAATGACGCCGGGAAATATCTAAAGGCCTATTTTATAGATTAATAGAAAAATATGCGTGTTTCGTGTTTGATTTATTTGGAGTATTAACCGTGTCTGTCAGATCTGATTGAGGTTATGTGTTGTTGTAGCTCAAGGAATACGAGGTGATTGGGAGGAAGCTGCCTACCCAGACGGAGCCCAAGACTCTTTTGTATAAGATGAGGATATTTTCTCCGGATCCGATCGTCGCCAAGTCGCGATTCTGGTATTTCTTGCGCCAGCTGAAGAAGTTTAAGAAAGCCACCGGAGAAATCGTCAATATCAAGGTACTTGTGTGGATTTATTCAAACCAAATTTCACGTTATTAATAATTCACGAGCTGTATAATGTATAATTGGGACCTATTCTATAAAAAAATAAAATATAATACAAACGGAGCTGCCATGGAATTTACCGACCGGAGTCGGGCCCATCATAATACTATATATTTTTTTTTAAATTTACACTTCTGGGGGGTGAGCAGTGGATTCCGGACTTACGAACCGGCTGCGGTAGGTTTAGGACAGCTGTATTGCCACATGTGGGCGTTCACCTTACCACCCATTCACTCCCCCTTCGAAGCCATAGAATTTAAGATGCAGAAATCGCGGTTTTAGATAATTTTTCTAGAAAGGATTTGATTATTTTCCTGGAGAGACCAAGATCTTTAAAAGGGTGAAACAGAGATTTAGCTAGCAGGCCACGAGCGCCTACTTCCACCACGTGAAGGTGAACAGTGAAGCCGTTCCGGGTGATGGCATTTGCGAGGTCATGGTATTTATTTAATTTGTACTCGTG
Organism: Micropterix aruncella; assembly: GCA_944548615.1. Lineage (NCBI taxonomy): Eukaryota > Metazoa > Arthropoda > Insecta > Lepidoptera > Micropterigidae > Micropterix > Micropterix aruncella. Next base: position 22,637,519 of record OX155957.1, read on the forward strand.
GTCTTTTGGGATATTTGATTCCCATGGAACAGTTAATTCTACGATAAGGACCATCTTCCGAGACAGAGAGTAAAGAGTTATATCTGGACGCAGGGCTGTGCAGTGGATGATGAGATTATCCTATTCGCCGATGACACATCCCTTCTTTTTAGCGATAAAAATAGAGACGAGCTTGAAATAAGGATTAATGAAACGATAAATAGACTTGCTGTCTGGTTCCAAGTTAATAAACTCTCGTTGAATGTTTCAAAATCTAAAACAGTGTGTTTTTCTTTACGGCCGTCCGACTCTAATAATATAGCCTTATTCTTTGGAACAGACGAATTGGAAAATGTCTCTTCTACTAAATTTCTAGGTTTGCAGATCGACCAAAAATTGCAATGGTCCGATCACTTAGAAGAGCTTAGTAAAAAGCTGTGTAGGGCTGTTTACGCAATAAAAAAGATTAGAAATTTATGCGGCTTTGAGGCTGCTAAATCTGTATATTTTGCTTATTTTCATTCTTTGATGACATATGGTCTAATGTTTTGGGGAATGGCAGCAAATTCGAAGAGGATTCTTATCCTTCAGAAAAGGGCTTTACGCAGTCTTTACAGAGCTTCTCCAAGAACTTCGTGTAAGCCGTTTTTCATCAAGTCGGGAATCATGACGATGTACTCGTGCTATATCCAACAAAATATTATGTTCGCTCGTAAGCACATATCGGATGTCCCGGCGAATAGCGATTTCCATCAACACAATACAAGAAATAAATCTGATCTACATCTAAATCGGCACAGGCTTAGTAAAGTGCGCAACAGTTTCCTTCATCAAAGCCTGTGTTATTATAACAAGGTCCCAACACATATCAGAAGTCTTGGAGAGAACCAATTTAAAAAAGTCTTATTTAATGGCCTAGTCAAGAATCCTGTATATGACTTAAGAGATTTGGATAATGCTGAATTCTTATTCCAGAGCATCCTAATGTAAAATAACGGATAATTCATGATAATCAACTTTGCCAAAGAACGTAATTTTTATTTTTATTTTTATCGACGACGGCTGTATTGCTAGATTTGACAATTATTAACTTAAATTTAGATATTTTTAATATACCCTCATCTATTTTCTTGACCATCATATTATTGCCTTGATAATTATGACTACAGACATTGAGCTCTTTTTTTGATCAGCAATTCTGATTATTAGATTATTTTCTATTTATCAATGGTTTTCAAACCAATTATAATTTACTAAAATTAATTTATATTGCCACAACTATATAATGATAGTTAATATTCTTTAATTAATTACATTATTTAAAATTTTAGAGACAAAGACGCATCCAAGTGTAGGAAAGCCTACCTACTGGAGCAGAAATAAATTGAAATTGAAATTGAAAATTGAAATTGAAATTGTGCATCCGAGACTTTCAGGGAATTTATACTGCTTAGAGACCGAATCGACCTCCATAATCCAGTCTGAAGCTTTCTTGATTATTGAGAAAGGTTTTGCAGGGAGATGTTTTTTGCCTTTAGAGCCAACCCGCACAAACTGTATTGGGGGTTTGGAGGATACTGTGGAACCCTTGTTGGCACGAGTCACTGAGAGGCTAAGTACCTCGCGAATAACAGCAAGGACTTTGTCATGGCGGTAAGTGTACCGTCCTTGATCCAAGGCCACCTTGCAGCCAGCTAGAATATGTCTAGCTGTGCAAGGGGTGTTGCTACAAAGGGGACATGAACTATCCTCGGCATAGCTCCAACGAGCGAGGTTACTGGGGTCTGGAAGTGTATGCTGAAAGGCATTTAAATAAAATTTCAGCATCTCTGGCGTCCAGTCATACAACATTACTTTCCAGTGCATTGGAGGAGGAATGCAAAAGTCTCCAATTGTTGTCCAATCATTCTGGCATTGAAGGCCAATAGCATGAGCCATACTTTTGCTGTCGTAATCTCCCCGCAAGAGAGACTTCTTCAAGTCCACATCGCTCATGGTTGTACTACCATACCCCAGACCAGTGCCATTCTGGCTGATTCCAGTAAGGAACTTTTTGTGGAAGTCAACGCGGGCTTGTAGATCATTTGACTCACTACGGCCACTTACTACGTGCTTCGATATTGCCGGATCCTTGGAATTACTTAAAATCGAATTTTTGGTTATTCTGGAGTTGGCGTAGAGCAGAGAGGGCAGTTTTAGAGCTAGCCCAAAATTGTGTTTGGACCTGAAGAGAGTCGAGGGGTCAGCTGGTTTGGCTAAGGACAACCAGGTTTTTAGACTAACTGTCACCAGTGCATCCAGACGAGACAGTTGGGTTTTGGTGAAATCGTAAATAAGAAAGGGCCATGACAAATGTGAAGTTAGATAGTTGTCATAGATCCAAGCCTTACGAGGGCCAGAAATTAGCAATGCATCTATCTTTTCCAGGCAACTACTGAAATGTTCTATAACATGATCGCCAGAGAGGTCTTTTCCCTGGCAGGTGATTTTTCTGCCAAGAAATTTGAAGTGGTTATTTGGGTCTATAAGGGAGATAATAGAGCCCTTACAGACCAGTTTTGGGTCATAGGACGTAAATTTTGTGTCTATGCGGGCGAGTCCAAGGCAAAAACATTTGGAGGGCTTCACTTTTATCAGCCTGACCAGTCGCAGAACAGCTCCACTTTTTGTAATAGCAGGGAAAGCTGCTTGGGGCTCCTGGTGATAAAAGTTAGGTCGTCGGCAAAAGCGAGGCACGACGATGTGTATTGGTCGTCTGTTTTAAAACGGTAACCCCACTTCTTGTCGAACTGGGTCAGGCTTTCCAGTAGTATATTGAAAACGATATTGAATATCGTTGGAGAAAGGCAACAGCCCTGAAACAGTCCCAATTGAATATGATATAGAGCGGGTAGTCCATTCTTGCGTTTTGACATGGAACGTCAGACAGTTGTAGTAGGAGGCTACAATGTCACGCACCACAGGTGGGAAGTTGTACCAGCGGAGTGCAAAGTGGAGGAGACTGTCGGTCTGACCCAAAGGCATTCTCTAGGTCGAGCCAGCATACATTGATTTGGCGTTCGTGCTGTCTCGCATCCTTAATGGCAGCAGCCAAGAGAGAATTGTGCTCGAGGCAGCCTGAGACGCCACGCATGAAGCCTTTTTGTACTGTCACTCCAAGGTACTCGTTCCGCTGCATGAATTCGCTCATCCTCATGTGGACTATGCCAAAAAAGATTATGGCCACAGTATCTGTCAGAGCAATGGGCCGAGCGTCCTTTGGTCCGGTGCAAACTTGGACCTTCGGAATTAAGATGACTGTCGCTCGGCCGAAATTCTGTGGGACTACACCGCTATTCCATATATGTCGGAAGATGGATCCTAAATATTGATGTTTTAACGTCACCGAGTACTCACCATACTGATTCCGAAACTGGATAGATAACCCCACACTGCAATAATCTTTTATCGGGCTCAATAAATAAGAGAGATATAGGCATTAACCCTTCGAGTAGCGGCATAATTTCATGGCAGACCGCGGCAATTTATTGGAATTTCTTGCAATATCGCCGCGCTCGACAAAAAGTACTATAACTATGGAGCTACTATAGCAATCATAAAAAGAATAACTGTACAATGATCGCATTGAAATTTCGTATATAGAATTTTGAAATATCATTTTGTAAAAACACTTAGATAAATATGAATAAATATGAGAAAAAGTGAAAAAGACTCGGTATTTCTAACTTGTACTTGTCTTACGGAAAAATACGCAACCTTATTTAGAAATTGTAAATACTATCGTGATCGGTATTAGATTCTCTATCAAAAGTAATATTTCGTTTTGCTTATTAACATACAAAAATACTTGGATATTAGCTCATAAAAACCAATAAAAATTTTGATGATTTCTCGAGAAAAAAAAAATTATGTTTGACAATAAAATTTTACCAGAAATATCCGCCAAATGACGAGCGATTATTCTAGCGGCCGTCTATATATCTATGGTAATAATGAGATATTTCGTATGGATTTTAGGATGCGTTCGAATTAGAAAATAATATTACTGTGCGCTTGGGGAGCAAACCGCCAATATTGGTCGTTTTTAGTCAACGGTGTTCTGATGTGCAACCAAATTTGGTCGTTACGTAGCCGAATGGTTAAAAAAGTGTCAAACACCTACATTTCGCTAGGTTAAATAATTTTTTTTTTTTTAACAATTCATAAACCCATTTATGTCAGTATGTTAGGTTAGTTGGTTTTAAACCATCATCAAAACTAATTTGAAAATTTAAAAAAAAAACTGACATGATTTTCTATCAGATTTAGCATTAAAATGATTAGGGATGATACTATTTATGATGATAATATTCACTCAAACAAGATGGAAGATTTGGCCGATACAGTACTGATTCCGATTACTTTAGTAAATAATCGGCGATACCGATATCGATGACTCAGTAGATAATAAATAAAAAAGTATGTTCCTCGGGCGTTTGTATGTCTTTAATCTTTATTATGCGTAAAATTTACCTATACATATTTAACAAAGACTCAACATAGAGAAGTGTAAAAATAAATAATAATATAAAAATAATAAATGTCAAATCAACATTCAAAGAAAGTATTCATTTATTATTATCAAGTAATCAAAGTGATAATTAAGAAAATAATTATCATTACACAAAGTAATAAACCGATAAATAAAGTCAGTAATTAATGTTTATTTTTGGCAGATTTTTGTTAAGCAAAGTTTTTTCAAATTATTTCATGCGAGTGCAGTCGCTTCACGCGCTTTTTGAACTGTTTGATATCTGTTGTATATAATCGGCGATGCCGATTATATCGGTCGATATATCGAAATCGTTACATCCCTAAAAATGATAGAAATTAGTAGTATGTGTATTTTTTAAATAGGCAAGGTAGCAATACCTAATAATTTCTAAGAAAAATCAGATAAGGGTAGATCAGGGCTGCAAGATGGCCATTCAATGTTACCCCTTCTTGGAACAACTATTTCGGTTAACAATTCGTGCAGGACTACTAGTGTTTAGTGGTGTGCGAACTGGCCCCGTCCTGTTGGAACCACCTTGTAATGTTCACATTTCTGCGGTTGAGGTTCAAATAAATTAGGTATCACTTCAATATTTGCGTGCAGAATTTACCATTACTGTTCTGCCTGTGAAAAAATAATATCCAATAATGCATTTTGCAGACAGAGCGACCTAAACGGGCATTGGTGGAACACACATCTCTGTCAGTAATATCAATTTTAATGATTCACATACATTCAAATGAAATTGGGCCATTGCTGAAGAAGTTGAAATCATCGAATTTCTTAACATTCTATTTACAAAATTTATTCTTAACCCCTCCCCTCGCGGAGTAAAAATTCAGCCGTCCCATTCGCGCGCGACCTTTTCGCGCGCAAAATCGACGACCTTGATAAAAACGACCATAACTTGTAAACCACTATACGGATCATAAAAAAAAGAACTGTAAAATGATCGCATTGAAATTTGACATATAAAACATTATAACCTTATCTCGTAAATCAATTAAGATAATAATTGCCTTTTCGCAAACGGCCCCCATCGTGTCGTCATCACTGGACCAAGTGGACGCCTCTCATTTCAGTGTATTAAAACTTGCATCCCCAAAAGGACGCCTTTCATTTGAAGGGTTAAATGGCTTAAGTGTTTCCATTGCTGTTGCACCCCTGGATCCACAAGAGAACAGTTGCATTGTTTTGTGTTTTTAACCCTCCAACCGCGGGAGATGCGTACATACACAGTCAGATATTTTCATATGGTTCTGCGGAGTTGCATATAATCTCTGAGATATAATTGTTCTATTTTCCCGTCGAATCTTTTTCTGTTGCTCTGCAACATCGAGTCGCTTTTTTCCTCATTCTCAAGTCTGCCGACGGGAACAGACAAGCTATGACCTGTATCGTAGAATATACTCCAGGCGCTGCACAATTTACATTCAGTTTGTTCAGTCGTTTACATCGTCATTACATTCTTCACTTACATTCTTAATACAGCAAAAAAACAACAATAAGTTTTTCTATCTGTTTCTTCCCTTGAATTTGATATTCGCGTTTTCCTCATAATATATTTTAAATGTCAATAAAATTGCATTTAAAAAAAACAGTTCGATTTTCTTGTTTCATTTCTTCAATACAATTTATACAACTATTTTAAATATTTAGTAAAATTGGCCCGCGATTTTATTTAAAAAAAAAAAAGGAAAATCGTCTGCGATTGTAGGGTTAATTATGCATAATCCGTTCAAGAAATATTTGTGTATCCAGAAAGACCATTTCCCCCTTCTGCGAAAGGCATGATAGCAACTAAAACTATACGGGTCGACCTTGCGAGCGCTGTTGCCTTTTCCCCGCTCCCGTATTTTGTTTGCTCATTCTCAAAATAGTTGGGACTTTTCGAGAGACCCTGTATTTATTTAAACTGCATTCAATAAGAATCAAATTAACCTAAGCATTGTTCCAACAAAGAGGGTAGTTTTTTTTTTTATAACTTATAATTGCCGTAAGTCTGGCGAACGAAGATATGCATCACCGACAATATTCACTCAAACAAGTCATGTTTTACTTTATATCTTACATCAAAGTTCAGAAAAGTTTTAGCGTTAAACACTGAAAGGCTTTGCTTATGAGATATACCGTTGAATTGGCCCTTTTCCCCACTCCACTTGAAATCTTTCATAATGATAATTCCCGATAGTTTCACTGGGGTATGAAATGAATAATACTATGCTGAACTTATTCTTTCTGCAGGAGATTCCTGAGAAGTCGCCGACAAAGATTAAGAACTTTGGCATCTGGCTGCGCTACGAGTCTCGTTCTGGTATTCATAACATGTACAGAGAGTACCGTGATTTATCAGTCGGCGGAGCTGTCACTCAGTGCTACAGGGATATGGGAGCGAGACATAGGGCCCGCGCCCACGCTATCCAGGTAAATGTTCATTATTCATCACATTGGTTTGTCCTGATAAAGGTGTCTGATCTCCGGATTTGGATTTGCCGCCGTTTTGTTAATTAATAAAGGATAACGGGCAAAAATGTATAGGCGCTGGGCTGGGACCATCTTTCCAATAACAATAACGTATTTACCATCAGAAAGATCTATTTATCTACAATATTTATGACTACTACAATTTACCTCAATTATGAACCGTTTCTGTGTTTTGAGGTTTGGAATTTTCTTAAATATGGCTAATTACACGAAAACCCCCATACCAATTATTTATTTAAAATATATTTTTTGCAGTGAAGATCCGTAAAAGATAGTATATTATGATGTACGGTCATTGGGCACACCATGTTGAACACAGCTGAACTTAGCATATCATATACGACAGGAAACAGAGCGGGAATGAAATCACGAGACATTACAAAGTTCAAGCTACATATCCCAGTATTTTCCCTCCATATTCTTGACAAAGTCGAGCATTCTTAGTGATATATAGTTTGTATTAACGCAGCGTATGTATTTTATCGTTTCGGGTATTCTGTGATGGTTATTAATCCCTCAAATGTGAGGCGTCCAATAATGGATGCCTTGGCAAAATGTATACAAAATGTATATAAATGTAAATATAAATGTAAATGTGCGCCGCTTTATAGTAATCCGCTCTATAGTAATGCTATAGCTCTATAGTAAACCCCGCTCTATGAAAATGTAAATATAAATTTATATACATTTTGCCGTAGGCAAAACCGAGCTAATCGCCAGTCATTTGTGGGGTTAAAAATACAATAATTAAAAGTACAAATAGTTACTAAAAATATAATGCCTGGATGCGTTAGATATCCTAGGGGATATAGGTAATAAGCCATATTTAATAGGATATAACTCAGAAACGGCTCATTCAGATCAGTCACCATAGTAATAAATGTTCTACATAAAGAGCTCTTTCCATTGGTATATGATTTACAGCTATTGGAAAAGTGGGCACAAAATGCCCATTCTCTGTTGAGACAAAATTCATGCTGATGGATGAGACAACCGCTGTTCGTCGCCATTCTGGTCAGTCCCTCAAAAACATAGTCGCTGTGAGGGAAAGTGTGGCGAGAGTCCGGGCACTCTGCAATGAATTTTGATAAGGTTTAATTGTAGCAAGAACTCAACCCAAGGGACCATGCACAGCGTCGTTGATTCGTTGATTGGGTGCTGGAACACCTCCACAAATCAAATGAGGCGACCTTGTTGAGACACCCTTTATTTAGGCAGTGGCTATAACCCGGATCGGCAGCAAAATCTAACAACTACCAGTGTGAAGACACGTCGAGTAATGCTAGGTTTACACGGGCACGGGCTTGGTAGCTAATGCTTAGTAATTGTCATTTGCACTACTAATACCTTGCGAGTAAACATGCTGATTCAGCATGTTAGTGCTTACTATTAGTGAAACTGCCAGTGCAGATGAATAGAAGCCGATCCTATTTACTAAACGACAAGTGACTTCTCCCACTACAAATTACTAAGCTCTTGTCGCTTGGTGACTCGAGTAAACAGCCACGGCAAGGGTTAGTGACAAGTGAACACACACATTTTTCTTTTTACGTGATATTTGCTTGTCTCTTTTGCGATCATGACTGCAGAAAGGTAGAATTCTGAAACAACTAAAACATTCATCCAGGAATTCTATGAAAAATAAGGCAGCGGTGGTGTTTTTTCTTTGAACGTAGGTCGGGCCATTAATACCTTCCTGCTAATACCAATGAGCAAACGATTATTTCTATCGATCACTAAGCAGGTTAGCGACGAGTACTACTGACAAGTACTAAGCCCGTGTAAACTGTCACGTTGCCGGTTGCGACATGAATAATATGATGTAATAAAAGAAATGAATTAGTAAAATGTATCTTTATTGAAACTCGTCGACCGACCGACGGATATATCGGGCGATAAAGCGCCTAGATGATTTAAACATTCATTTAATTTAATTTAATGGAAATTAACAATTTTTAAAATAATATTATTTAAAATTACTTGAGAAAAATAAAGACAGCAAAAGCCTCAGGTCGAGGGCATATTTCTCGAGTTCACTAGATTCGGGAAAAGGTTCCGGGGACGGGTTTGCAAAAGTTGAACCGGAGAGATCCCGCGGCTCAGCCAACACGGACGTCTTGCGGGGTCGGGCACTGACTGCTTGAAGGAACGATGGGTGCACGCGGTGCGGCGGTCGTCAGCTATCGCCCGGGGCGGGCACCGCAGCTGAAGCGGGCGACGGGGCGCTCCACTCCTGAGCGGCCCCCGGCGAAGGAGAACGGCCGCTGTTCCGCGTGGCCGAAGGCGAGGAAGACTCTCGGGCCATCGCTGGTTTCCGGCGAGGAGACGCGCGCGCGCACTGACGCCGCGCGCGTCGGCCTTTATACGCCGGCCAGGCGCTGGACTACGGCTCCATTCCTGGCGGGGAAATCGTGCCCCCGAAGGACCCCTGTAAAACCACAAGAAACGCCACGCATTAGCCTTGCCCTAACGGAAATCTCCCTTTTTGCCGGTAGTTGGGAAAAGGATAGCGCGGATTGGCTCTTTTCCCAACCCCCAGCGAGCACGTGCTTGTGACACGTTCCCTCATTTCCAACCGGCGAAACGCGATGTGAACTCGCATGAAACTACGTGCACTTATCGGAAACCGTCACGGCATTCCTGAATATTGGAATAAAACGACTTACCGAAGGGAATGGGGTCCAACGCTTGCCAAGGGTCGACCTGTTGATCGTCGTAAAAGGCCCAAAAAGTGAGAATGGCGGGCCGTATTGGTGGCTTTTATCTAGCTCGAAACTGTCAAACCATAGATAATTTGACTCCAATAAAAGTATCAATTTATTGAGTTATGTGGAATAATTCCTAGATTTATTACTGTTGACCAGCGTATTTAATGTTAATTTTCTACGATAGTTATAATTTTATTGGTTTTATTTCCTTAAATATGAAAACTACTTATCAAAGATAATTGTGGATGTGGCCTTTACGCGATCAGCAATTAGGTGCAAAATGCTCGTTCTCATGGCTTTAATAAAAAAGAAGAAATAGAGCTGTCAGCTGTCAAGACGTTTGACATCTAACCTATCGGAAATCAATTGATCTCGAGTAAATCGAAATGTTTCCACGCGAGAAAATGCGACTTACAGGTTTCCACGCGAGGAAATGCGACTCCTAGATTTCCTGGGCGTGACAAAACCTAGCATAAGATTTGTTCCCTTTCTGCGGCCAGTAGGCATACCTACTAACCGTTACCAGGTTCAAGGCTTACGACCGTGAGACGGCCCGTGAGGCCTTGTCGCTAAATAGGAACAATCTACTCATACTGGTGAGGCATTGTGGCCTGCACGGGGCTGCAAATTGTGGCTTGTGACACAGGCATTGTGGCTGCAAATCTACGCATACTCACGGGGCATTGTGGCCTGAACAAACACATGTTCAACCTCAAGCTCAGAGACACAAAAATGTGCAGGTTCTGCCAAGGGGCAGAGGAAACTCCCCAGCACCTCATGTGCGAGTGTGTCCCGCTGATGCGTAAAAGATACACCCACTTGGGTGGTCACTACCTCCAACCTGAGGAGGTAAAACAATCTGGCGCCAAAAGCCTGCTGCGGTTCTTAAATGACACGAAGCTTAGCGCAGAACTATAGTAGGTGGCGAACACAATAGATCAGCAATGGTCGCAGTGTTACAAGGCTCATAAAGACCTTAGAAAAGCCCCACTCAACAAATTAAAAAAAAATTAAAAAATAACAGGCTCAATAGCGTAAACGAGTCAGTCTCATTCGACACATGAAAAGTAAATCTACAAAGCACAATGCCCCACTAAGCGCTTTTCAGGTGCGGATTTCCTCTTCCGCTCATTGTCTCTCACCTCAAAGTTGCCTTAAATGGGGACAGTTAGCACACTGGTAGGTCTATTTACACTGCGGCTGCGGCATCATCGGGCGCCGCAAGATTTAAGTAACACTGAACTTAAATTACATTAAGGACGCGAAGAATAATTGCAAGCATTTAACTACACAATAGATAAGTCTTCGATTGTCGACTATGACTTTAGTTGTCGTCGGTGCAAGGAAGTCCCCCGACCCACCCTTCTGAGCAATTTTTCTCTTGCCAAATTTCTGGTTTCAATCTTGACTCTCAGACTTATAAAATGAACAATATTCAATACTATCGCAGGTATTTTTATTATTAGTTAGTTATTTTTAACAGATACGTCTATATCTGTACGCTTGACATTTTCCGCTTTGACGACTTGTTCCGGCAGTCATTCGGATCGACTATCCTGTCCGCTAGAAAATTCTTAGATCGCTCAAGAAACGTATCTCATTCAGCCGACCGCGCATACGATAGAAGGTTAACACGGTACTGAGGAGGGACAGTCGTTCCGGTTTGAACGAAAGATAGTAGCGAGTGGGTTAAGAAAAACTAACCATTTGACTCTCGTCCTAAATGGTGTCCGACCCCCGCATCAGTGGCTCCACTCTCGGTTTAGCGGAATCTCTTTCTATTGTCGTGTCTTCGTTACAGATCATCAAAGTGGAGGTGATCAAGGCGTCGGCGTGCCGCCGGCCGGCCGTAAAGCAGTTCCACGACAGCAGCATCAAATTCCCGCTGCCCAAGAGAGTGCAACAGAGGAAGCGTCTCGGCACCTTCACCTTCAGGCGCCCCAACACATACTATCTCTAAACCCACTAAAACAACATAACATGTATTCGGAACAAATACATTACTATGTAAAACATCAAAGATTTTTTTATTTTTTGGAAAATATCTTAAATAAAATAAAATACAAACGGAGCTGCCATGGAATTCACCAACCGAAGTCGGGCCCATCATATAGTGTTATTACACTTCTGGGGGGTGAGCTGTGGTAGGTTTAGGACAGCTGTCTTGCCACATGTGAGCATTCACCTTACCACCCATTCACTCCCCCATCTTTTATTAAATAATGTATTAGATTGCTACAATATGGAAACCAGTATTTTACCACAAAATGCAACGTGTCGATGGTAGTCATAGTTCCTAAAATTAATTATTACTTTCAATATGGCAACTTTCACGGTATAGCATTAGGGAGGCGCACTGTAGATTTATATTATTTACGTAAATTTAGTACATTTTTAATTCGGTATGCAGGATATGTAATAATTAGGCACTTTAATGTTCTGATAGAATTATTAGTCTTATCTAGATAGAAATCCATCCGTTGATGGTATTCTATCCTATATAAAATGAGATAGATGGCACTAATAATTGAATGTTATTATTGTTACTGCTGTTTAAATTATTGGGTTTTTATAATCCAGGAAGCAAGTGCTATGGCTTTCAAGGGCAGGTTTTTTTTTTGCTATGTTGGTTACACTGCCTTCTAGGTTAGGTCCTTTTCTTTCCGAGGAGACCAAGGGGGGGTCACGGTAGGTTCAGAACTGTGGATGTGACCAGTGGCGGTCTTTTCATATACGCTCAAATCCCGGCTTGCCTATTCTTAATAAAAAAAACCAATGAAATAAATGAATTTGCTAGCGCCTACTAGTGCTATCTAGCGCGCACAGCTCGCTCCATGTAAAAAAATATCTATTGAGAGAGCTGCGACTATTATCGACGGGGTGCGATTGCTGCCACGTAACGACTAGTGATTTCAGCCAGTCATCTCACTCCCACATATGGGATTTCAATAGGGCTTTCAAAATCAGTGTACATACTAACCTATGGAAAATTACGCAAAACAATATATGTGTATACGACTTTTATATTGGAAGCTAAGCTTGGTTTTCTTAGCGATGACGTTGAAAGCAGCGAACATGTCAGACAGAAAGCGCAACTTCACTGTAATTACGAGTAGTTTAGATTGCTTTGTGCAAGTGACGTTGCGGTATTTTTTGTGGTTTTTAGTGCCATATAAACAATGGAAGAAATTGTCCCTTATGGTGAGTTATGTATTCTTATTACTTTGTTTTCTGACATATGTCCTCAGGACTGGGACGGGGAAACTGTTTTAGCAGTGGAGAATTTTGAAAACTCGTTGCGATCATACTATATAAAAAAATCTTGTTTCCACCAAATTTTTGAAAAAATTGATAGCTTGTAAAATATTTTTCAAAAATCACAAGTCGATGTGGTTATTGTAGCAAGAGAAAAAGGAATTTTAGACACATTTATGAAAACATTCTGCAAAATAACTCAGCTCCTCGTTTGAGACGCAACGTACGCTGTGCTCGTACTGAATATGAACGACTTTTTGTCCAGGTAACGGTAAATATTTTTTTTGTAACATATTTTGTTGACAACATATTTAGTGGAATTGACGATCGATATTCAGAAATTTTTCCAACTCTTCAACAGCAAACTATACGAGAAATATCGTTTAGATTTTCCTACAGAGGCATTAGATTCATTATTTGACATTTATGCAAACTATTTTGACAAACAAGTTTTAAAGAACCAATTGATGTGTTTGTACTCCTCTCCTGAATTGAAATATTGCAATGTTTTTGAACTAATCATTTTCATTAGTCAGAATAGCCTCGAAGACGTCTTTCCCCAAATGTTGAAATTAGCATATCTTGTAACTATTCCTGCTACAAGTCCTTCCGCGGAACGTGCATTCTCTCATACTTATGTACCTAAGAAATACACAGGGTCAGGAACGTCTATCTGAGTTATCAAAGCTTGCTATTGAAAAACAGTTGTTAATAAAATTAAAGCGTACGCCATCATTTTACTCAGATGTAATAAACTCATTTTTGAAAAAAGATAAGACGCATCGATTTCGAATATAAATACGCTTTTTAAAGCTAGGTACCTAACACTGAATTACTTTTTGTTCTCTTTTTTTTATAAAATAGTATTACAGCTCATACAAGCAAGGGTCAACTTTTTAACTTAATTTCACTCGCTCAAGCAAATAAAATGGCTTTTCTTAAAGCCACCGGAGGTATGCGACTGCTGATAAGTATTCTGTCTAGCAGTACCATGCCTTCAAAGAGTGCTTTATTGAATCTACAACACAAGCAGTAAATTTCAAAGTGAAAATTGAAGAGTAAAGAGGTACCACTTTTTTTTACTAAAAAATTGTAAAAAACAAAAAGGTATGTCGGGATTGCCCCATTCACCGACCCTGGGCATGCCACTGGATTTGACATCATCTTGCGTAATCAATGTCATTGTTTTCTTCTGCCAGTTGTGAAATTGGAAGCGTCATCCGCTATCTCCTTGTGAAAGAAATCGGCCGACTGAAGTTTTTAATGAGATCAAAACGGTTTATGGTGAAAGGCGAACCAAGAGACAATCCTTCCAAAGACGTCACACCTCATCACCCTCAGCAAAAAAATCTAAACTACAATTTCAGCCAAAAATTTGGCATCCGTGTTTTGGGACCACAAAGCCATCATATTGATCGATTTTTTACTTCATGGTGAAACCATAAATGCTGCATGGTGTTGTGAGACAAAAAAAAACTACGGAGGTGATTCAAAACAAAAAGGAAAATGCTGCAGAAGGGAGTTTCCCTTCTGCAAGACAATGCCAGGACCCACATCTCCAACGTTACGAAGCAACTTCTCGACTCGTTTGGATGGGATGTTTTGAACCACCTCCCGCATTCCCCCGATCTGGTGCCATCAGATTATCATTTCTTCACCTCCCTGAAGATGCACATGGGTGGAAAAGGATTTTCCACCGACCAGGAAGTAATAAAGGAGGTAAAGTGGATGAAAGAGGTGACTGGAGAGTTCTATGACCATGGCGTAAAAATATTGATCCCTCATCACGTTACTTGCATCGAGACATAAACTCTACCCTTTTTTGGTTTTAGTGTATTGGTATTGAATAAATGCAATAAGTGTTATCTGAGCATGTGGGCAAGGGACTGAAAAACTTGGAGCGGCCTTTAAGAAGAGTGTGTGTGTAGTTCTTCATACAAAAAGCGCTGATACAAATTACTGGTAGCGAACGGTTTCACGCAGCTTGGGCCACAAGATCCATTTTGTTGTCGGATCGGCTCAACTTATGATCCCGCTCCTATTTAGAAGCCTCCTCGTGCGGAAGGCTACCCCAAGGAGGAATCGCGTCTCAGGCCTCACAACTACAAGCTGGTGGACCGGTTTCTCCTGGTGAGATTGCATCCCCGCGCTATTGGACGGTTTGCGCACCGTTCGGTTGTGCACTCTGACTAATTGCTAAAGGAGTCTGGAGACTGAAAATATACTGTCTCCTAAGCAGCGGGGGTAGATGTTGACTTGTTGTCATGCCACTCATGAAATAACCTTGAGCCACCTGATCCCGTATGGAACTACAGGCAAAGGACGCCCAGGTCTGCAATAAATTCATACTGAATTACCGCTGTAATACAGCAGGTAGAGGGCCGGGTAAGCGACTTCAGACCCGTAACCAGTCTGGAGGACGGAGGTATCCTGAAGGTTAACTCTAAACGGAGATATCCTACCTAAACTGTTAGTTAGGGGGCGAGGCTGCCCGCTGGTTACCTTTTCCGGTGCCTTGCCAAAAGGCGTTGGCCTCTAACGGGCTTGTTGGGGGAGCTAGACAGTAGATTGACTTGCCTCTAAGTCTTCTACGGTCATCCCACGGCTGAAAGAACGATCACATATCGTTATACCAGCCTGGGGTGTATCAGGGTTATTTATACCAGCCCCACTGTACTCGACACTGCACTACGGATATAATTACTCTCGAATAGTCATGAAATTTTGCGTAGCGTTCGATCGCGAAATTATACAGGTGCTGATTGATTATACCTATCTTTCAAAAAATGCTTAACCCCTCGAGCCTCAGCACAGTTGCGCCTCGTTGGGACCGATTGGACTCTATAGTTAGTATTCTAAAGTTCTAATATGCAACAATTCTAAAGTGCAACAACGGTTTGGGAGAAATTAATATTTTGGTCGGCCGCCATAATAAATCTAAAATTTCCATAATTATACATAGTCTTTCAAAGACATGCGCTCGCGAAATCTCGCGGCTCGAGGGGTTAATACAGAAGTTATGATAGTTAGAAATGTACTTGACAATTTGTGGATATGGGCATATGATAGGGGCCTTCTGAAAGCTAGCCTTAAAATAGGGGTGTTCACGCCAGTGAGGTTTGTGTGAGAATTAGCGTAATTTTCCGCCTCCTAATCACTTGTCTAATCCAATCCCTTTTATAAATTCTTCCGCTCCAATCAATATTGTCGGTACCCATTTAAACATGTCGCGACCCGCGCCGATCTGAGCCGCCCAGCGCTACGGATCGCCCCGTCGGAACGACGGGTAGGACAGTATATTTGTTGACTTGGCGAGGCGCGTCGTCGAATGTATTCGCTCCGCAACAACAGACGAGATTATCGTTTTTTCTCGTCGCAAACCGCCGCATCGCATCACACAAACCTTTGTGTTGATTAGCCCGCATCGCAATTCGTGTGAAACCTCAGTGAGTGACAGATAAACGAGAAGCAGAGCAGTGCAGTCCAGCAGCACAGACGGAACAAACAAAACCGTAAGTACCGACATCCTGTCTTTCCACTTTAAATATCCGCTCCTGGGTACTAAGGTACACCAGGTGGTCCTTCAAGCTAGCAAACTCACACGGATCTCACGCAAAATCATAAACCGCCTAGAGTGCTCTTCTGAGTAACGAGACCAGACCTCTAGGTACCCGCATCATCATAAGTTGGTCACTTCGGCCGGATTTGAATCATTCAAAGTAAATTTGAATAAACCATGTTTGGGGTCACTTTGGCCCGGATGTGAATCATTCAAATTAAATTTAAATATATCGTATTTTAGGTCTCTTTGGCCTTTTTTTCGCATAGTTTTTTCGCATATATTTTTTTAGCATTTCATTAATCTATTCGCATATTTTCGCCAGTTCACCCTGTTGTGTGTTAATTAATTACTTACATTACGTAAAATAACGAACAAAAGAAAAATAATATAACAATAATTAAATTTATTTCATTTAATTATAATCAAAATGCCTCCGAAAATAGAAAATCAGTTGAAATTATTAGAGTCTAAACGTCAATCCTATTTCTCACGTTTGCAAAGAGTTATACGATAAATCGAAAAATATTACAGATGATATTTCGCGAGAATCGTTTTTAGCGGATGTAACGACGTTGCCAGAGTTACATCATAAATTCGACACACTAATAGAAAATATAAATTCTTTAAAATTGGATTTAAATCCAGAGTTTGAGCCCAATTTTGAACCATGCATCGCGTTCGAAGAGCTATACGGTATCATTCAACGTAAAACAGAAACAATAAATAAAAAAACCACACACATGCAAAATTCCAATATCTCAAAATTACCACGCTTGGAGCTGCCGTCATTTAACGGTAACTTTCCGAACTGGCCTGTATTTTATGAGGTGTTCCGTACGTCTATCCACGAAAATTCGGAATTGTCAGACTCTCAGAAAATTCAGTACTTAGTAGGAAAATTAACTGACAAAGCGCAAACAGTCTTTGCCGGCATTACGCCCGCAGCAGAGAATTACTCCATAATTTGGAATACATTGGTTAGGTACTAAATACCAAGATGTACGTGGTACTGGAACAGCATACCTATTGCGATATGCTTCTGGATTTAAAGCCTATAACCCAATCAACTTCTAATAATCTTGAGTCATTTATTGATCAATGTTCAAGTTGTATTTCTGCATTAAAACAACTCAAAATACCGGATTTAACCGAGTTTCTGTTAATTCATATTGGCATGAAAAAACTCGACCGGGAAACCGCACAGGAATTCGAAATGTCTATAAGAAAGACAGATATTCCTAAATATGACGAGTTTGTCACATTCATACGTGATAAAGCAAAAATTCTGCAGCGAACTACTATCAACAGGGTGTCAAATTTGCGCCCTATAGGCAATCAAAATAAACCGAACAATAGTGGGTACAAACGTTCAGGTCAGTCATCCCATGCATTTGTTGGTATTGAACAAAACCCAAACATATGCTCATTCTGTCAAAAACATGACCACGACGTCCTTTATAAGTGCGCCGATTTCTTAAAAGAAACGCCCGAAAATCGTTTTAATTTTGTGAAAAAACATAAATGTTGTGTTAATTGCCTGAGTGCAAAACATGCTACGCACGCATGTAAATCAGATAGTAGGTGTCGTCGGTGTAACCTTAAACACCACACACTGCTGCATTTCCAAAATACACCATCCGCGAAAAATTATGAAACTTCAGCTTCACCAACGGACGTTGCACTGTGCACATTGTCTTCTGTTGGGCCAAGGTGCCATATTTCAAACATAAATCAAGTTATTCTTTTGGGCACTGCTCGTCTTAACACCATAACCGCAAAGAACCAGATATATTCTGTCAGGGCTTTAATCGACAGTGCTAGCCAAAATAACTGTATAACCCATGCATGCTGTAAACGGTTAGGTCTAAATCCTCTACCGAATCGCAATCATGCATTTGTGAAAGGGATAGGGGGGAAGACACATCCGGTAAACGGGATTACATGTGTTACTTTAAGTTCCCGTCATAATAATGACGTAAAATTCACCATTCAACCGCTGATCGTTGACCGAATTACAGACGAGCTGCCTAGTGCGGTAATTGATGTTTCGTCATTAAGTTACTTGCAGAATTTGCCGCTGGCTGATGACAACTTTGGCACGCCTGAACCCATTGATATGATACTCGGAGTTCAGATCTTTACGGAGATCCTATTGCAGGGAAAGATACTCGGCTCAGTAGGTCAACCACACGCACTTGAAACAAAACTGGGATATATTGTCATGGGGACTGCCCCAATATCCAATTCCAGCTGTTCATTAAACAATTACGCTTTCTGTTCATTTAATAATATGTCCATGGAGAATCTCATGGCAAAGTTCTGGGAGCTAGAAGAAATCCCTACATCAACACTCCCACAACAACACAAACACATCAGAGAGATATACCGTGTCTTTACCATTTAAGGACGATGTTGATACACTCGGGGACTCTATACAAACCGCAACCCGACGATTCTTATCCCTCGAAAGAAAATTAGCCTCGTCGCCATCGTTGCGTCAGACATACGACGGAGCAATTCGGGAATACTTAGATAAGAGTTACCTCTCCGAGGTCCTGGAAGGCCTAGGAAACTGCGGCTATTATATCCCGCATCACGCAATTATTCGCGAAGATAAAACCACTACAAAATTGCGGATAGTAATGGACGCTAGCGCCAAAACTTCCAGCACAGTATCGCTAAATGATATTTTATATGCAGGAGAAAATCTCCAACTCAATTTGTTCAACATTCTCCTGAATTTCCGCTTATTTCCTATCGCAATTAATGCAGATGTTCGACAGATGTACTTGCAGGTTGGTATTCTGCCAGAACATAGAAAATTTCAACGCATCCTGTATAGATTTAATCCAAATGAACCTCTTACTACCTACGAGTTTACCCGCGTATGTTTCGGCTTAAAATGCAGCCCCTTTCTGGCACTTCGCACTGTACGGCGCCTAACCTCAGACGAATGCAGCCGCTTTCCTCTAGCGTCGGAAGTAGTGACACGAGACATATACATGGACGATGTAGTCACAAGTGTCATGACACCATCAGACGCAATCGAGTTGTCAACTCAGCTGATTAAATTATTCAAGGCCGGGGGATTTGACCTTGTAAAATTTTCCAGCAATTCGCATGAACTTCTACAGAGAATCCCCGAGGAACACTGCCTTTCTCAAGCAGTGGATTTTAAGGAAGAAAATTCTATAAACATTCTGGGTCTTCGTTGGCTACCTTCGTCTGATGTATTTACTTTCGTCGTTAATCCTGAAATAACTAAATGCACAAAGCGCAACATTTTATCTTGCGTAGCCAAGCTTTGGGACGTCATGGGTTTTGTTGCACCAGTTATATTATACGCAAAGCTGCTAATCAAAACTTTATGGCTTCTAAAATTGGACTGGGACGATATGCCTCCTCAAAACATCATTTCTGCATGGTCACAATTCCAAGCAGAATTACCAGAGTTAGAACTGGAAATACCTCGACACTTAGGAGTCACATCAAACGTCACCCTAACTTTAATTGGATTTGGAGAGGCAAGTGAAAAGGCCTATGGAGGCGTGGTTTATTTACATGTTTCCTACGCAGATCACAGGTCAAACAAGCTCACTATAGTCTGTGCAAAGTCTAAAATCGCTCCACTAAAGGTTGTATCTCTTGCACGCCTGGAGTTATGCGCAGCTCTCTTACTTTCAAAATTGTTAAAGGTAGTTGTCGATACGTACAATCCGCGTTATCGACTTGAAAATATATTCGCTCTCTCTGACTCTACCGTCGCTCTAAGTTGGATTCATTCATCCCCGCATCGGTGGCACACCTTTGTGTCAAACCGAGTCGCAAAAATTCATGATAACCTCCCCGCATCCAAATTTTACCATATATCAGGTAATGAAAACCCTAGCGATTGTTTGAGTAGGGGCTTATTACCTTCTCAACTAATTGATCACCCGCTCTGGCTACATGGGCCTCCATGGCTCCAGTCAGATTCAAGTGTTTGGCCTATCCAACCATTTACTCACGACAAGCAGGTAGCAGTTCCTGAGGAAAAAACAGTGGTGTTAAGTACAATATCAGCTGAAGAACCATTAATGTACACATTGGCCAAACGGGTTTCTTCGTGGTCTAGACTACTCCATATAGTTGTCTATGTACTTCGCTTTACAAAGAAGTTACCAAGATCGGCCAAAATGACAGTTTCTGATTTAGATGCTGCAGAATCTCGCATTTTAATGGCAGTTCAAACGGTACATTTTTCGGAAGATATTAAGACCATACAAAGAAACCAACCAGCGTCAAGCGCTCTACGCAAGCTCAACCCTCACTTAAAGGATGGTCTACTTCGAGTAGGCGGTAGACTGGCGAACGCTGAACTGAGTGAGGAAAGTAAGCATCCAGTTTTACTTCCTAAGCGCGATCATGTAGTCAATCTAATTATAGATTACTACCACAGTCAGTACATGCATACTGGTCCCCATTTATTGATGTCGTTACTGCGGCAACAATTTTGGATTCTGTCTGCACGAAACATTGTAAGAAAACGCATTCAAATGTGCAACACATGTTTCAAAACGAACCCTAAAGTGGTATTTCCGATAATGGCCGATCTGCCAGCGTGTCGCGTACGTCAAGCAAAACCATTTTGCCACACGGGAGTTGATTATGCCGGTCCTTTCACAATAGTACTCAATCGTTATCGCGGGTGTCGCACACAAAAGGCATATTTATGCCTCTTCGTATGTCTAGTAACCCGCGCTCTTCATCTCGAACTTGTCTCTGATTTAAGCACAGAAACATTTCTAAATGCATTCAAACGCTTCTTATCCCGGCGAGGTCCATGTAGTACCATGTACTCAGACTGTGGGACTAACTTCATAGGAGCAAAGTCCCACCTAGACTCTTTGTCTTCATTTCTCGCTTCGGACGAATATAATGGTGTTATAAATAAACACCTCACGTCTTCCAAGATTGAATGGAAATTGAATCCACCACGTGCCCCACATTTTGGTGGTATATGGGAGGCAAATGTCCGTTCTGTAAAAACTCATCTCCACCGAGTAATTGGTATGCAAATTTTAACATATGAAGAGTTATACACCGTCCTCGCTCAAATAGAAGCCCTCTTAAATTCACATCCACTTTCATTATTAAGTGGTGATCCATCAGAGCCACTCACACTAACGCCCGCCCATTTCCTAACCTTAACACCACTAACCTCGCTACCAGCTGCCTCTGTATCAGAACAACCACTTTCTACGATCAAACGCAAATTTATGCTGGACCATATGGTGCAAAATTATTGGTCTCGTTGGAGTCTGGAATATCTACATACCTTGTAAGTACGGCAGAAGTGGAATACCCCGTCTCATCCCATTGTCAAAGGGATGGTCGTTCTTGTGAGGGAGGATAACTCTCCGCCTCTTCATTGGCCTTTAGGAGTAATAGAAGAAATTTATCCTGGCACAGATGCCGTAACTCGAGTGGTTCTTGTCCGGACCAAGTCTGGGGTTTACAAGCGACCGGTGGTAAAGATCTGCCCTTTACCAACTCAATAAACTTTCAATTAGAATTACCGCATCCCGCACAAATCAATAAAACCGCAAATGTTTAATTACTTATAATTTTACCAACCGCATTTTTTAGTGTTAAGTTATATTCTTTAGCCATTTAGATCAGCTGACATAATGACCGCTTTATAATAAATTCATCACATCGCTTCATTGAGAACACACACAGGGTCGATTGGTGCATTCAAGTTAATAGATTGGGTATTATTTCTCACATGACATAAAGGTTTATACCTATCATTTGAAAGGGGTCCTTTCAAGGCCGGGGGAATGTTCACGCCAGTGAGGTTTGTGTGAGATTTAGCGTAATTTTCCGCCTCCTAATCACTTGTCTAATCCAATCCCTTTTATAAATTCTTCCGCTCCAATCAATATTGTCGGTACCCATTTAAACATGTCGCGACCCGCGCTGATCTGAGCCGCCCAGCGCTACGGATCGCCCCGTCGGAACGACGGGTAGGACAGTACATTTGTTGACTTGGCGAGGCGCGTCGTCGAATGTATTCGCTCCGCAACAACAGACGAGATTATCGTTTTTTCTCGTCGCAAACCGCCGCATCGCATCACACAAACCTTTGTGTTGATTAGCCCGCATCGCAATTCGTGTGAAACCTCAGTGAGTGACAGATAAACGAGAAGCAGAGCAGTGCGGTCCAGCAGCACAGACGGAACAAACAAAACCGTAAGTACCGACATCCTGTCTTTCCACTTTAAATATCCGCTCCTGGGTACTAAGGTACACCAGGTGGTCCTTCAAGCTAGCAAACTCACACGGATCTCACGCAAAATCATAAACCGCCTAGAGTGCTCTTCTGAGTAACGAGACCAGACCTCTAGGTACCCGCATCATCAAGGGGTTTAACATTTTTTGGTTGATTTCGTATATACTATACTAACAATATATATTGTTTTTATTCTCTCTTGTCACCTAATACGGTGGAACCTCAAAACGAGCGTAATTCGTTCCACTCAATAAGCGAAACAATTTTTCCCATACTCGTTTAAGAGGCCTATTACAAAATAGCGTAGGTATTCTTTTAAAATGAGTTTAAAAAATGAACGCATTTTTTTTTGGATGTAACTATAAAAGATAGGATAAATAAATAAATAAATAAATAAATAACTATTCAACCCTGGGAGAAAACCGCGGCACTGAGCGCTCTTCTCTTGCGCAAGCAAATATATACACAATTTCTAATTGTTTTTTGCAGTGTTTTCTCCTTTCTAATGACAATAATTTATATTATGTCGTATTGCTAAAAGAGTGAACTTTAATATAGTATAAGTATTATATAAGAATCTTATTTTATTTCTGAGAAAATTAGAATGATACAGGAAGTTTTTTTTTAAATTTTGTGTAATTGTAAGTAATGTATACCTTGGATATGTGGTCAAAAAACGAAAAAATAAGGCCGCTATGGTCAACAAGAATACATGACGGACATAAAAAAAAATAGTATACGGTTTTCGTTGTAGTGATATTACTGTATTAAGGAGCTCAAAGTTTGCCTTCCGAGCGTTTTACGAATAACGACTTTCGGAAAATGGGCTGAATAAGTAAATAATATTCGTTATATCTAAAATTAAAGGCCGCTATGGTCAACATCAAGAAATGGTCCAGGTAATTCAGTAATTAAAGTTTGTAGAAATCTCTTCATTTCTTGGAATTAGAACGCCAAAAATCCACTTTTCTTGCCTTTCTGGAAAAAATATGTGATAGGGCTCTTAAGAGAGGTGCGAATTAATCGTTATGAGGAATTACTACGAATTACTCGTTATGAGAGGTTCCACTGCAATTAATCTTGTTAGTCATGTATATTATACAGGCTGTTTTTTTTATTAGCAGCTTCCTTAAAGTGTGTGAATCAGTGCGAGCAAAAAACTTTTAGTTTAAAAAAAAATAAAAACCAAAAGTATGTTTGAAAAACCAAAAAAATGTTTCGCAAAATAGTATAATAAAAGTTTAGCGCGTTGTGCCATCTAGTGTTAGGTAAAATATCGCGAATATTGTTTATTCACGATATTTTACCTACTGCTAGATGGCGCAGCGCGCTCAATGCTTCTTATTCTTATTAAAAAAAATTTTTTTTCGTTTTTTTTTTCAAAAAATTGTAATAAAAGTTGCTTATTTGCACGAACTAATTCACCCACTTCAAGGATACCGCTAATAAAAAACTCACAGCATATATTTAAATAAAATTAAAATAAAATACAAACGAGCTGCCATGGAATTCACCGACCGAAGTCGGGCCAATCATATACTGTTATTACACTTCTAGGGGGTGATTGGTGGATTCCGGACAAACGACCGGGTGAGGTAGGTTTAAGACAGCTGTCTTGCCACATGTGAGCGTACACCTTGTGACACTTACGTCATTAAATTTTAAATTTAATTGTAGAATAGAAACGCAGTTTGTCAAAAATAAGTAGATTTATTAAAATAGGAATTTACAGGGATTAACGAGTCGGTAGAGCGGGTCGGCTCGCGAACTTAAGTAATAGCGGGTATGACACTGAAAATTCTAAAACCGTTAATGGAGGATAAAATTGCAATCCGATCAAGACACGGAAGCTATGGAGCGGTGAACCGGGAATGTCGGGAGGGCCTCTTCTTCGTTCGCCGACGACGTTCAGTGAATGCTGGACAACGCTCCCCCCTCGTCCCGAGTACGGTGGTCTTCGCTTGCCCTTACGAAAAGGTGTGTTGCGTGTTCGAAAGAGAGCTTGATCTCGATCCAAAAGAGAGTCCCTGGGGAAAACACGGGAGATCAGACCAGGGAAAATTAACGGGACAACCGACAACTACCCTGCCAGTTCATCGACCCCATTCCCACAATTACCCATCCCTATTTCCCACAGGACGAGGATTAATCATACACTTAAACAAGCAAGCACTCCACTCACCAGTAATTAGGGTTCCAGAATGTATTAATAAATTTTGAAGGAACTTCTGGGACTCTCACTATAAATTATTAATTTTAAATGTTCGCTTCTCGAACGATGGAAAGAAAATGAATGACTTTGACCTAGAGAAAGTCAGAATCTGCGAGCTCTCTTCCGTTTGCTACATCATTATAAGACTTCCGGTATTAATTATTTCATTTAAAAAATATAGTAATTAAATCTAAAATTATTATATTTAATTTTGAGTACTGCTGTAACCCGGAAAACTAACAATTTGCGATATTGGATTTTTACGCAAGGAATTATTGAGTGCGTTGAACAAATTTTATTTATTGCATGTTTAAATTTACTAAAACCACTTTTTCATCATTATTAATTTATTTTTATATTAAATAAACGAAAATGGAAAATCTACTATTTATTTTATATTTTTCGAATAAAATTATTACTGCTGTGATTGGCAGCAATGCGAAATGGTATTGCTCCGATTGGCAGTCCTGCCGCCGAACTCTACAATATTGTTTTTGGTCGCCGCGACGCGAGCTGTCAAACGACGTTTTGTTGTTGTATAGGCGGACGCCGCTTTTCAATTACAAATATGTCCAATTATGGGGAAAATCTGTGAATTACACATGGAAAAGACGCGCCTGCGTCACAACCTTACCACCCATTCACTCCTTCTTCGAAGCCATAGAATTTGAAATGCAGAAACCGCCGTTTTAGATATTTTTTCTAGGAAGGCGTTGATTATTTTCCTGGAGAGATCAAGATCAATTTATATGGAGGCCAGCTAAAACGGCTACGTTCGGATCTGTCAACCACTGCAAAAGGTGGATTGGCTTTTTTGGCGCCCTAACGGTCAAGAACATGGCAAATAAAAAAAATATATTTATTATCAATACTTTATTTCATTATAATATCCTCAAATATGTCATTTATTTAATTGAATAAAATCTGTTACAATCGCACGATTTATTAAAATAATAATCATATCGAACACTCCTTATTTCAGTCTCGATAGGAAATTGAGCAGGCCTACCTGCAAAATCTGCCGGCACTTTAAAAGGTAAAATTACTGCCGGAAACTAATTAAAGTGGAACATTAGGTTTTATACAGTAAAAATAAACAAAAATGATCAACAGACACAAAACAAAAACATTGACAGTCCCGGGGATAGGGGAAGCGCTACAGTTATTGGCCATGCTATAGTTATTGGACACCGAGTGTTTAGTGTTAAAAATAAGAATTCCTTACATTCAAAACTTCTTAATAATCCATCTGGTAACACCATTTTTATTATTTCCATAGAGGTATAGCAGTCCGTCACTAGATCACTAAGTCACAGAAGCTGACATAAAGAAATGGTTTGGAGAAATAAAAAAACCCTTAAAAATGAAAATTTACTATAAGTTATGAAGGATCCGTCAAGAATTTTTAACGCTGATGAGAAAGGCTTTCAGACATGCCCTTCTACTGGGGGTGTTGTAGCACCTAAAGGCGACAAAAATGTTTATGCCGTAGAGCAAGACAGTGCCAAAGAGAACATTACTGTACTCTTTACGATTTCTGCAGATGGGAAAGTATGTTCCCTTTAATAGTATTTCCTTATAAGCGCCTACCAGAAAAGCTTGCAAGCACTGTACCCCCGGAGTGGGGTATAGGACGAAGCGATAGCGGTTGGATGACAGCTAACGTATTCCACGACTTCATTTCTGATATATTTTCCCCATATTTGACCAAGCACAATATTAAAAGGCCAGTAATTCTGTTCATCGATGGCCACAAGTCATATAACTCTGCAGCTGAGTTACTTGTGTAAAGAGCACAAGATTGAATTGGTAGCTCTATATCCCAATACAACAAGAATAACGCTGCAAGTGTTTTTGGACCCATTAAAAAAGTGGAAAAAACCTGTAGGTACGCCAGTTTCAGGCAGAAAATATCGGAGGTCGTAACGAAGCAGACATTTTCAATTATTCTAAAAAATATTGTAGACGAAATTAAACCGGAAAATTTGATTCAATGATTCAAAGCTTGCGGTTTGTATCCTTTTGATGAGGATGCAATCGATTACTCAAAATGTTTAACGAAGAAAGAAGACATGATAAAAATAAAATACAAACAGAGCTGCTATGGAATTCACCGACCAAAAATCGGGCCCATCATATATATATATTTTTTTTTACACTTCTGGGAGGTGAAGGGTGGATTCCGACAGTGTTCAGAGGAAAATAACGTAATGTCTTATGAGGATTTCAAGGGAATAGTCGGCGTTGAAAATATACACAAAATGGAGTCTCTTCAGTCCACGGCCGGTTATGTCAATGACGAATCCATTATTTTACATAACTTGTGGGAATTTTTTAAAACTGACTTTTGTTTTAACTCAGAAAGTGGGACAAGAAACATAAATTTGATAAATCATCAGGATGTTTATCATTCAACAAATTTAGATATACAGGATGTAAAAGATACTACCACAAATCTCGAGGTTTCATGTACAAGCAATAATATCACAAACCTTAAAATCTCCATTACTCCAACCAAAAATTGGATTTTTTTAAATCAACCGTCAACTTCTGGTTCATTCAGCATTTCAAAACCAGTTTATTTAAAAAGAAAAGCAGAGATCGTTCCATAGAGAATTATTTTCAAAAAGCACCAGAAAATAAAAGTTCATTAGAAATGATGAAAAGTTGCCTTTAGTGATAATTTCAGAAAGTGTATTGAAAAGAAACTGTTGGAAAAACAAAAAATAGAGGACGAGAAAAATGAAAAGAGAGCAACTCGCCTTCGGACGAAAGCAAAAACAATCCGAAAATAAACAAAGGAGTTATTTTAAAAAAGAAAACTCCTAAAAAATCTAAGATTGTTGAAAGAACCAATCAATCTGACAGTGAAACAACTGGAATATCTGGAATCAAATCTAGCATAGAAAGTAGCATTACAATCATTACTAACGAAGAAGTAGACATTTGGCAAAAATGTAAAGGGATCGTCGTGAAGCGCAAAGCTATTCTTTGCGATTCATGCAAATATTCATACCACAGATCATGTATTCCCAAAAAGCATAAAGTGAACCTGCCAGAGGAAGAAGACTTAGGTGACTTCATGTGTCACAAATATTATAAGTTGGATGACGACTCGGATGATCTACCCAACTTCTGAAGATTCTCTGGACGCCGAAGACCTATTGAAGGAAATTTTTAAAATAAAGTAAAAAGGAAAAAGTATTTTTTGTCATTTGTTTGAACATTTAATAAATAATTTTAAAAAACTCGGTGTTTGTTTGTATTAGTTTAATTATTACTTTAAAAAATATATAGGAGGTACCTAGGTACCTACCTATTTGTTTAAAATCCTGTATTTTACTAAAATAGGTAATCATAAATACCGTGGCCAATAACTGTGTCATAAAGTGGCCAATAACTGTCATAAAGTGGCCAATTACTATAAATAAAAGGGTTAATTACTATTGTATTTGGTTTTTTTTTATAACAAATATACATATAAAATATTATAATTAAGATAAAACTTTTAATAACTAATTAAAAATATAAACAAGATCAGGCCTAAAAATCTACAAAGAAATATTTCAATGAGATAGAGAGTAATGAGTGAAAAAGTGGATAGAAAAAGCTTAAATGGCCAATAACTATAGCACTTCCCCTACTTAGCCATACTAGAATAGACCTTGCGACCAACCTGAGAAATCGATAAAGAATAGAAAGAGAAACCTGCATATGGGCCCCCTCTATCCTTGTTTAGTTGCGCATGCGCAGGACACACTTAAATATATACCGAGTGTAACGCTTCAATGCCATAATATGTCTGCTATGTGAGCTTGAGCGTTTGTTGTATTTTTAGTTTTTGTTTTATGTTTAAATTCAAAATTTATGTAAAATAATTCGGAATTAAAGAATTTTGAATGTATAATAATAGTATAATAATACTCAATTAAAGAATGATAAATGCGCATTTGCGACTAGACTAGGATAGAGCTTTCTATTCCGCTATTGCATTCACTCAGTTTGCTATACTTAAAACCGAGCTATTTGTTCACTGTGATAATGGGTATGCCTTTACATGGATGTCAGTATGGAAATTACGACACTGCTAGCCTTAAAAATTCTGTTACTGATGCAATGATACTGCAGTGTTGGAGCCTGGTTTAGACAGCCAAAAAAACATGTTTTTCATGGTTTTTTTTTTTACCTAAAGTTGAATTCTATTCATGAATCTTTTACCTCTGGAATTGTTAATAGTTGCAGATTGTTTCAAGTGTAACGAAGTTATTACTGTTCTTTAAAGAAAATTTTAAACGCGTTTTTCTCAAAACCATATTTTCTTGTAGGTACTGCGCCGGTGATAAAAAAAAAAAACTACTGGATGGATCGAGTTGTTGGAAAAAGAAATTGAAAGATTATTAAATTCTCTTCTTTAAATCCATGAAAAATTACAACATTATAAAATTTTTGTTATTTTTTTTAGTTCATCTAGAAAACACATATGTAAAAATTATTATCTTAGTTAACTTTTTTAGTTTTAGGCAAAATTACCCTCGCTATTACCGGCCCGGTGTAAACGGATACCATCATTTCTGCAGCGGTAGAAACATTTGAAATTCAATACCTCAAAAATAGTTTTTTTTTACTATCGTAAAAAATATTTCTATTTTTCAAATGTTAATCAATCTGATATACATGATCAGAAAATAAAAAATGAAAAACATGTTTTTTCTGGCTTTTTAAACCAGGCTTCCATCTTAACATCCTTGATTTGAAATGATACCAAAGTTGACCTATTAGTCTCCTGCCTTCTCTCACAAAATGGCAACTATTGGGTGGCAATCCACAGAATTTAAATCCAAATCGATTTTTTTTCCATTGTGCGGGCAGTTTCATGTGATTCTATAGTTTCCGAGCTTTTCCGCGAGACCAAACAACTGACCCTGGTCAAACGCTGTTCGCCCTGCTTCTGCATGTCAATGTTAGACCACACACTTCACAGTAAACAGCTGGGTTAGAACTGGATATTTCTGATCATACAGTAACCAAAGAAAAAAAAGTAACTCAACCCTTAAAATTAAATATACATAACTAGCATTTACCTAATTAGGTTACCTAAGTACCTAATTAGTACAAACCAATTAGGTTTGTTATAAATAGGATAAAAACGAATTTACCGTATAAAGTTTGTAGCGCCAGAACGTGCAACCGCCTTTGTTCAGGGTAGACTACAGTCCAGTCTACCTTAGACAACATCGCTGAAACGTCGGGTGCTACGAACTTCACGCGGTAAATTCGTTTTTATCCTATTTATAATGTAAAACAATTGCAATAGTATTCGAAATACGATTTTAGGTTTTTTCCCATTTAAGATAATAATTTTTATAATTAATAAAAGAACCTAAGACTGTATTTTTGGGATTAACTACGTAAATAGGCAGTGAATTATCAGTATAATTTTTCGGTCAGATTCAGACCCAGCAGTCGGACGGCTGTTTTTGCAGCTGCCAATTTTGCTTCAGATTTATTCTTTCCGCAGCCAAATATAAAGGTAGGTTTATGGTGGATCATCACTTGTAATGGTACTATTACCATGTTCATGTCCGGTATTTCTTTCGGGGCCCTGAAACAAAAATAAAAGAATTTTACATATTTTCTGATTAGTCTGCTTGGATTATAATGGAAGCTAGTAGTTGGAGCCAGCGACAAAAACGTGCAAGAGTTTTGGAAAAGCTGATACTTTCAGATCAGACAGTATTTTGGCCATAGAATGCCGGGGTACAGTCAGCAGGCCAGATTCCGGGACACCTGGCGCTGGCGTCTAGGAAGTTGAAATTCATCAGTAGACAGTGGATGCGATAAATCTCCATAATCGTCTCGCATCGGTCTATGATGCATTGGTCGGCTGTGCCGCGCAATACATTGGTCGCAATGGCACAATATAATGGTATGGACATGCTGACGCCATAGTAAAATAAGAACATTATAACATCTCCATAGTACGCACCGATTTTGCACTCATACAAGCGCCCGTTATCCGTACGCTACCACTACATAGATTCTCAGGTGCCTCGGTGCTAACCAGTCAGGGCTGTCGCGCGACAGCTAAGTATACAAAAGTGGAATGTTTTCTGTTCAGGCTGTAATGCAACCTATAAGAAATTACATTTACGAGTATTTACATTTACGTTTACGAAGTAACGTTTGTTGTTCATTTGCATAGGTAAGTATGTGTCTAGGTAAGTAGGTGCATAGGTATGTAAGTGCGTAGGTAGGTAGGTAGATGCATTTTTGTTAAGTACCTACTTTAACGTACTAAAATGTAGGTATTTTGAACACAAGCAACAAGTGATGAATGCTGTCACACAAAGTCAGCACTAACTCATATATTCTGTTGCAGTACAATTTTGGGAACCGACTCTTGATCTATAAACCAAAAATACATAAACGTACATAATAATTATAAAGAATTGTATTTCTGCTTTAATGGGATCACAACTGGTGAATTGTGTATTTGCTGTGGCAACCCTGGTGGTTCGGCGAAACGTAGGTACTTATTTCGAAAATGGGCTCGAGATGTCCTACTGTGTTATTTTACTATGCTGACGCCACGCGTTCGATTATGAAAATTATTATTAACGAATATTAAAATCTTACATAAACTTGGGACTTGCGTGCACAGATTCGTAAAGAAGTCTTATGGGTTGCTTAGGAATGTTCCTGCTAAACAATTCAATCTCGTCTGCCATCACTCTTCTGAAAACCCTCCAGACGGTTTCTAGGTTCCGTCCAGAGTCGAGGAAGACGGCACCAGCCAGAGATTCAAACACATCTCCTAAGACCTGTGAAAGAAACCAAAATTTAAGCAGGCTGGAAGCTGAACAACATTATTGTTTGTTTGTTTCTACTGGGAGCCAATGGGCCTAGTGCAGTTGGGCCATAATGACCCATGTGTTAGGCTCGGCCCAACTCACAGGTTAGCACCCATTCGGTAGCCTCCACGCAGAAGTGCGAGCCCGGGTAGGACTCATACTTCAGGCGCTCCTGGACGGTTTGCGCACCAAGCGGCGTCAGCCAAATGACTGTTTCCTATAGAGCGGGGGTTATTGTTATCCTTCTGGCAACAACTCTTTAACCCTTCAGGCCTCGGCCCCTCAGCCGATTGACAAGTTGATGTCCCAAAAAATTTTTGTAAAAATTAGTAAAACAAATGAATTATGACATTGTCTCGCCAAAAAATTAATTACTGCCAAACCACTGTACCCATAATTAAAATAAAACATATTAACATAATAAAACATAATAAAATGAAACAAATTAAATTAAAATAAAATTAAAACGGGGCCGTCACGCTGAATCGTGTTGTGGCCGATATCGGCCAATTGGGGCTCTAGGGGTTAAACAACCATTCGGCTACCTGATACTGGATGAACAGCCGGGCTAAGAACGCCGTGGTCCGCGATAGATTTGATAGACACCGGATCACCGCTACACAAGGAAGAGAACCTCGAACCCGTAACTAGTCGGGAGACCGGAGAAATCTGCGATCAAACGTTGGTTTGATCGCAGATTTGATCAAAATTGCGATAGTCTTCGATTCAAGTAGAAGGGCGGGGCGGGGCCGCCGGCTTGCAGCCGCTCGTACGCTCACTGTGAGCCGCTCACTAATGCACTGCCCTCGAGACGCTCATAGCGCGCCGAGCTCGCAAGTCGATACAAGGCTGTATGTGTATGTTGTTATTGCATTCGCTCAACAGAATTGAATTGCGATTCCGTTAATTTTATCGCAATGGAAAATGGTGACCCAATCGGGAATTGATCCGGGCTGTGTGAGTAATCCTATACTTTAGATTTTTTTTGGCCCCGGCTCATTTGGAATACTCAATTTTCAATTGTCTATTTTACTGCTGTTAATTTTCAATTCGCTGTTTTTACAAGCATTAATAAACAATTTTCAGTAGACCCTATAGATTACCAGTATTGTCTGCTTGTAAGACAGTGCCACTCGCATATCGGATATATTTTACACTGATATAGGTATAAATCTTCCAGCACTTCCGAGATTGATAGAAACGAAAGGCTAAGCCTTTTTAGCCAAGGTTTAATTCGAAGACTATCGCGGTTGTTTGACATTATAAATAGGATAGAAAACGAATTTACCGCGTGAAATTTGTAGGACCCGACGTTTCGGTGACGTTGCAGCCGCCGTTGTCTAGGTTATACAGCTATCCTATCCTATTTCTATCCTATTTATAAGGTTTAATTCGACAGCGAACTATAGTCTTTCTGCCTCCCTTTAAGATCCTCATCGAACAGTCTTCCATGAACTTAATAACCTTTGCATGAGTACTGGGACATAGTAATATACAAGGAATCGAGGAAGCAGATGCCCGGGCCAGGGAAGGATCAGCAAAAGGCATCCTGTGCCCAGAACTAGTTATAGGCATATCAGGCTTTATCAAACCTTGTCGTTAAAAAGTGGCTGGAAAGAGAACAAGAAATCTAGTGGAGGGACGCGCCCAGAATGATGCAATCAAAGCTGTTTATGGGCAAATTTCAGATGAGAACAGTACCAGGACTAATGACAAGACATATTGCCCTCAACATACACCTCACTAATATCGGAAAGAGATCCGACCCTTTTGCAGAAAGCACGGATAGACAGATGTAATGACTCTACATCTTATAGATATGATAAAACGGATTTATCGCATGAAGTGTGTTGCGATTAACGGTGGTTGTAACATCGCCGAAACGACGGGTGCTACAAACTCCATGCAGTGAATCTGATTTATTTTGTTTATAATGTCAAACGACCGCGATACTTTTCGATTGTGTACGTCTCTACATTTTTGTGTCAAGCTTTGGCCAATTTAGAGCTAAAACTATCACGAGACTAAGGAACTGCTTACGGTGCTAAACTGTAATTTCAGATTATTTACTATTCCTCAGGGAACAGATCGAGGACCCTTGAGACCATTGCGAGCTTCCCAGTCTTGATACCTAGAATGGCACTGCATCTCGATAGACGCCGGAGGCACCAGGTGATGGAGTCGGTGAATACACCGCCGACCCCAGAAGACAAGTTTGTAAATGTAACATCTATACTAATAAAAGCTGAAGCGTTTGTTTTTTGTTTAAACGTGCTAATCTCTGAACTACCAGTCGGATTTGAAAAAATATTTTTGCATTTGTCAGCCCAATTCTTGAGAAAGGTTATAGGCTATTTAACATCAGATTACGACCCTTAGAAGAGCAGAAAGAATGCCAAGCAAAAACAAAGCGGTGGCTCGGGGGCCCGACGAGAACCGAGCATTACCGAGAAGAGCCGAACTGTGCATGCCTTATCTAGATCAGATTGCGGCGAAATAAATAAAATACAATACAAACGGAGCTGCCATGGAATTCACCAACCAGAGTCGGGCCAGGCCTATCATAATATTATTACACTTCTGGGGGGTGGAGCGGTGGATTCCGAACTAACGACCGGCTGTGGTAGGTTTAGGACGGCTGTCTTGCTACATGTGAGCGTCACCTTACCACCCATTCACTCCCCCTTCGAAGCCACAGAATTTGATAAACGGAAATCGCGGTTTTAGATAACTTTTCTAGGAAGGAGTTGATTATTTTCCTGCAGAGGCCAGGATCTTTAAAGAGGTGAAACAGAGATTTGGCTGGAAGGCCATGAGCGCCAACTTCCACCGCATGAAAGAGAGTTTAGAGAGTAGTAAGAGGTCAGTATATACCAATACCATACGAAAATATACCTAAACATATTGTGCCGAAGTACTCTAAATTATTTATAAATAATTCCTTTCTTTCAGAAACATAATTCATTCCTTTAAGAAACAGAGCCATATGTGGCAAATAAATGAAGGCCGTGAAAAGAGCCACAAATTATTTGACTATCTAGTATGATTTTTATTTTTATTCTTATTTTATTTTTATTTGTTTATTTTACTGAGTAGGTATCTATCTATCTATTTACTATTATTATGATTTCGATTTTTATTTATTTACTCGATAATTCTATGATTATAATTTCAAACATTTCTAGATCATTATATTTTAATTTATTTTTTTAACATATTTAATTTTTAAGTTTAGTTGTTAATTTTTTACTTTTTTTGTGTGCACAGGTAAAATATTTCCTGGTACACCTGCCTTAGTACAGGCCTAGGCCTAGTTAGGCGGTGTTGACGCAGTGACCAAGATACTGCAGTGTGCTCTATTTTTCGCTACTGGTCCAAACACATTTTTTTGTAATGCTGCAGTAAATTATATTTTGTGCTTTACCAATAATAAAAAAAAAAAAAAAATAAAAAATAAAAAAACTGATTTCTTTTAAACGGCGGGTGAAACTGTGTGGCACAGCTAGTTATATAATAAAACATTAATAAGTAAACACTATACCTTCGGGACTTCAACATTGAGTGCTATGTTTACAACATCCTCTCCCATCAAATACAGTGTTTCGTGAGTGACTTCGTGTCCTCGATGTGTTCTCGATGCCACAAATTCAGAGATAGCGTCTTCGAGCCCAGAATTGTACGATAATATATATCTGAAAGGTAAGAGCGAGTGAGAAGCTATTATTTTATTTCGTAGACCAACTCCTGAATTTATATTCAAGGAAGAAATACATAAAATCGAAGACAGCAAGGTGAATTGTGTCAATATTAACAATTTAAGTTAGTTCGATGATACTATACTGAGAAGTGCTGGAGCCAGCAGTGCAGAAGAACACCAGGGTATAATAATAAAAGGTAAAGCATAAGTAACAGATTCATGTTTCGTTTATATA
Organism: Micropterix aruncella; assembly: GCA_944548615.1. Taxonomy (NCBI): domain Eukaryota; kingdom Metazoa; phylum Arthropoda; class Insecta; order Lepidoptera; family Micropterigidae; genus Micropterix; species Micropterix aruncella. The sequence continues at coordinate 22,673,310 of OX155957.1, forward strand.
GCTTCTAATAGATATACTATTATAAATACAAGGGTAAGGTGAAAAGTTCTCGGCCAATGAAATGAAAGACTACGATTTTCACTTAAAAAATGATTTTATTTTTCTACATAATCTCACAAAATATCCATAAATTAATATACCCAGACAGTTTCAAACATTAAATTTTATCCTTGACAATTCTTATTATTATTATTTTCGCTGACTTTTTTATTAATATTTCTTATTCATTAATTTTGGATATTATTGTTTAATTTTGGATATTATTCGTCATTTTTTTTAATTTAATTTTATTTAACACGATTATTTATTTTCTGTATTCTATTTTTTTATATTTCCGGTTTTGTTTATTAGCTTTAATTTGTAATGGTGACGGCAATGTATATTTATGTTTTTTTTCTTCTCTTTTTTTTTAATGCCGAATATATGTCAATACAAATCTAGAGAGCTCGCTGCCCTGGAACAAGTCCTGGCACTTAGTTGGCCAGCAGCAGCACTTACATGCTAATGCGTATGTCGGCCGTGTTCAATTGTTTTTATTTTAATCATTTTTAATACTTATTAAATATTGACATAAATATGAGCGATGCATATTTATTGTAAATGCGTTGTTAAATTAAATAAATAAATAAATCTTGCCACTTTATCTTATGGCATGAGCGGTCATAGCCGTGACGCAGCTATAGCCGTAGTGACCCAATACATAGCAAAATATCGTATATGGGCGACACAATGGTCATAGCCGTTGTGAGATTTTGTATCAAGAGTTTTAGTGCCACCACTGACCGTGCCGTTTCCGGCGGATTAAATATCCTTCGGATTAAATATTGTATGTTATGTTTCATACCTATTATAGGAAATTAAAAATGAAAATTAAACCAGAAGCAGAGGTATTTGATGAAAGACACTGGTTTTGGAATTTCGAGAATGGTTTCAGAAATCCACCACATACATCCCTGTTCTCAGTTGCAGCCAACAAAGTTGTAAAAACCACAATAGGAAGAAAACTGCACTCACTTGTGAATTCCGAGTCGAACGGTGAAACAAGCAAACATGATGTTGTTTACGAGCGCCGATCGCAAATCAGTTATTTCCCCTGGCGTAAGATGTTTATTCTTTTCAAAAATCTCCACCGTCACCAGCAGATCAAGAACCGCATCTCCGAGGAATTCCAAGCGCTGATAGCAGTCGGTTATGCGGTTTTTATTGTAAGACGGATGTGACAACGCCTGTAAAGTGAAAGAATATACAATGGGTCATTGTGAAGTTCATCCGAGTTCGGAGATCGCTTTGCAGATATTATATTTTATTATTATTATTATATATTTAACAGGCAGGCAGCTTAAGCTGATGCGCCTGAGTCCGTGCTTGCATTACAATTTCTGTGGAATAAGTCCAGTTTATTTTTAAAGTCATTGACACTATTGGCATTGATCTCTTCACTTGGGAGAGCAATCCATTCGTTTACCACTCTACTGCTGAGGAAATGTTTCTTGGGATTTGAATGGAATGATTCACGCTGGAGTTTCAGATGATTCCCACACAGATGTGTGTAAAAATTCATGGTGTAGATAGTCTGCAACCCAGGAACGTCATACGATGCAGTCAGGATCTTATATGTCTCGATTAAGTCACCCCATGCCCTGCGTTGCTCCAGAGTGGTCAAACCGAGAGCCGACAATCTTTTCTCATATGTTAGATGCTTCAAGTAAAAGGGCAATTTAGTCGCTCTTTGCTGGACCTATCACTATTATTATTATTATTATTATTTATTCTGGACAGGCAGCTTTGCTGATACGTCCAGATCAGATCTTGTAAAGCTAAGCAATATTAACAATATAATATAAACAATATTAACAAGTTTTTAGGTACAAATCGAGTCTGTTTTTAAATTGATTGACAGAGATTGCACTAATCACTTCAAATGGTAGTTTATTCCACATGTCCACCACTCTATTTGGCAAAACGTTCTTAAGAGGATTAGATTTAAATTTTGTACGGTTGAGTTTTTTGTTGTGACCTCGAAGATTTGTGTTGACGTTGAATTTGTAAATATTCTTCAGTGCAGGTATATCGTAATAATGTGTTAGAATTTTATGTCTCAATCAGGTCCCCTCTTTGTCTTCTTTGTTTGAGTGTAGTAATTCCAAGTAATTTCAAGCGATCTTCATAATTCCTATTCTTTGTAACCGATTAAAATGGCCTGTTGTTAGGTCATGGGAAAAAGATGTCTTTCGTGGGATTTAGGATCGCCGTGGAAAAAAGGTGTAATAGTCTCGTGAATGTGTGAATGTGGGCGCCACCACGGGAATCCTGGATGAGTGGGAATCGGGACGCTACAAGAAAGAGCAGGCGTGGTCGCTGCCTGACCTTGAACGCAGAAGGGGATACGCAACAGGATGCGAGTATGACATCCGTTTTTGGTCCGATTAGATTCTAATGAATTAAAAGATGATTTATAGTGAAGTTTATTATTGTGTATTATGGAAGTAGATTCCCGTGACGACTAGTTCGTCATATCTTCAGGCCCACTGGCATTTTGGTTGCCCTTCGCTGTACCTTTTCCAGGATATCTACATCTTTGCAAAAGTAAGGGTTCCAGATCTGATAGCCATACTCAAGAATAGGTCTCACATATGCCTTGTAGATCTTAATAAAAACCTCTATTGATAGATGTTGGAAAGCCTTCCTTATTAGATAGAGAATAGAGTTGGCTCTTTTAGCAATTGCAATTATGTGTTTCTCCCATTTGAGATAATCAGTAATTGTTATTCCAAGATCTTTTTGTTGCTTGACTGCTTCTAGTTGGGCATTTGCCAGAAAATATTGTTTGTTGGGGTTGCTTTTCCCGATATGAAGCACTACACATTTCTCAACGTTTAAGGTAAGCAACCAATCTTCCGTCCACGCTTTGATCTTGTCAAGATCTTGCTGAAGCTGTCCACTGCATAGAATAGGATTGGCAAATAATTTTGTGTCATCGGCAAAGTAGCTGCTCCGTAACCAGTCGGAAGGCCTGAGAAATCTGGTCAAAACTGGTAGCGAGGGCGCAACTGGTAGCGAAAGAACGATCACATATCGTTAAACCAGCCTGGGGTAACGGGTTCACTCGTTGTAGTCGATACCGCTTAACTGACAGCTTTGGAACCATATTTTAGAACACGGGCTTATCATAAAGACTAGGTAAGTCGTAGATCTTTATCATGATGATGGGCCCGACTCCAGTCAATGAATTCTATGGCAGCTCCGTTTGTATTTTATTTAATGGGGCTTCGTTACCGCTCTTCAAGGAATAATAGCTTTACAAGAAAAGGTCATTTGTGCTAAAAGTGTAAACGGATTAGACAAATATATATAAAAAAAAGTTAAAAATAATAAAAAAAAATATAATAATAATAATAAAAAAATAATATCAACATAAAAAAAGAAAAAAAAGTGAAATGCATGCATCAGCTTAACCCGCTCTATCCGTAACATCCATTTGGGGACATGTATGGCGGCCGCCTAAAATCCGAAACATCCGCTACTGGATATCGCGCTCGCCGCTGCGAAAAATGCAATTTACGATTCGAAACGTGGTACTTAATGCTTTCTGACGTCGGAACGATATGGCCAAATAATCTTTAATTCGGCGGCGAACGGCGAAAAAATCGAACGGCTATTTAAAAAGTCAGCATAGACGTCAAAACGGCAGTCTCCATCGGCCAGCGCCGCGGCCGCGTATAGTTCCGCGAAATGGTGGTTTTGTGCAGTGTTTTGTGGATAACAGTGCAGTGTTTACTGGATAACAGTGAGTAATTTGCATTTTTAAGTAGTTTAGGCATGAGGTTTAGTCAATTGAGATAGTCCATTTGCTGTTTTTCACGAATTTTTAAAGAAAACACTTCGGCGACAACAAACGGCTCGCGAAAAAATGGTTGTTATTATTTTGTAATGTTTATGAAATATCCCGATATATTGCGAAATATGACATAATGTCGCTTTAATTTACTAACAAAATAAGTATTGCTTCATTTACATCCTAAGTTATCACATAATTAGGCGTATTTTGAAAATTATATCTTGTTTTGTAAAATGAATCGCGCAAAGAAACTTGTTTTGATAATTACTATGAGAGAATAAAGTGCGATTTTCCATAGTTTTTCGATGAAATGTGACTCTTTGGAGTATAGTAATTAGTTATTAGACATATAATAAGTCTATGATAAGACAATATAATTGAAAAAATCTAACGAATTTTATATTATGAGCATTCAAAGTTTATTATTAAGTTCGGACGCGGAAACTCTCAAAACTTTAGATTTTTCTATAATATCAGACAAAGCTCAAAGTTCTGGTGTGATTTCTAAGAAGTGTGATGTAGTAATAAAGTTATTTTGAAAGAATTTCATATAAAAAAATACCATAAGTAGTCACAAATTAAAAATTAAAAAAAAATTCGAAAAAAATCGAAATGATTTTATAGGCGAGTTTTTTCAGTTTGCCAATTTTGTAATATTTATTCATTATTATCTTAATTGTTTTACGAGATAAGGTTATAATGTTTTATATGTCAAATTTCAATGCGATCATTTTTCTCTTTATCTTTTTTTAATCCGTTTAGTGGTTTATAAGTTATGATCGTTTTTCTCAAGGCCGTTGACTCGCGTCGATTTTTTGCCCAAATATGTCGCGCGCAAAAGTGATAGGTGAGTTTTTACCTCGCAACAGGAGGGGTTAAGCTGTTAATGCTATAAAATAATAATAATAATAATAATAAATGTAGTACAGCTCAATCGGGTTATTATTACTAATTTATAAAAAAACAAGCTACCTTCGTTACGATGTTTTTAGCCGCAAGCTGCCACAGCTGAGAGGCTAAGTTGTCGCATAATATTACTCAAAAAGTACTCACTTGTAAGAGTAGTGATGGATCTTTGAAACTGTAACCTAATATCTTCTCTAATTCTTTCCTTCCGTAATTCAAATAATGGTCGATTTCGTTTATATTGGTATTTCCCCGTGTCAAGGGTGTCGGTGATGTCAACGTCATCAAAGAATTTGTTATAATCTGAAATAGCAACAAAACAGAGAAATACAAACTTTGTTGCCGTAAAATTTTACAATTTGAATTCAACAACTCGACCCTTAACTTACATCATCTGGTAAAATGCGCAGGAATGACAGCAATTTCAATCCGGCGTTAATACCGCAGCTGTGCAAATATACGCCTATTAAAGCTTCTACACCATCAGCTACAACCTGCAAGGAAACATTCATAATAAATAAATTAAAAAATTATCAACTTTGTTATACAGTGAGACTTCTTGTCTATCGTTTTTAAAGGGAAAGCGTACAGGAAAAATGCAAGAAAACAGTAAATGAGTTGTAACATCCTTAAAAAACTAAACAATCATTCTAAAAAAACTATATAATGGCATATACAAAATAAAAAAATCGGTTGGGTCACCCCAAGACTTTCCCAGCAAGTAGACAAGTACCCCTGACAACCCCTCTCCACCAACCCAACCTTGCGCCAACGCTACCTCCCCCCGAGGGCCAATTCCTAGTATATTTGTAATATTTTCCGTAGTATTAAAATGATATTTTTCCAAAAATTATGAAGTGTTTAAGAAAGCATGGTAGATTTTGAATATTATTTGCGTCGCTTGTATATGAGACATTCCATCCATGAGAGTTCCGTACACAAAGGCCTCAAGCGGTGGGGTTTGTTTCATGGCTAGCCTCGCCGCTTATCTCTCGGCCAGCTGGGTTCCCAACCCCAACTGGGTTCATCCGCTTTCATCATTTTCATATCAATAGGATGTACTTTTGAAAAAAAAAAACCAAGTAGACAAATCTAATGAGATTCATAGAGTTAAATTTTAAACAAAAATTCTTAAAAATATAAAGTGTAAAAATTAAAAATTTTGTAAAAATCTTCAACCACAATTTTTCTTATTAGGAGGCCGTGGCGGCCATAAGCTGTATGAAGCATAATTTGCGGCCTGGTTGTGAGAACACGAAAAAGAATTTTAATACAATGATGCCGGATTTTAAAAACCTGGTCCTTAAGCTATATTTCGCCAAAACGAAATTGGTAAATTATTTCCATATTAATTGTAAATTATCTTTATTCTGTTACTGTTTTCCGAAAAAATAAAAACGAGCGAGATTTGTCTTCATTTTTTGAAAAACCTACAGATGATTCTCAATATTAAAAAATACTATTTACACCAGCGTATGATCTATTTGCATAGTACCAAGACAGTTTTTGGAACTTTCATACAAAAAATAAAGGAAAAAAATGTTTGAAATTACGTAATTTCCAGAAATGTTATGGCCAAACATTATTTTTCTATTTATTAAAGATACTTTTGAGTAATATAAAAAATAAAACAGTGATCTTAAGTTATTTTATTATTGTAATCTAATTTTTACTTTCCTTTACTATAAAAAACTATTCATTTGATAATTTATTATATTATAAATGAAGAGCCAAATCGACTATATTAGACGACGCGCAAAGCCGAAATCGTCATTCGTAAATGCCAACGGTGGGACGTATTCCCTTGTCGCCGCGGTATACCTATACATCTTTATGTATATATCGAAAGCGCGAGGGTGCGTGGCATTGACAAAATACCTAAATTTTTAGTCGCATCAACTCGAAAGGGAGCCTTAACTTAAATTGACATCAACTTAAATTGCAAACATCAAATTAAATTAACATTAACTTAAATTGCTTCTCAAAAACGTAGAAGAGCAATGTTATTCAATCTAAAATAACAATATCAATCCAATGCTAAAACTCCCTTTCTAGTCAATTTGTGTGAAAATGTTTCTTAGGCAGAACCTTTTTCGGGAGCGTTCCTGCGTCAAACTCGCACTTAAACAATTTAATTTTTTCATTATTTCTATTACTTTTATTAGCAAATCTGGCATTTAAAAATTATAAGCAAAACTGAAGAATAATGAATAACAAAATCGTAAAAAGCCATTTGCTTTTGAATATGCAATTCTTGTGACCTGTAATTATGTTAAGAATGCCAAGTATGTCAATGCCAATAACTCACCTTATCCTGCACATATTGACCCTTCACAAAAGGCTCTTTTCCTGTAGGTTTTCCTGTCTCTTCTTCCTCAGAATTCATTAATTTTCCGCAAACGGCTTCCCAAGTTTCCGGTCTCAATTTACCGCTGATCTTTTCCGCCTCGGAAAATTCTACTTTTGAGAGGAAATTAAGAGACACCTGAGAAGAAGGAAAATAAAAATATGACATGATTTAAGTATTCGTAATAAAAAAGGTAGAATTCTCAATTAAAAAAAAACACAAATTCTAGAATTCTGTTTACAGAAGATTATTTAACAAGAAAAACTGAGTTGAAGTCATTCACAACTTTTTACATGACTGCCCTCCAAAAAAGGAAAGTAATGTGTTGGGAGTTCATTTATGTATGTTTACCGTTTCTTTATTCCACCATAACTTCTAAACACTTGAACCGATTTAGAAGTGTGTGGTATTGTTTGAGTCGTTATGTCATCCCGAGTGTCATAGGGTACCTTAACTGTTAAAATATCGAGTGAGTAGTCTAAATGTCCAAATGTAAATAAATTAACATAAATATATTTTGTTTAGTGTCAAATGAAAGGTTTAATTGTTTATGTCCATGTCTGTATTTTCTACACCCTAAACGGGTTTTTTAAAAATAAATATGATTTAATTTGATTACTGATTAGGTAAATAGTTAGATCGGATGATTTTGTTAATGATTTTGTTTTGTGACTGAAAAATGATCCAATACTTGTCTTTATCGTTGACCACTTAGAAAATCCCATTTTACCCCTTTGCGGGAAATTACCCACAGTTTGGGAAACGCTGCTATAGTTAGTAATAAAATAATGAAAACAGGATCACTTACATCACTATCTTTTAGTACATTTTCAAGATTTTTGGGAACTGTAAATGCTGGAGGCAGCCAATCAGAGCGAGCTGCCAACTTATCCACTTTCATGCGTCCGCCGAGGTTCAAAAAAGAGCCACAGTAGTAAAGATTCCTAGAAATTTAACAATAAATATTATTAATACGAGGGTCATTGTAAAAGAAAAACACAAATTACTGCCGTCCACATATTACTTAATCACAGAGGGGGGGGCGGATTGTAGCTGAGGTTTACGCTTGATTACTTTGAAGGGAGAGGGGGGAGCCCATCCTGATTACGTAACCAATTTTGTTCACCGCATGGTAATTTTTTTGGTTTAAACCTGCACAGAAATAGAGCAGTGCTGCGCTGAAGATACCTCACTTCTTGGCGCGATGTGCTTTTGATTCCTTTTTACCCGGTCGCTCCGTAACATCCTTTGCGGGACCAAAGGTCGGCCCCCGCCAGTTACGTAACATCCCTTACGGGACGGAGCGCTCGCCGCTGCGAAAAATGCAATTTACAATTCGAAACGCGGTACTATACGCTTTTTGAAGGCGCTACGATATGGCCAAAATATCTCCAATTCAAGAAATATCGAAGGACGATTTAAAAAGTGAGCCGAGATGTCAAACGTCAGTGATCGCCGGCCGCTTTCACGGCCGCGCTTAGTCGCGCGAAATGGGTGATAAAAACGGTGTTTGTGCAGTGTTTCTGTGCCATTTACGGGAGAACAGTGAGTAATTTGCATTTTTAAGTAGTTAATGAATGAGGATTAGTCAATTGAGATAGTCCATTTGCTGTTTTTCACGAATATTTATGCAAAATGCTTCGGCGACAACTTACGCGCCTGGCCTTTTGTGTTTTGTAATGTTTATGAAATATCACGAAGAATTGCGACATATGACGTAATATCGCTTTAATTTGCTAATAAAATAGGTATTGCTTCATTTACATCCTAAGTAATCACATAATAAGCCGTATTTTGAAAATTATAAATTGTTTCGTAATATGGCTCGCGCAAATAAATTTGTTTTGATAATTACTATGAGAGAATTACCATATTTTGAGTACGATTTTCTATAGTTTTTCGATGAAATGTGACTTTTTGGAGTATAATAATTAGTTATTTTACATATAATAAGTATATAATGAAACAATATATTTGAAAAAATATAACCAATTTTATATTATGAGCATTCAAAGTTTATTATCAAGTTGCGGACGCCAACTCTCAAAACTTTAGATTTTTCTATAATATCAGACAAAGCTGAAAGTTCTGGTGTTATTTTCTAAGAAGTATGATGTAGTAAAAAAGTTATTTTAAAAGAATTTCATATAAAAAAAATCCGTAAGTAGTCACAAATTACAAATTAAAAATTTTTTTTTTTACGAAATACATCAAATTTTTTCTTGGTTGAATAACTAAATATTTTTGTATGCAATTAAGTAAAACAAAATAATAGTTTTGGTAAAGCATTTAATAAAGAACATAACTGTATTTACAATTTTTGCATATTTTCCGTAATTTGTTATAAAAACATCGAAATGATTTTATATGCGAGTTTTTTCAGTTCGCCAACCAATATTAGTTGTAATATTTGTAATATTTATTCATTATTATCTTAATTGTTTTACGAGATAAATTTATAATGTTTTATATTTCAAATTTCAATGCGGTCATTTTACAGTTATTCTTTTTATGATCCAGTGGTTTATAACTTATGATCGTTTTCCTCAAGGTCATCGACTCTCGCCAATTTCACGCGGCAAACTGACAAAACAAACGGGACGGCCGAATTTTAACTTCGCGATGTGAAGGGTTAAAAGAAAAAAAAAAATAACCAAAATTATATTATAAAAAAGTGTTTATTATCTCTAATAATTAGGATTTTTTTCAAAAAGGCATAAATGACTTGCCCAATCGTTGGCAGAAAGTCGTTGAATCCAATGAAAGTTATTTCGATTAAATATAATAAATAATGTGGAACATTGCACTTTTTGTTTTTTATTTTTATTAAACGCCCATTTCATAGTTTCCAATCTAATATATGGATAAATACATAAAGTATATTTATAACATATTTAGAACATTTCTTTAAAAAAATGTAATATAAATAATTATAAATACATTTTTTTTGTAATGGCAGTCGTGTTTTTTATTCCTTTCAATATATTTACTTGTTGACTTTTTTTCCCTCGACAAAGTATTTCAAATTAGGAAACAGGAAAAAAATGCTGGGAGCTAGATCTGGAGAATAGGGTTGACGTGGAAGCAATTCAAACTTGCGCGACACTCCGTCGCGACATGTCCGTCCGTATGCGCTTTTGGTCGATCTTTAACAAGCCCGGCACCCAGCGCGCGGATAATTTTCTCATATCTTATTCTTCATGTAAAATCTTGTGCATCCGTTCAGATTAAATCTCACAATCTTCATCAATATCCTGAACAGTCAATTAATGTTCTTCCACCACAGTTTGATGCACTAAATCGACCATTTCATCAGTTGTAGCGGTTTGTGCTCGGCCATCCAAGTCTTTTTCCCTTTCAAGTCAAGGAATTTTATCACTGCACGATACTAAATTTTCTCTTCATTATTAACAAACAGTAGTTGAGTTGTCAACTACAACAGGCGAACCCGTCACCTCAGGAAGTTTTAACGAAATAATCGTTCTATCTCCCGTGAAGTGAGCGGAGAAGACTTAGGACAAAACAATCCACCGTCAAGCTCTGCCATGTGCCCGTAAGAGTTCAACGCCTTATTCGCAAGACAGCCAGGAATGTTACCCAGCGGGCATACACTCACTCCATTACTTACAGTTGCGACCAGATTACTCCGGTCTCTCGACTGGTTACGAGTTTGAAGTCGCTTATGCGACCTCTACCTGTTGTATTACAGCGGTAATTCAGTTTGAATTTATCGCAGACCTGGGCATTCCTTGCCCGTAGTGCCACATGAGATTGAGTGGCCCAAGGTCATTTCAAGAGTCGCATGACAATAAGTGAACATCCACCCCCGCTGCTTAGGAAACAGTGTATTTCCATAGTCTTCAGTAATTAGTCAGAATGCACAACCGATTGGCTTCGCCGACCGATGCACAAACCGTCCAGTGGCGCCGGGATGCGATCCCGCCGGGAGAAACCGGTCCACCAGCTCTGAGGCCTAAGACACGGGAGTCGTCCCCGGGATACCCTTCAACACAAGGAGGCTTCTGAATAGGAGCTGAATCGTGAGATGAGCCAATCCGAGAACAAAATAGATCTTGTGGCCCAAGCTGCACGAAACCGTTCATCAGCCATGACAAACAATGTCAACAGAGAAATTTGGAAGAGTTCCTTAGACAAAGTAATGATCAGAATGACTTGAAACTTTTACGGTTTACATATGTCAAGACCATCTATCGAACAGCGCAAAGAATTTTATGTCAATGAGGCCGGAAACTTTTCAAATGACCCTTGTATGTCACTTAGCCACAATGGTGCTTATGAGCGTACCGGAACGGTTGCTAAAATTGCCAGACAGAAGCGTCTACCATGTCATAAAAACTCTTTCTTTGCGCTATATACAGATTAACTAATGAGGAATTTGATTTTACTCTCCCGGCACACCAACCGAAGAAAAGTATTGTGAATGCGTTTGGTTTCCGGTAAGTGCACGTAGTTTTATGTGAGTTTGCATCGCGTTTGCCTTTTAAAATAAGGAAACGCGTCACAAGCACGTGCCCGTTGGAGGTTGGGGAAAGGGCCAATCCGCATTATCCCAATTACTGGCAAAAAGGGAGTTTCCGATAGGGGCGAGGCTAATGCGTGGCGTTTCTGTGGTTTTTACAGGGGTCCTTAGGGGATACGTTTTCTTCGCCAAGGATGCACCACTAGAACAGCGCATGGTCGGCGTATAAAGACCGAAGCGCGTAGCGTCGATCGTGCGCGCGCGTCTCCTCGCCGGAAACCAGCGATGGGCGAGTTCTTCCTCGCCTCCGGCCACGCGTGACAGCGGCCGTTCTCCTTCGCCGGGGCTCTCTCGGGAGTTTCAGCCGCTGCGCCCGCCCCGGGCGATAGTTGACGACCGCTTCCCCGCGTGCGCCCGTCTACCCTCAGTCTGCAAGCGTTCCTGCTCCGCTCTCCAGTAGCAGTCTTCTCTTCGCTTTTCGAGCACCTCTTCGGGGGCCGTCTACGAGGCAGTCCGTGCCTGACCCCCGCAGGACGTTCATCTTGTCGGCTAAGCCGCGGGATCTCCCCGATACGTCTTTTGCTATCCTTTCATCGGAACCTTTCCCCTAGACCTGAACTCGGAGATTATGCCCTTGACCTGAGAGGCTCTTGCTCTTTCTTTCTTTCAAGTCCCCCTTTTAATTTTATCTTAATTTATTGTATATTAATTATTTCTTTACGGAATGGTTTTAATTGTCTAGGCGCTTGATCGCCAGTCGGTCGACGTATTGAAATTAAAGATTTATTTTTTATCAAATCATTCTTTTATGCCAGCTTATACTTTTATACATATATTATCATGTCATCCATATACACAACGTGACAGTTGTGTATATGGATGTCGTTTTTAGATTGCCATGAATGAAAAAAGAGCTAGTACCTATTTCCGATGATCTGCCCCTTGATCGCCGTCAACCTACCCTCGTCGTAGGTTGGAAACCGGTGCAGTAAGTACAGGGTGGCTGCGAACTTCAAGAAGGAGTCTCCCAACACCTCCATGCGCTCCAGATTAATACTGTCCTGAGATACCATGGTCGTCAGAGCGGTCAGCACCTCGCTCTGCTGCGGGCCTATCGTATTGGTTTTTTTGGTAAAGATGAACAGCGGTGTCACGTAGCTGAAATTAATCACAATGATAAATTTTATTTGCAATGAATAATTACAGAAAAACTACAGTATATATAGAAAAAAAACTGGTTGATGTACTGGTAAAATACACTGTCTCAAATGTTGTCTCGATGAAGCGACCCCAATGCCTCGCTGTTCTATGTATAGGCTATAAAAAGCGAAATAATTTATTTGCATCCATTTTCATACTTTTTTATTTCAAACTCTTCGATTTAACTAATTAATTCATCGCCTATAATAAATGCACTTTTCAGGTTCAATTTTCAAATTCTTCAGTTTCTATCACTCATTTTTTTTTGTTTTATTATTAAACTCATAAATCACTTAAGATTAAGAGATGACTAATAATACAATATTAGAGATGACTCACAACACAGTGAGAGGCATTATTCTCAGGATTCTAAGACACTTTTGTTTCATTCTAGCATTATTAATAACGGAGTTATGAAGTTGTTGCGATGTTACAACTACAGTCAAGATACAAATTTTACAACCGCCCTGAGAGCCGACGTGCGAGCGAGACATTGCTTTACCAAAGGGACGGCCATACAACACGTAAGAGGCAATGATTTGGTTCGATATTGTTACAAAATAACTCGGAAAAAATATCCACCGCAACTATGGCAACCAGCAGGCACCAGATAAAGTAACAAGAACAAAGAAAAGAAGATCACAAGAATGGCCAAAACATAGAACATGCAACACAGCATGTCTTTGTGTGCATTTACACCAAGCGAGTGAATTCTCATTCTACCCCCACTCTGTCAAAAATCACATGATTTTAACCAGAGTGGGGGAAGCTTAAGAGCATTCTAACCGCTGTTCGGCGGTAACGACATAGAATGCTCTATAAAACAAAGAATTGCTCATTCATTTAGTGTAAATGACACTAGAGCGCGCAAACAGAAGTTTAGAGCATTCGTTCGTGTTCGGAAGCGCTCGCTTGACTAGGCGGTTGTACGTGCCAAAATCATTTGCAGTTGTGTTTTCAAAATGGGTTGGACGAACGATGTGTCTTGAAATAATTGAATTATATTGAAAGCAAAGTTACCTTTGCTCTGCTCTACATGTTGCACTCTTGGTCTTCTATCCGCTAGAGCTGTCATCAACCAACGGAGCTCTTTTTGTTTCTTTTTCTTTTTAATTTAATTTATTTATTTATTTAAGAATTAATTACTATAAAACATTGATTAGCTTACAAAAATAACAGGAACCGAATGGCAAAACCTTAACCTTTTGCTTATTTGTTTCTGTCACCCAACTGGGACTAGCCCGTTCTAGGGTGGACAGGATCTGGTGCATTACTATGAAAGCACTTGTTATTATACAATCGTCGTCAGACACTGTCCGTGCGATTACGTGCGGTCTCGGCGAAGTTGATAGCTTTCTGAGCATTCATTCGCTACATTCTAGTGCCGAAAAACACCTAGAATGCAAAATCGTTCTACCGTTCTAGCTTTAACAGGTTCTATGTTCTAGCTCTTTTAGTGTAAATGATCTTTTTTTTGATAAACAAGAATGGCTAATAATAATTTACACTGGAGGAGCAACACCGAGAGCAGAATGCTTTAGCTCTAGCTCTACGTTCGTTTAGTGTAAATGTACTATTAGCATTCAAAACAGTAAGATTAATTATATGAAACATTTAAAATAAGAATGCCGTATCGTTCATATGAAAACGGATTTCATTTCGATGAACCGAAGCACTCACCACTGGATTCGACGAAGGAAAGATTCCCAAAAAAGTATTCAATTTTCGGATTACAACATTTTTAATTCAAGAACCACTGAAGATGTTGAAAAGTGATGTAAACAAGAGTTGTAGGCAATGTCCCCAGAATTCTAATTCAAATTGATTTATTTTTCTAGAACCATTATCAACGTGTTTATGATTTTACAATTTTTTTACGTAATTTGGTCATGCTTGTGTAGCTTCTGAGATACAGTGGGTACACCCACAGAATTCTTCATAAATCACTTTTTTGATTTCCTAGCTTCTGAGATACAGTGGGTACACCCACAGAATTCTTCATAAATCACTTTTTTGATTTCCAGGATCTCAAAACGTGGAGCAGACTTAAATGCTCAATTTTGCTCAAAAACAAGACCTTCCTCATAGGCATACTTCATGTAACACGATATGTATTTTTGGGAAAATAATAAATGAAGCCAAAATATGCACCTGACAATAAAAAACAAATATACCCTCACTAATAAATATAAAAACAAAGACTGCTGGATCTCACTACAAACACAAACATAGACAGCAAAATCTTCATCGGTAAGAGGAAAAAAAGTAAACAATAACATCGACCAGAGCCCGGTTTCCAGTCGGTGAATTGTCAGTTTGACGGTCGAGGTTTGTCCAGAAAGTTCATATAAAGTAAAAAAATACATTTAATCAGGTAATTCAATATTGTTCCTTTCCCTGAGATAAAATACATTTGCGCCATCAGGAAGTTCTCAATGTAAGGCGCAGTTCAGACAAAGGTGGCGGATGTGGACGTGCCGCGTTTTGAGGCGCCCTTTGGCAATGGACGAGGCGATCCCGACAGAAGGGGCGCAAGGAGGCGCAAGGGGGCACCAGGGGGCGCAAGTGGGTACAAGAGGGCGCAAGGGGCGCAAGAGGGCGCAAAGGGGGCACAAGGGGGCGCAAGAGGGCGCAAAGAGGGCGCAAAAGGGCGCAAGGGGGCGCAAGAGGGTGCACAAGGGGGCGCGTCTCTTAGCGGTCACAAGCGACACACCGTAGAGGCGATTGGCGTCGGACCTCCAACAAAAATGCATGACGATATTGAAAACAATATTAATTTCTGAGAGTTAGTCGAGAAATATCCATCATTATACAGTGTCGCCAAGATAAAAGAGGTCCCGTGTGAATATTTATGTGACGTTGAATATGACTAAATTCATATAATTATATAATTAATTATATGAATATAATTACATTATATAATTAATTGTATAATATTATATAATTAAATACATAATTAATTATTATATAAATTATTATTATATAAATAATAATTATTATTATATTACATAATTATATGAATATAATTAAATAGAATATAATTATAACAGGTTGAATATTTTCCGGCGATCAAACTGTATGTACACGGTTACGTTTGGCGTTAGCGACTGAACCTGTAGCTCTAAATTTAGCAATGATTTTCTGGACTTTTAGCAGGAGCAACTGTCTGTGGATATTTTGCGGTGAACCTTTCATTTAACGTTACAAACGATTTACATCCCAAATAAGTTTCAACAATTAACACTCTTTGTTCGATTGAAAACGGCATTTTGTAGAACTGTATTCACAACCGTTACTAATAAGTGACAACGCAACACTGAGCAATACATAGTTAACACAAAATGGCCGCTGGACATCACGTGACCCCATGCAAGCGCCACAGTTAACACAAAATGGTCGCTGGACATCACACAACCCCACGCAATCACTTTCAGTATGATACAGAACACCGGACCTCTTTTATCTCGGCCACATAGAGATAGCGGTTAATGCATCAGAATGCATCCACTTCGCATGGTGTTGCGATGACTGCGAGTGAATGCCATTTCTGTATACCATTGACAAATTTTCAATGATAAATAGTGACTGATTTTTATTACAGCATACTGTACATTATTTATTATATCTATCCGTTGGGTTCATTTGTTCTCAAATAAATAAATAATTAAAATAACCACAATTCGATAACTGAATTATTAGTAACTTACTCTGTTGGTGCAGCACAAATGGCGGCTTTGAGCGATGTCTTTGTTTCAAAACGAGGTTTTTTATAACCGTGTACTGAGGGCGTTATCTCATCCGAGGCAGACATGAACTTGATGTGGCATTCCAGGTCCATCAGCTTGACTTGGTTGATGTTACGATCAATATCGATTGGCTCATCGGCGGGCTGTAGAAATCATTTTTCGAATGTTACTGAGATTTTCAAGTAATGAAGAACAGTGTAACAAAAATCACTATTATGTACATTTTGCACATTATTTTGTATGGGTTTGTAGCTTTCAGGATTAATCCTCGGTTTTCTGTCCAAATAATATTTTTTTCTGTGGAAGAATCATTCATAACCATTAACCCGACTGATGTGAGCCGTCCATCATTGGATGCAAGCCTAACTACGGCGGAACGTGAGCCGTCCAATAATGGATGCAACGCTCACTGTTTGCGAAAAAATTCATTAAAACTCCAAATACGGTTATTTTTGCTTCCGAGAGTGTTACATAACGGCGCAATGCCCATCTCTATTCGAACGTTTCGTTCGATGAACGTTCGGTCATGTAATTTATTTACTATGGATCAGTAATTGCCGGGTTCGCCGTCGGGCGGACGCCATTCATGCGTCCCGTTCTTGTGCCGCTGTGTAGTGAACATAAATGTGTTTTAGTGCGTGTTATACTTCGATATACTTCAAAAACGTGAGTAATTTGCATTTAAAAAGAGTTTATGAATGAGCATTTGTCATTTGAGATTGTCCATTTGCTGTTTTTCAATTGCTTCGGCGAAAACATATGTGTCAGAATACGTGGCTGCAATTTGTTCCGTAATTTTTATGAAATCTCCCGAAATATCGCGAAATATGATGTAATATTGTTTCAATTCGCTGATAAAATAGTTATTCTTTCATTTACATCGTAAGTAATTACATAATAAGCCGTATTTTTTTCATTACGAGTAGTTTCCATAAAATGCGGTCTTCCTTTGGAGTTTATTTTGACAATTAGTATGAAAGTATTACAATATTTTGAGTGCGATTTTCTATTGTTTTTCTATGAAATGTGACTCTTTGGAGTATAATAATTAGTTACTGGACATATAATAAGCATATAATGAGACATATTATTTGAAAATCCTTAACCATTTTTGTATTATAAAGTTTCCGTCAAAGTTACCAAGTTTCCATCGTTAACTCACAAAAGTTCAGATTTTTCTGTAATATCAGACAAAGCTGAAAGTTATGGTGTGATTTTCTAAGAAGTGTGATGTAGTGGTAAAGTTATTTTGAAAGAAATTCATATAAAAAAAGACCGTAAGTAGTCACAAATATATTTTTTTTTTTTTTTTTTTTACGAGAATACATCAAATTTTTTTTGGCTGAATTACTAAATATTTTTGTATGCAAATAAGTAAAACAAAATAATAGTTTTGGTAAAGCATTTAATAAAGAACATAACTGTATTTACAATTTTTGTTCATTTTCCGAATTTTGTGATAAAAACATCGAAATGATTTTATAGGCGAGTTCTTTCAGTTCGCCAACTTTGTAATATTTATTCATTATTATCTTAATTGTTTTACGAGATAAGGTTATAATGGTTTATATTTCAAATTTCAATGCGATCATTTTAAAGTTATTCTTTTTACGATCCGTATAGTAGTTAAAAGTTATGGTCGTTTTTCTCAAGGCCATCGACTTCACGCACGAAACTGTTCCGCGCAGAAGGGACGGCTAAATTTTTACTTCGCGAGGGGTTGGGTTAATTCATTTAAAAGTTGCTATCAGTGAAGTTTCTCAACAAACATATATGACTATGTCAGTGTTGCAATAAAAATAATAAAAATCACCAATTCATAATGAAATATTAAATAAATAATAAAACAATGCAAAAAATAGAATAGTTTTATGGCATAAAGTATGAAGATAGATTAAAGAGTTTTCAGAATGGCCAAGAAAATGCAGTAGTTGAACAGGTTTTTGTTTTTCCAGGGGTATACACTTTTCCCAGCGATACTCTAACTTTTTTAAGTCCTCAGAATAATACAATTTCAGGAACTCTGCAAAATAGGCATTCGTGGTCGTGATGACCTCCTCATTTGACGAGAAGCGTTTGCCCCCGAGCCAAGTCTTCATGTTTAGGAACAAAAAGAAGTCACGGAAAGAAGGAAAGAAAGGCACGGGGCCAGGTCTGGAGAGTACGCGGGATGCGGCACCACCTCGTAGACCAATTCAACCAATTTGGCCGTGGCGATTCGGGATGAATGGGCCGGAGCGTTGTCGAGGTGGAAGAGCACTTTTTTCCGCTGCAAACGAGGCCGTTTCTCCTTCAATAGGCCGTCGAATCGACCCAATAAATCACTGTAGTATTGCCCCACGATCGTTCTTCCCGTCTGCAGAAAGTTAATGTCGATCACACCTTGCAAATCCCAAAAATGCAGTGGCCATGACCTATCCAAACCTATGGGACCATTTTTGCCTCTTCGATTCGCCTGGAGAAGTCCACTGTTTCGACTGCTGCTTGGTCTCTGTTGTACAGTGGTGAATGCATGTTTCGTCCGCGGTCCCAGTGGATTACACTTCCACATGGCCCAATACTCCTTCGAAGTGGTCACACGATTTCGCTTGTTGTCCACAGTCAGCAAAAGCGGCACCCATCGCGCCGACAGCTTCCTCAAGCCCAAACGTTCGTGCACGATATTTCGCACACTTTCATATGAGATGCCCATGACCTATACTATTTTGCGCAACTTCACTATACAACCGGCTAATACGAGATCATGAACTCACCCATAAACTGATAGTCGAAAATGAAGGTGTAGAGGTGCCATGAACTTTCTGCAAAATATATCTTCGTCGCTGTTTTCCCATCCATCTAGAAAAGTTTAATTACCGCACGAAATTCGTTTTTTTTTAATTTTTGCAAAAGTGCCTGACTTGCCTAACAAAACTGTCCGGTAAACGAGAACAGTGCAACGTATCTGTCTGACAATTTGACAGCTTTCCTAAAATAGGTTCCGAAAATTTTTCAATTTTTCCCTCGTACATGATTAACTTCCCTCGTACGTAAAATACATTCTTTTTTGCCGGCCGTCTAAGCCGTAGGCTAAGTTACGGCTGCGGACATCGGCCGTCGAGACGGCGGGTGAGGCAAGATTGGTTTCTCTTCATACGAAAGTTTTTTAGAGTAGCATATCGTAAAAAAATATATATAAATATATATAATATAATTAGTCATTTCATAAGCGCTATTGCAAAAATATTTCAGGCTAGATTCCATCTTTAATAAAACGACACATAATATTTTACGTTGACGATATGAAGATTTTTTCACAATGTGTTTTGCCTCGAACGCAGAAGAAGAAGACGGTCGTATCTCGGAAGTTTCTCATTCGGTGGGAAATATCGCAGGAGCCTATTTCCGGCACGCCGGACGCGGCGGTTAGGGCCGTGGATAAAAATAAATAATAACTCACGTCCCAGGGGTACTGCTCGTCCAGCGACTTGGATTTGGTCAGGTAGAGGGCCTCGCCGAGCGCGTCGTCGCCGGCCGTCTGGCGGGGCGCCGGCGCGGCGCCCTCGGGGCAGGGCGCCGGCGCGGCGGGGGCGCCGGCGTGGCCCGCGGCGCCCCGGCGCCCGTCCGGCGCCGCCGTGGCCACCGCCTTGCGCCGGGCGCTGCGCACGGCCACCAGGTCCACCCGCAGCGCCTCCCACTCCGACCCTGCCGACACGGCCGCTGCGTCACTCCCGTGCCACTATTCTAATACACGGCCGGACCGATTCGGACTCTTCTCTCAGATCCGTCAGGCCAAATGCGTCGTTTGTAGCGAGAAATCCCAAACTAGAGGCGCGGCCCGAGTCGGCCTGTCGTGGAATGAAATTTCGTTCGATGGCCGGACGGCCGGTCGAGGTCGCAGGCCGGGACGCCGGTTGCGCCGCAGGGCAGCGATCAGTACGAAATTATGAAATACTACGTACAATTCTATGGAATAGTACGGCCATTACTATGGAATCCATTCTTTCGGCCTCTACATTGCGCGTATGAAATATTCGAAATCTCGTTGCTATTATGCCAAATGCATTCTCAACAATACGCCTAGCGCGTAATGTTCGACGGTCATATATGCATACTATCGATGGGAAAGCGTCGACAGCGCCGACTACGAAAGGAATATTTCTTAAACTACGGAAGGATAGAATCTTTATGTATGTTCCATCCGTAGGTAGTTATAAAAAACCTTTAGGTTTCAATTTGAATTCAGACGATAAATTTTGTATAGGATAATATCCGTCTCTTTCTGAGCCAATCTTTAGTACATTCTTTGCACTTTTCATTTTGTTTCTTCTTTCGAGATATTCCCATTAAAGTTAGAGCGTGTACTGGTGGACTGAAAGGTGGGGCCGCAGCCTACACGGCTAGTTGGCATAGACGGTGGACTGTTTTGTCCTTAAGTCTCTCTAAAAGTTCAACCTACGGTTTAAAGAATAATCTAATTTCTGGCCCTCGTAAGGCCTGGATCTATGACAATTATCTAACGTCACATTTGTCATGGCCCTTTCTTATTTACGATTTTACCAAAACCCAACTGTCCCGTCTAGATGCACTGGTGACAGCTAGTTTAAAATCCTGGCTGTCCTTAGCCAAACCAGCTGACCCCTCGACTCTCTTCAGGTCCAAACAAAATTTTGGGCTAGCGCTTAAACTGCCCTCTCTGCTCTACGCCAACTCCAGAATAACCAAAAATTCGATTCTGTGCAATTCCAAAGATCCGGCAATATCGAAGCACGTAATAAGTGGCTGTAGTGATTCAAATGAACTACAAGCCCGCGTAGACTTCCACAAAAGGTTCCTTACTGGAATCAGCCAGAATGGCACTGGTCTGGGGTATGGCAGTACAACCACGAGCGACGTGGACTTGAAGAAGTCTCTTTTGCGGGGAGATTACGACAGCAAGAGTATGGCTCATGCTATTGGCCTTCAATGCCAGAATGACTGGACAACAATTGGTGACTTTTGCATTCCGCCTCCAATGCACTGGAAGGTAATGCTCTATGACTGGACGCCAGAGATGCTGAAATTTTATTTGAATGCCTTTCAGCATACACTTCCAGACCCCAGTAACCTCGCTCGTTGGAGCTTTGCCGAGGATAGTTCTTGTCCCCTCTGTAGCAATACCCCTTGCACAGCTAGACACATTCTAGCTGGCTGCAAGGTGGCCTTAGATCAAGGACGGTACACTTACCGCCATGACAAAGTTCTCGCTGTTATTCGCGAGGTAATTAGTCTCTCAGTGGCTCGTGCCAACAAGGGTTTGACAGTATCCTCCAAACCCCCAATACAGTTTGTGCGGGATGGCTCTAAAGGCAAAAAACATTTAACTACAAAACCTTTCTCAATAATCGAGAAAGCTACAGATTGGACTCTGGAGGTTGATTCGGTCTCTAAGCAGTATAAATTCCCTGAAAGTCTCGGATGCACAGCCCTCCGTCCAGATATAACTCTTTACTCTCTATCTCGGAAGGTGGCTCTTATTGTAGAATTAACTGTTCCATGGGAATCAAATATCCCAAAAGACCACGAGTACAAATTAAATAAATACCATGATCTTGCAAATGCCGTAACCCGGAACGGCTTCACTGTTCACCTTCACGCGGAAGTTGGCGCTCGTGGCCTGCCAGCTAAATCTCTATTTCACCTCTTTAAAGATCTTGGCCTTTCCAGAAAAATAATCAACTCTTTCTTAGAAAAATTATCTAAAACTGCGATTTGCGCATCTCAAATTCTATGGCTTCGAAGGGGGAGTGAATGGGTGGCAAGGTGAACGCTCACATGTGGCAAGACAGCTGTCCTAAACCTACCACAGCCGGTTCGTAAGTCCGGAATCCACTGCTCACCCCCCAGAAGTGTAAAAAATAGTATTATGATGGGCCCGACTCCGGTCGGTGAATTCCATGGCAGCTCCGTTTGTATTTATTATACCTTCCTCGGGTGACAAGTTCGCCCGCTGTTCATAGTGTTCAATTTAACAAAAAAATCATTTAACTACTGTGGCGTTCTTGGCACTTCTTAAGATTATTCACCTGCGATGACTCCGATTAAGGTTTCCCTCGCGATGTGGCTCCTCAATTCCTCCGCTTGAAGAAGCATCGTCATCCTGAAAGTGCAAAAAAGTAGTAGATTATCTCGTCAATGTAAATTTGTAGATAGGACCATGCTAAAATATAAACGTACTATAATTAATAAAAACGTAAATTGTCATGTCGCTTTAGAGCTACTACTGCTTTCAATAAAAAGCAATAATGAGTATGATGAACTTAACTATTATTGAACGTTCTTTTATTTTCCAACATGGTCACATTTTAGGTTTTTATACTTGGTATATCTTTTTTCTAAACCTAAAATACCCTTCCTAAAAAGCTCTTTATCCTCATCGCCTAAAAATTCTTACACTGCGGATCTAACCTTACACTGGATGCTACCTCGTCATCTAACTTCAAATTTTCAACCTTTCAGATGTTCCTGTGATATCGGAAATAGATAGACATCACTAGGGGCATGGTCTGGTGAAGGAGGATGTTACAGTACTTCAAAGACAGCTTTTTCAATAGCAGCCATCGCAACTCTGGACTTTGGCTGGGGCGTTATCTTGAGAAACAAAACCATTTTAGCAAGTTTGCCTCTTCGTTTATCAAGTATTTCATTTTGCATTTTTTTATTTCTTCAGCGCATAAAGCCGCCATTATAGTAGCTCCATAATCAAGGTATTCAATCATCGCGACCCCTTGACTGTCTCGGAAAAGAGCGCAGGATCTTACAGGCGGATTAAATAGCCTTTAATTTCTAACAACTTGGAAAAGATAGTCGTTTCTAGGTCATGGACTGTTGTTTTGATTCAGGATCGTATGGTGAAGCCATTTTTCGTCCTTAGTTATGAATCGAGCCATAAAACGATCAGGATCGTGTTGTAATAAATGCAAAGAGCGTTACGAAATCTTCAGTCTAGTTTTTCTGCAAGCCTAATAGTTGCACTACGTGGAAGAGAGCGCTTTATTTCGACCAATTATTGATTTCTTGATTTATTTTCAGCTATATATTGTTTTTAAAATGTAAAATATTGAGATAAATCTTTGTGAATAATTAGATTTATGTGACGTTATTATTTGCATTATTGTATTTTAAAATAGATCCATTGAAACGCAGCATATGGCTGTTTTTAAAATTTCTTGTTTTAAATTTTTAAACAATTTCTACAAAGCATATGATTTTTTGGAAAAAAATGCAGGAATTTGTAAAAAAATTAAAATAAATACAAAAAGTTACCTTGAAATAAGTCATATTATTTTTATAAAAACATTCTTTAAAGAACATAGGAATGTTAAAAATCACCCCTAAAGTGGGGGGTTTTTAGATAGATGATATTTTAGATACATTTAATACAGATTATATAATTATAAATTGGTACTTAGTTAATTCATGTCCTTTAACTTGTATGGTGAATGAGCGCATCTGCGCACCCGCCTCAATTTTGAGGCGGGTGCGCAGATACGCTCATGCACCATACAGGTTAAAAGACATGAATCGGTATTTATGAGTGATAACTATCAATTTATGATTATATCATCTATACTTCGACATTACGTCTTATTCTAGAACAGCAGTTCTTAAAACGGGGTCAGCGGTCCTCTAGGCGATTTTCGTAGGACCGCAAAAAACGATCTTGAAGTCGATCGCGATATCCTTGAGGTATCGTGGAAACAGCGTGTATTCGTTCTTAGCAAAGAAAGGAGGATGGACGTTTTTGGCGCACCAATAACGATGGGTGAAGCGTCATTGGAAATGTTTTTATATGTTCTAAAACTTTTTCTTTGGAGGGGAATCTCAAATCGCTGTGGGAAAAAAAGGGTAAAAATAATAAAAAAAAATTATTTAAAAAAAAAATATAATATATTTTTATATTTGGGTGTTATTCATGATAAACAATATTTTTTTCAAGGATAAGGAAAAGTTTTTAAGGTCGTTAATAATACCTACTTAAATACTCTTATAAAAATAGTTATCTTGATTTTATATGAACAAAACTTTTGTTCATTATTAAGAATATCCATTATGTGCAAAATAAAATGAAAACCATTATGTGCAAAATGGATATTATTATTGATGAACCATAGTTCTAAAAATAGGGTGTTTTGTCACAATAAATTATAAATATAGCTTTGTTTTTATAAGAGTGTTTATTATTAAGAACCTTGAAAACTATTATTTATCCTTGTAAAATCATGTATAACACCTGAAGGTGATAAAAAATATATTTTTTATGTTTTTATCCATAACTTTTTTCCCATGGCGATTTGAGATTTTCCGCCCTAGAAAAAGTTGTAGTTACCTGTGCAGCAAGCTGGGAAGTAAGTTGGCCTTCACCCACATGCCTCCAGGGTAAGACATCCGGTTGCAGAATTCGGGTATCAACAGCTCTTTGAACGGCATATAGGTTTCATCATCGCGTTTCTTCATTCTACCGAAATCACGACGGTCCTCCATGGGACCGGCATTCAGAGTCATCGCTCGCGGCAGAAGACAATTCAACCGACTCGTAATAAGTTTCACCTGTAGCAAAGCAACTCTTTAATGAAAGCAAAAAATATATATTTATTTATTTACATTGAGGCACACAACAAATTACATATCTAACCCTCTTTCGGATGCCAGTCATTCCATACAAAATTTTCAAAGCCCTCGATAATTTGTTTGTAGAAGGTGTGTGCAAGCACAGACATGGGGGAGGGGGGGAGGGGTACGAAAATCCCAAAAACGTGATTACGTAATATGTGGATGGCCCCTAATGACTAATATAATTCAAAGAATCATTTAATTCGCGTCTTTTATATTCAGCAGTATTTTATTGACGTATTTTTGTCCCACTATCTGAATAAGTTCACACGGTTTACAAGTATAAATAGAGCTCAATGTAATTAATTCATTCATTTCGTTCACCTCGATCACTTCTGTTATATTGTCTCTACTGGTAAGTCATCTCTCTAAATTAATGTTTATTAAAACTGTTCAAATATTCATATTGTGTTTCTCTACTCTCTGTATACGTTGAGGTGCAAGGACAAAATAAGAGACCTCTGAGGTTGTGAGCTAAGGACTCCTCATCTACACTCACGTCCAGAGTTATTATACAGGGTGCGGCAGTGAGGACGGACGGTTTTAAAAAAATCATAAAATAGTTAGTTTATACTCAAAAACATATTTATTGATGGAATCAGGTTCGCAAGGAAATAGCATTTGAGACAGTCAAGTGTGGAAAATCACATCAGGCATGTGGTGGCCGAAATCGTTGATGCAGTGCTGGAGGCGTTCTTGGAAATTTGCGTAGACTCTCTCCAACATCGCTCTTTCAACTTGGGCGACTTCCACGCGAATTGCGTGAAATGATTTTTTCTAATGGGGACACCTCAAGGCTAAAGTATACGATAACAAGCCCCGAACTCTGGACGAATTGAAGGACGCAATTGGCGTGGAAGTCGCCTAAGTTGAAAGAGCGATGTTGGAACGCCTCCAGCACTGCATCAACGATTTCGGCCACCACATGCCTGATGTGATTTTCCATACTTGACTGTCTCAAATGCTATTTCCTTGCGAACCTGATTCCATCAATAAATATGTTTTTGAGTAAAAATTAACTATTTTATGATTTTTTTAAAACCGTCCGTCCTCACTGCCGCACCCTGTACATACATCATTTGATCATAGCAAGAGTTAAAAAGATTGTATGTAGTTGAAGTCGGTCCACTAGAGGGCGCGCTAGTCATACTTAAATCTTGAAATATTGGAGTTAGAGACTTGAAATTCGGTACACAGATGCCTTTTTAGACCGAAATCACATTGAGACATTTTGGTTGGAATATCTCGTATACAAGCGATGTATATAATATTTAAATTTTGCCATATTTAAGAAAATACTACATAATTTATGGAAAACTACCATTTTAATACCACAGAAAATACTACAAATACACTAAGAATTAGCGCGCGAGGGAGGGGGGGGGGGGGAGGTTGGGTTAGCGGTGGGGCTTGTCTAATTGCTGGAAAAGTCTTGGGGTGATGACACAACCGTTTTTTTTTTCATACTTTATATCACGCATAAGGTTCCTCATTTCGACGAATCAAAGGTCTAAAAAATTTATGCAAATCGCGACGGAAGCAAACCTCACGATGAATGACAATCAAGATAAATCATAGGTACATACCTCCAAAAGGTGCTGTTTCTTGTTTCCTAATACTGTTATGTTATATTTCGCTTGGTAGTAATCTGCGTATGTATGAAAATTATCATTTGGAAACTGCGACATTGGATTCATATTGTAACATATATCAGTCACGAGATATCTGAAATAAATACTCAAAATTACATTTTGGTTTCGGCTTTCTTCTCTCAACGGACAATATCGCAAATTTCAAATGGAGCACAGTGAATCCGTCCACTACAAGTTTTACATATTACAAATTTTACACATTATGTTACGACATTGGATGACTCTAAAGGCAAAAAAAACTACAAAACCTTTGTAGTGAATTGGTGGTATTGTGAACGCTCACATGTGGCAAGACAGCTGTCCTAAACCTACCACAGTCGGTCGTTAGTCCTGAGTCCACCGCTCACCCCCCCCCCCCCCCCGAAGTATAATAATAGTATTATGATGGGCCCGACTCCGGTCGGTGAATTCCATGTTTGTATTTTATTGTAGGCATTCCAGATATGGATGGAACCTATATTTTGTCAGAGACATCAGACTTATTGAGTGTGTGCAAAAAGAAGAGCCACTAAAATGATACGAGGATGCCGATATTACAGTTACGAAGAAAGGCTCGATCCGCCAAATCTGAAGGGTAAATGAGCGAGGAGATCTCATCGAGATCTTTAAAATACTGACAGACCATTACAGCTGTAAATCAGTATCATCTATATGTCTCATTAACCAAAACCATAATCTGCGTGGACACTGCTGGTTGATATTCTAAACGTCAGGCAGTGGACTATATAATTTAGCATGGGTGCTGGTGAGAGCTGGATGTCCAAGTGTGGAGTAAGCCAAAATTGCAAAAAGAAGTACATTGAAACACCGCTTCTTCTCGGACCTTTTTTGGCTGCTCTACTGATGGGTAGCTACTCTAGACGCTGGTGTCGTCCCGATGAGGAATTCCCAAAATGGACGGCACTCCGAGAACTATTTTTATTATAATTTTTCGCGGACAAAGCAAGAAATCACTGTATGTGACACAAACACGCACGGAGTTTCGACTAAATATTCGACTGCACATAATTGTTCTTGTGATATCAAAATGTAGGTACAGTATGACCTCACTTATCCGAGGTAATGTGGACCGAGGGTACTCAAAAACTCGGATAATACGGACTCTGATGTAAATCGAGGGGAAAACATATGGTAAAGTTTAAAATGAATGAAACGTAGTCAATGAAGTAAAATAATACATTTTTTTTCTTGTAGATCTTGCAATTGGTTTTAAACCTTTAGCAGATTTTTTGTGCGGATATTGAGTGCTGAAGTCCATTCTTCCAGCGAAGAATCTGCCTCTCAAAATTATTTCACCCTTTATTTAGTAAGGTCCCACATGTGGTGGCGTTTGAGCCTTTTCATGGTTATTGGTTTACTTAGGGCTATGGCTAAGGTAAACCAGGCTCCCCCTTTATTGGAACTAAGGATAGGATTTCGGGATACACCCGGCGTGTCCAACTGCTTCACACTCGTCGAAGAGAGATTTGCCTAGAACATCAAATCTTTCTTGTGCGACAGAGTGGTCGACTCGTGGAACAAGCTGCCTGTAGTGTGTTAAATGCAGGAACAGCGAATGTTTTTAAAAATCGACAGATTGACATTACATTACATTACATTTTCGTCGTGTCCAATTGACGGCTAAAGACCGCTCTTGGACGTGTCAAAATAATTGGGTTAGGTAGTAAGTCTCGTTACTACTCTTTACTGAACATATATAGGTAGTCAAGAATTAACTACTAGATTGTCAAACTATAAATATAAATAATCAAAATAGAAGCCTAATATTTAAAGTAGTTAGTAATTTGAAAAGATACGTAGTAAAATTATTCATCGTAATATTAGAATTGTCAGTAAAATGTTAATTAATCAAATTAAAGCTATGTTATGCATTAACCCGCACAGCACGTAACATCCGATTCGGGACATTTATGTCGGCCGCCTAAAGCACGTAACATCCGATACCGGACAAAGCGCTCGCCGCTGCGAAAAATGCAATTTACGATTCGAAACGTCGTACTAATATGCTTTCTGAGCGCGCAACGATATGGCCAAAATATCTTTAATTCAAGATTTCCGTGTCGCAATATCGAACAACGATTTAAAAAGTGAGCATAGACGTCAAACGCCTAGTCTCCCGTCGGCAAACGCACGGCCGCGTACAGCTCCGCGAAATTGGTGATAAAAAGTGTGTGTGTGCAGTTTTTGAGTGTTATTTACCGGAGAACAGTGAGTAATTTGCATTTTAAGTAGTTTCAGAATGAGGATTAGTCATTTGAGATAGTCCATTTGCTGTTTTTCACGAATTTTTAAAGAAAACACTTCGGCGACAACAAACGGCTCGCGAAAAAATGGTTGTTATTATTTTGTAATGTTTATGAAATATCCCGATATATTGCGAAATATGACGTAATGTCGCTTTAATTTACTAACAAAATAAGTATTGCTTCATTTACATCCTAAGTTATCACATAATTAGGCGTATTTTGAAAATTATATCTTGTTTTGTAAAATGAATCGCGCAAAGAAACTTGTTTTGATAATTACTATGAGAGAATAAAGTGCGATTTTCCATAGTTTTTCGATGAAATGTGACTCTTTGGAGTATAGTAATTAGTTATTAGACATATAATAAGTCTAGGATAAGACAATATAATTGAAAAAATCTAACGAATTTTATATTATGAGCATTCAAAGTTTATTATTAAGTTCGGACGCGGAAACTCTCAAAACTTTAGATTTTTCTATAATATCAGACAAAGCTCAAAGTTCTGGTGTGATTTCTAAGAAGTGTGATGTAGTAATAAAGTTATTTTGAAAGAATTTCATATAAAAAAATACCATAAGTAGTCACAAATTAAAAATTAAAAATTTTTTTTTTTACGAGAATACATAAAATTTTTCTTGGCTGAATAAATAAATATTTTTGTATGCAAATAAGTAAAAAAAAAATATCGTTTTGGTAAAGCATTTAATAAAGAACATAACTGTATTTACAATTTTTGCATATTTTACGTATTTTGTGACAAAAAAATCGAAATGATTTTATAGGCGAGTTTTTTCAGTTTGCCAATTTTGTAATATTTATTCATTATTATCTTAATTGTTTTACGAGATAAGGTTATAATGTTTTATATGTCAAATTTCAATGCGATCATTTTTCTCTTTATCTTTTTTAAATACGTTTAGTGGTTTATAAGTTATGATCGTTTTTCTCAAGGCCGTTGACTCGCGTCGATTTTTTGCCCGAATATGTCGCGCGCAAAAGTGATAGGTGAGTTTTTACTTCGCGACAGGAGGGGTTAAACTGAAAGTACAGATATAAGATCATATAAAATAATCAGACAATAAGGCTCTACTTTTTCAATTAATTTAAATGGGCACAATATTTGAAAAATCATGGTACTCAAAAAATGGCCAGATTATAGAAAGGGTGGCCTATCACCATCTCCTTGATGTTTTTATTGAATTTTATGTCCTCCAGCTGTTTAAATTTTGTAGGGAGTAGATTGTAGAATTTAATGCTAAGGTACAAGTAGCTTTTCTGTACTTTTGACAGTCGTATTCGGGGTACGCATAAAAGGGGGCTACCGCGGGTATGATGCGAGTGAATGTCTGCATTAATTGCAGTTTCTGCGAGGTGCTGTCTAGCATAAATTAAACACTGGTATATAAAGGTGCGAGGTGCTGTCAAGCATACATTAAACATTAGACAAGTTCAGAAAAACTTTTTGGACAACTTTTTTTCTTACCTTGAAAGAACACCATCCCTTCGGTACCACGGACTTACAACTGAATTCATATAATTAGATGGTAAGTTCATTATTTTCCTGACATCATCGATAGGCTGCTGCACAGGTTCAACAATCCTTGACTCGTTTATCAAATTCCAATTTATTTCTTCGCTTGATACTACTGTGACGACTGGCACAACGAAATAGCAGTTGTCGCCAAGTTCTTCGTCGAGAATTAAAAACGGCTTAGACACATCCAAAACATCACTAAATAGCAAGTGGTGGTATCTGCAAAAAATGTAGAATTGGAAGAATCAATAAAATATATAATAGAAGAGTCATAAGTTACAATTGTGTGACTCATTATGAGTAGTTATAAAATATAAGCGTTCTTATTTTGCATATGTTCTTTCGCTGCTAACGTACGACGCGGAATTATGGGGCGTGCAGACAACATACACATAGCCTTCATTACGCAGAACAATAGCGCCCGTGCCGCTTGATACGCCTGCAAGGCCTCTGTTTAGAGATCTGTGCATAACGCTGCTGCTGTCCATCTATATCAGTGGTTCCCATTTAGTTTTTCCTGAGTACCCCTTTAAAAAATAACCCAAACACGCGTACCCCTTGCAGTCAAAATGATAAATATAAAATTAGTTTCTCGTCAACTTTAAAAACCTAATGTCAATTAACCCCTCAAGACAGTGACGTCCCGAATCGGGACGATGTATTGTAGTCAATGCTCAGTAATGTCCCAAAACGGGTACGAGCGCAGCGCGACAAACCGCGCCCTCATGAACTGAATTTACACCAAAATCACAGTGCAACCACCCCCTGTTAGATATGTGTGAGAAAGATGGATACATTCTGTATTATATGATTATTCAGTCGTGATTGTCGCAGTCTAGAATCCGTAATATAATTGTTTGTATTCTGGGGGCCCTTAGCCCTTAGTCGAGAGCTACCTTTGCTCGTATCTGTGCTTCTCTTCGGATATTTTGTAGCTTCTCTTCGGATATATGTATCAAAATAAATAAAACGAACTAATAGATTTGGTAAAGCATGTACACAAATGTGTTTACAATTTCTAGATAGGGTTTTGTATTTTGAGATAAAACGTTGATATCGCTGAATAAGTGAGTTTTTTCAGTTATCCAACTTTCTAATAATTATTCATAATTATTGAATTGTTTTACAAAATGAGGTTTTAATGTTTTATATTTCAAATTTCATTGCGATAATTCTACAATTCTTCTTTTCATGATCCATCAAGTAGTTTCTTTCTTATGATCGTTTTTCTAAAGTGCTATATTTTTATTTATTTATTTATTTATTAATTTCGGGAAACATACAGCGCTTCATTAATTATTACTAATTATTCTAATACACAGTTTCGCTGGCCGATTAATTGTTTCCTACATTATTTTCTTATACGGTAGATCAAAAAATTGCATTGCACTAAATTAAATTAAATTAAATTGCAATTGAACTATTGTAAGGATAGGAAAGGAGAGGGATGGGATATATGTAGGATAGGATATAGATATTCAAATTATATTCACTGTGTAATCACTTCCTAGACGCCTAGTGAGCTAAGGACAGCTTCGCTGAATTTAGGTTGATTCAGGTAAAAAATGTCGATATCTTCAAATCGTCTATTATATGTGGTCATCAAGCGGTGCATAACAGAGTTTTGGGCGTAACTAGTATTCACACGAGGGATTTCGAACGTACGAGGAGAGCGAACCCTTCGTGGTGGAACTAACAACAACAGTTTATTTACCAAATGAGGGCTATCAATTTTGTTGTGAATTATTTTATGCAATAATATCATATCAGCCGCTGTGCGGCGGTCTTCCAGACCTTCAACTGATCTTTTTGACCTTCAACTCTCAGACAGGTGACTGCCAAGATTTACACCCGCCGCTTGAGGGGTTAAAGACACCATATGCAACAGCAGGAGTTGTTAAGCAGAGCAATCGCTAGTTAATTTTGGGGCTGACCTAAAGGGCGTTTATCGCGTTAGCAAAGCACTATTAAAAAACACTATCATTTTGCATGACTTACCGTTGTGAGAGCGATTTTTTTTTTGGTAAAATTTTATGATTATTTGTTGGGCAGTACTGCAAAAATAATCAAACTTACCTTTTAATTTTATCGAATTCATTATTCGTCAGGTTTATACGTCGGTAATTCTCCAAGATGGTAATAAACACTTCTCCACAGGGCAAAAAGAGTGAGAAATTGCACATTTTTGGCAATTTCTGTTCAGTCAGGATTGCATAGCTGTGCTCATCATTGAGAATATTGAAGAAAACTCTTTGTTGCGAGTCGTCCAGAGCAAACCCTTCTGCTACAGGTTCTATGTTGATCACATGCATGTATAAGCTGTACGATGCTTTTTTATCATGAAGAGTAAGGCCTCGGAGTACTCTCGGGTACTGAAAATATAAAAGAATAATTTGCAGTCTCAGGAGAGACATATAAACACATGAAGGGTCATGGAGAACAATGATCAATATCAAAATTATCAAATTATTAGTAATTCGACTTTTAAAATTTACTAATTTAAGTTTACTAACCTACCACAGCCGGTCGTTTGTCCGGAATCCACCGTTCACCCCCCAGATGTGTAATAATATATGATGGGCCCGACTTCGGTCGGTGAATTCCATGACAGCTCTATTTGTATTTTATTTATTTTAAAAATAATATTTTAGCAAGGGTTTGAGTGAGAAATAAATAAAAAATAAAATACAAACGGAGCTGCCATGGAATTCACCGACCAAAAATCGGGCCCATCATATATAATTATTACACTTCTGGGAGGTGAAAGGTGGATTCCGGACTTACGACCGGCGGTGGTAGGTTTAGGACAGCTGTCTTGCCACATGTGAGCGTGCACCTTACCACCCATTCACTCCCCCTTCGAAGCCATAGAATTTGAGATGCAGAAATCGCGGTTGTAGATAATTTTTCTAGAAAGGAGTTGATTATTTTCCTGGAGAGACCAAGATCTTTAAAAAGGTCAAACAAAAATTTAGCTGGCAGGCCACGAGCGCCTACTTCCACCACGTGAAGGTGAACAGTGAAGCCGTTCCGGGTGATGGCATTTGCGAGGTCATGGTATTTATTTAATTTGTACTCGTGGTCTTTTGGGATATTTGATTCCCATGGAACAGTCAACTCTACGATAAGGACCATCTTCCGAGATAGAGAGTAAAGAGTTATATCTGGACGCAGGGCTGTGCATCCGAGACTTTCAGGGAATTTATACTGCTTAGAGACCGAATCGACCTCCATAATCCAATCTGAAGCTTTCTCGATTATTGAGAAAGGTTTTGCAAGTGAGATGTTTTTTGCCTTTAGAGCCAACCCGCACAAACTGTATTGGGGGTTTCGAGGATACTGTCAAACCCTTGTTGGCACGAGCCACTGAGAGGCTAAGTACCTCGCGAATAACAGCAAGGACTTTGTCGTGGCGGTAAGTGTATCGTCCTTGATCCAAGGCCACCTTGCAGCCAGCTAGAATATGTCTAGCTGTGCAAGGGGTGTTGCTACAAAGGGGACATGAACTATCCGCGGCATAGCTCCAACGAGCGAGGTTACTGGGGTCTGGAAGTGTATGCTGAAAGGCATTTAAATAAAATTTCAGCATCTCTGGCGTCCAGTCATACAACATTACTTTCCAGTGCATTGGAGGAGGAATGCAAAAGTCTCCAATTGTTGTCCAATCATTCTGGCATTGAAGGCCAATAGCGTGAGCCATACTATTGCTGTCGTAATCTCCCCGCAAGAGAGACTTCTTCAAGTCCACATCGCTCATGGTTGTACTGCCATACCCCAGACCAGTGCCATTCTGGCTGATTCCAGTAAGGAACTTTTTGTGGAAGTCAACGCGGGCTTGTAGATCATTTGACTCACTACGGCCACTTACTACGTGCTTCGATATTGCCGGATCCTTGGAATTGCTTAGAATCGAATTTTTGGTTATTCTTGAGTTGGCGTAGAGCAGAAAGGGCAGTTTTAGAGCTAGCCCAAAATTGTGTTTGGACCTGAAGAGAGTCGAGGGGTCAGCTGGCTTGGCTAAGGACAACCAGGATTTTAAACTAGCTGTCACCAGTGCATCCAGACGAGACAACTTGCGGTGTCAACTACAACGGGCGAGCCCGTCACCACAGGACTTTTTAACGATTTATCCAGACGAGACAGTTGGGTTTTGGTGAAATCGTAAATAAGAAAGGGCCATGACAAATGTGAAGTTAGATAGTTGTCATAGATCCAAGTCTTACGAGGGCCAGAAATTAGCAGTGCATCTATCTTTTCCAGGCAACTACTGAAATGTTCTATAACATGATCGCCAGAGAGGTCTTTTCCCTGGCAGGTGATTTTCCTGCCAAGAAATTTGAAGTGGTTATTTGGGTCTATAAGGAGATAATAGAGCCCTTATAGATCAATTTTGGGTCATAGGACGTAAATTTTGTGCCTATGCGGGCGAGTCCATAGCAAAAACATTTGGAGGGCTTCACTTTTATAGAGCCTGACCAGTCGCAGAACAGCTCCACTTTCTGTAATAGCAGCGAGAGCTGCTTGGGGCTCCTGGTGATAAAAGTTAGGTCGTCGGCAAAAGCGAGGCACGACGATGTGTATTGGCCGTCTGTTTTAAAACGGTAACCCCACTTCTTGTCGAACTGGGTCAGGCTTTCCAGCAGTATATTGAAAACGATATTGAATATCGTCGGAGAAAGGCAACAGCCCTGAAACAGTCCAATTGAATATGATATAGAGTGGGTAGTCCATTCGTGCGTTTTGACATGGAACGTCAGACAGTTGTAGTAGGAAGCTACAATGTCACGCACCACAGGTGGGAAGTTGTACCAGCGGAGCGCAAAGTGGAGGAGACTGTGCCGAACTGACCCAAAGGCATTCTCTAGGTCGAGCCAGCATACATTGATTTGGCGTTCGTGCTGTCTCGCATCCTTAATGGCAGCAGCCAAGAGAGAATTGTGCTCGAGGCAGCCTAAGACGCCACGCATGAAGTCTTTTTGTACTGACACTCCAAGGTACTCGTTCCGGTGCATGAATTCGCTTATCCTCATGTGGACTATGCCAAAAAAGATTTTGGCCACAGTATCTGTCAGAGCAATGGGCCGAGCGTCCTTTGGTCCGGTGCAAACTGGGACCTTTCGGAATTAAGATGACTGTCGCTCGGCCGAAATTCTGTGGGACTTCACCGCTATTCCGTATATGTCGGAAGATGGATCCTAAATATTGCAGAAGGCAGGGGCACTTTTTATACACTAAGTAGGGAATACCATCGGGACCTGGAGTAGAGCCCGACGGCTTCCTTTTTATTTGATTTAAAATCTCATCTAGAGATGGGGGTTGAGAGGCGAAAGCTACTGTAGGCAGGTGCGGAGGTTTAATGTCCGGAGGAGGGCTGTGCGTATGGAGCCGCATTGGATCCTCATAAGTCGTCGAAAAGTATTCCGTGGCCATTTCTTCCGGGATTTGGATTGTGCCCTTAGCGGCAGACAAAACCTTTTTACTGTAGTTAAAACGGTTTTTGTCAAACCGGGATTCCTCTTTGGACTTGAGAAATGCTTCTTTGCGCTTGTTGTTTTGCGTTGCTACGCTCTGTATCAGTTTGAGTATAGAGCGGTACGCGCGCGAGAAGTTGTGGCAGAGGGCCTTATCTCCGGCTTTCTTGGCTTCACGTTGCTGGCGACGAAGTAGCCGCTTCTGCCTACGGAGCTTTGCTTTGAATGCGTTTTCTCTGTGAACCGGGTCAACATGGGTAGATTTTGGGTAAACACCCGAGAAGTATTCATGGACCGCCACCTGGAAGGACGACAGTTGAACACTGGCAGGGGCATTACGGTTCACAGAGTGGTCAAGGATTGAAGTTAAATTACTATTGTGAAATTCCCAATCCTCTTCTGCCTATAAACCGAATATATTTTCGTCTAAAAAAACATTTTACTTAAGTTATACCTCAGAAAAAAGCAAAAACTATAATATAATAATAAGAATAATTGGGTTTTAAAAAAAAGGGTCACGGAGGACAATGTTCAACATCAACATTATCAAATTTACTAAAAAAAAATGACAATTTATCAAGGGTTGGTGGAGTGAGAAAAAAATATTTTCTGCCTATAAACCAAATATATTTGTTTAAAAAAAATAGATTTTACTTAAGTTATACTTTAGAAATCAATCCATGTTTGGAGCAATGGCGCACAGGCAGTTTATTGTGTCCACTCAAGCGGCGCCATAGCGGCACCGCTAGAGTGGACGCAATAAACTGCCCAGGCTCCATAGCGGAGCAGCTCAAGTGGACGCAATCACCTGCCCGGGCTCTGTAGCAGAGCCGCTCAAGTACAAAGGATTAATATAATAACAAACGAATCTTTTAATCATAGCTCTTATTATTTTAATATTATTTACATAAGATATAATTTTTTTATTTGGTATACAGGTTATAGTACAATTTGATAATCACCGAAGCAGACAGATAAGCACTCTAGTCATTTCATCTTACTCCAACATTAATCAAGAGCGAACAGCTGGGGCCAGACCAACGAGCCGCCATTAAAATAGTAGCTCAGTCCTATCTATATTGAGTGCCACACTTTGCATTATATTTTCGTAAACACTTAGGATCATTTTTACCTTTAATTTATCAAAATTTAGCTATGTCCAGCAGGATAGGGGGGGGGGGGGGGGGGGAATGTACTGCACTCTAAAATAAATCACCGTAACGTGTATTTACTCTAAATTATAATATCATGAACATTGGTTATACTATCAAGCAGCAATAATATTTGAATATTGCAATTTTAGACGTGGCTGGGATTTGGCTTTTACCGATGAAGTACATAAATGTGACTTTCCGAATGAACAATATGGCGTTCTCATTAATAGGCCACCATTGCAGACCTGTCACTGAGATTCCCAAAATGACCAACAAAATAAAAAAAAATATATATTCATACCAATCTCTTATGCAAACGGCGTCTGCTTTTTGTGCCCGCTTTTGGCTGTCCTTCTTTTTGATCATCTTCTGGCCAATGTGAAAAGAAAACATCTTTCATCGATTCCAAGATGGTTGTTTCACTCCTAAAAAAAATGTTTCAAATATGTATTTATTTATTTTATTTATTTAAGAATTAATTACTATAAAACATTGATTTGCTTACAAAAATAACAGGAATCGAATCTTAACCAATGCTTTTTTACTTCTGTCACCCAACTAGCCCGTTCTAGGGTGGACAGGACTCTAATATCACAATCAATTATGTACAAGTTTTAGTAAAATGTGGTCTTCAAAAATAATAATTTAAAAAAAATTAAAAGATAATATAATAAAGAAAATGCAATTCTATTATATAATCGGCAATAAATATAATACAAAATTCGATTAAATAATATAAATAAAGTTATATGTGAGAAAAGAATGAAACAGTCATTAATATTTAATATATGTTAAGTAATATAGAATTAAATATAAAAATACCTAGTCAAAACAAAGTACAATTTATTGTCAAAATAATATATAACAAAGTCAAATAATTTTTGGTAGTTCAATGTAAAAATATACTCAACATACATGTTTAAAAATATGTTAATAATTTGTGCACCTAAGTTTTATTAAACTATTATTTCTAACATTTTATGCATGGTTAGTCTGTCATGATTCAATAACCATTTCTTTAATTTATTTTTGAATTCCCTAAATATCAAATTCATTTTTATTTCCATATTGATCAGATTGTAAAATCTCGGCGTATAGGAAGACACTTCATGCGGTTACCAGACGATGAGGGCTATTCTCAAATTATATCCACAGTGCAAACAAAACTGCCAGTGTGCTAACGAATTACGATTGAATCAACGATCTCAACATTATAAATAGTGTTTTCTGTGTTTTGAGAGAAATTGGTTGGTAATGTTGGTTTAACAGTTGGCAAGCGAATTTTTACGTTCCAAGGCTAGGTAAGACAGGAAGCGGTCTGGCTGCGCGGGAGAGTCCACCTGCCCCCCGTAGACTGAATCATGTGATATTGCGTCATTGTGGTTAAACAGAAGACGATCTATCGCAATGGGCTAGATCAGCCCACGACGGTCAATGGGCAGATTGCGTTTATTCACAAAATCCACACGGGCAAAGTTAGAAATGGCTGATGAAACTACTGAAACTACTGCGCAGTTCATAGATCTTGAGCGGGAGTATGTTTTTTTGTATGATCTATATAAGTGTTCCGCAAACTTTTGGTGTTCAAGGTACACCTACCAAATCAAGAAATTTTAGAGGCACACTAAAGAAAATAACAATGTTTTTTTAACATTTATTTATTATTAACCCCTCGCGTACCAGACGGCCCGAAACGTCCAGAATTGATATTTACCGTCGAACCCCAGACGGCCCGAAATGGCCAGGCGAGGCCGACCGCTAATTATGTTAGTACAACTTTGACTAATAATTATGAATAATCTTTATTGCTTTACATAACGACGTTACAAATATCTAATAGCAAATTTCAATAGGAACATAAAACAGGTCTTTTTTAGACGATCGGTGTGACAGTTTCGGAGTAATCGTTTTTTTTCTGAAACGCCATCTTTTTTTTGAGACTCGCGAATTTCTTACGGGCCGTAAAGCACACATTAAAATTCAAACCGCGGGCCGCGAGGGGTTAAAATCAATATAATATGAAGAGTTGTTTAATGAGGAATGTGAGCCTGCTCAAGGTGCCATTCCTAAGCGACGGCTGTGGCGACTCCAGCCGCGCGGCTCGAGCCGCGGGACTATGACTCATACTGCTTCGCATGTAAATAAATGAAACCCATTCCTATGACGCGGCTGGCGCCGCGCGACAGAAGCGGCTCTAGTAAGACGGCTCGAGCTGTACGGCTAGACTGCTCATGCGAGCAGTCCAGTCAAAAAAGGCCGCGACGACTGGAACTCTGTTTATACGGTTTTGGTGTTTATTTCCCTATTAAATCATGGATGACTCGAGACTTATCGAACTAGTGCGACAACACCCTTATGCTTGTGTAAGCAACCAATCT
The DNA here is from genome assembly GCA_944548615.1 of Micropterix aruncella. Lineage (NCBI taxonomy): Eukaryota > Metazoa > Arthropoda > Insecta > Lepidoptera > Micropterigidae > Micropterix > Micropterix aruncella. The sequence continues at coordinate 22,712,895 of OX155957.1, forward strand.
TCTGTCCGCTTTAATCTTGTCGAGATCTTGCTGAAGCTGACCACTGCATAGAATAGGATTTGTGAAGAATTTTGTGTCATCGGCAAAGTAGTTGCTCTGCGATGCGATTGAGGCTTGAAGATCCGTAATATACAAGGTGAACAAAACTGAACCCAGCACTGACCGTTGGGGTACTCCACTGGATACAGTGAAATAATCAGATTTAAAGTCGCCTACTTTCACTTGGAAGGTGCGACCAGTTAGGAAGTCTGATGTTAAAACAGGAAATAAATCACACGATACTCACTTGACACGATATTGACTTGCCCGCACTCTGTTTGACTACCCTACTCCGCAGCAGGCTGCGGGCAGTACGCTGCCTATTTGACCTAGCCTTTAGTTACGCTCTTCAAGGAACAATATACATTCAGGGGCAATAGAGTTTTTATTATCAATTACAAACACACCTATGCACTGAGGTTAGGGTCTCTGTTTACCCCCGGGCAAATATAATAATAAATACTAAAAAACTATTAGTCATAACATGGCTCCTGGTGGAAGTGCATTAAATTATAATAAACTAGCTGACCCGTGCCCACTTCGTTGGGTGGTAAAACTTCTTATTTGTGATGAAATTATGAGTGTGGTTCGGTTAGTACTGAGTGGTATGATTTATTAACTGACTGCCAAAAGATATGGTTAAAATGGGTTATATTTTTACTGCATATGTATGTATGTATTTGCATGCCAATTTGACTATATTACCATTATTTTAGAGTGTCTTCTTGTGCAGCCTTCCGCAACCCTGGGGTCGGGACCCCGCACGGGGTCGCGAAATATAATTATGGGGTCGTCAAAAAAGTCAACAAGGTCCTGTACTTATCGATTTTTATTAAAGTTTATGCGTAAAATATAACCTCTCCACATTTTGATTCCAATTTCTTTAAAACGGAGAGATTCGATGAACTTAAAAGAAAAGGAGCAGCTGATCGATTTAACGAGCTATTTTCAAAACCACGGATCTATCCAAGTTCTGGATAATGACGGAAAAGGAATATCCACTGTTATACAAAATATCTCTGCTGAAATTGCTACCATTCGCATCTACATACCTGTGTGAGACAGCTTTCTCTACATTGACCGCTATGAAAACAAAATATCGCTCCAGACAATGTAGAACCTGATTTGCGGGTGTCTATTTCTGATAACATATCACCAAGAATTAATATGCTGACTGAATGTGTGCAAGCACAAGGTTCAAATTAATTTTTAAAACTTACTTACCTAATTTTCTTAGTGAATAAAATGTTAAAATAATTGCTTGTCTCATTGAATGCCTTCATAAATATGTTAAAGGCATATTTTCTCGTTTGCTCTAATATTATTTCCCCAAATAAATAAACTTTCCGATATAATTTACGAAATAAAAACAGGTAGAACATGGAGGAAAATTGAAGTTTACCTTGATCTCGTTACCTGAACCAACCTTTGCATTTGTAAATTTAGTGTTTTTTTCTGGGGTCGCTGAAAACTCTTTTTTAAATTTTGGGGTCGCAACATCAAAAAGGTTGCGGACCGCTGTTCTTGTGAGTGTCTTATTTGTGAGTGTCTTATCTTTTTAATATAGAGTAAAAGGGAAATTATATGCAGTAAAAGGGAAAAGTCTTTTGTTTTAAACACAGACGATAAATTTACTTATTTTGATAACAATTCATAATTGTTGATAATATGACCAATAAACATGATCTGACGATTTAAATTATTTAAAAAAAAATAAAATACTACTTTTTGTGACTTAAATATAAAAGTTAGACATATGCTGTCGCTGACTTTTTTGTAGGCATTATCAAGCTCTACAACTTTTCTCTAGAACTTAATTATATATCTCTCATCGTTAAGGCAGCGTTAGTTAGAAACGTTTTCGTTCGACCGTTTTTTCTCCGACTTACTTACGAAAGTCTTTTCATTTTTCGGATTAATATATAGCCTCTGATACTCACAAATAACATGGCTTTCTATTGGTAAAAGAATTTTCAAAATCGGCTCAGTAGATCCAGAGATTACTTCCTTCAACCTCACAAACTTTACCTCTTTATAATATTAGTATAGATTAAATTTTTAATACTAACATAAGATGAGGGAGAAGATTGTCGTTTAGTTCGCCTCTTTTGTGCAATCGCTCGCATGCAAATAAAGCCGCTGCACGCTTCGCCATTTTTTTAGTAGACATATCGGGTCCCTAAAATAAATAATAAGATAAATAAACAAAAACGAAGATAAATAAACGAAGTCATGTCAAATCTTCCTTCCAGAACTGTCAAGTTCTGGCAGAGGCGGCATTTCCTGCCGAAGCCCCAGGCCTCATGTCTCATCTCAACCGCCATTTCTAATGATAGATAATCCATATTAATAAGGAATAGCATTTATAGGAGATAGACAAGCAAATATATTAAAAGGAATAAAAAACACACCTGCCGTTACAAAAAGTGAACTACTCTATTTATAATGATTTTTTGTACGGTTTTTATATGAAATATTGGCAGTTTAAGGACATCGGAATGGCTTCTAAATCTGAATGCTGAAAAGTGTGTTGTTCTTCATCTCGGAAAAAAGAACGCTAAGCAGCCGTACTTTCTGTAAAAGACCAGTCTTTGTACAGTGAAATCACAAAGGGATCTTGGAGTAATAGTCACCAAAGATCTAAAATGGGAAGAAAACTATACTGCAATGGTAAAGAAAGCAAACTCTCTATTGTTCATCCTTCGCAGAGCTTTTCCCCATATCCCAGAGGAACTGATGCTGAAAATATGTAAGTTATTTGTATGACCCATTTGGAACACGCCTATCAGATCTGGAATCCATACTTTAGGAAGGATATCGATCTTCTAGGGAAAGTCCAGCGAAGAGCGACTAAATTGCCTTTTAACTTGAAGTATCTAATATACGAGAAAAGATTGTCGGCTCTTGGTTTGACCACTCTGGAGCAACGCAGGGCACGGGGTGACCGAATCGAGACATATGATTCTGACTGCATTGTATGTCATTCCTGGGTTGCAGACTAACAACACCATGAAAACCAACACACATCAGCGTGAATCATTCCATTCGAATTCCAAGAAACATTTCCTCAGCAGTAGAGTGGTAAAGGAATGGAATGCTCTCGCTAGTGAGGTGAGTGCCAAAAGTATCACAATGACTTTAAAAATAAACTGGACCTATTCCACAAAAACTGAAATGCAAGCGCGGACTCAGGCTCATCAGCTTAAGCTAGCTACCTGCCTGTTAAATATATAATAATAATAATTAAAAAAATTATGGGGATTTCCAGTTGCTTTTAAACTTTCCACAGAATTTACATTTATCACTTTTTCTGTTGACTAACTCCAGTTTTCCTGCATGGGAAGAAACTATGATATCCACTTGGAATTTTGTACGTTTCGATGACCCCCCGCTGTCTTTGCTTTTTAATGTTGACAGGCCAAGTTCCTTAAGTCGATCTTCCAATGCCTTGTTTCTCAGCGGTGCAACTATCTCTGCACTTTTCCAGAAGATCTATGCCCTTTCCAAAAATAGGGATTCCATATCTGGAATGAGTAATCGAGGAGTGGGCAAACATAGGTTTTAAACTTTGAAAGAAGTTTTAACTTGGAGAAATACACCTCCATATTCCAAGCGGAGGTATACGTCATTATTGAATGTGCGGATATCAACATCCATAAGAACTACTCCAACCACCGTATCTATATCCACTGAATTCACAGGGTAATTCTAAGATGGGTTCCCGGCCATGCAGGCATCGAGGGAAATAAAAAAGCCGACGAACTTGCTAAGACTAGAGCAAAGGAAACGTTCTACGGCCCTGAACCTTGCTGTGGCGTACTTAAAAGCCTTGCAAACCTAATGCTCAAAAAAATATATTTAGAACAATCCGTCAACCACTGAAACAACACGCCAGGTTTGAATAATTCAAAAGCGCTAATTAAGGCTTACGACCACAAGACTGCCCGTGAGGCCTTATCGCTAAATAGGAACAATCTAGGCATACTGGTGGCTTGTGGTCAAGGGGCAATGTGGCCTGAACAGACACATGTACAAACAACCTTAAGCTCCGGGACACGGAAATGTGCAGGTTCTGCCAAGAGGCAGAGGAAACTCCGCTGCAACTCATGTGTGAGTGTGGTCCGATGATGCGTATAAAAACACCCATTTGCACTTGGGTGGTCATTACCTCCAACCTGAGGAGGTAAAACAATCTGGCGCCAAAAGCCTGTTGCGGTTCTTAAATGACACGAGGCTTAGCGCAGAACAATAGCAGGTGGCGAACAGAATATATCAGCAATGGTGGCAGTGGTACAAGGCTCATAAAAACCTTAGAAAACCCCCAAACAAAAAACAACAAAAAAACAGAGGTTAAGTGTAATTAAAGGAAGAGGTTGCTGGTCATGAAAAAAAGCCTTTCTTATCAAATATAATAGCGAATTAGCTCTCTTAGCTATCTCAATTAGATGTGCCTCCCACTTGAGATAACAGAAAATAGTCATTCTGAGGTCCTTCTGGGTCATGATAGATTGTAGCGTTTTTCCTTCAATTATATACTTTCGGTGCTGATTTGCAGACCCACTACAGAGGACAGTGCATTTGTGTATATAGGCGTGAGCAACCATTATTTTGTTCACTGCATTACGCTATTGAGGTTGTACTTAATGATACGATAGGATTTGCAAAAAACTACAGGTCATCCCCAAAAAGATAATCATCCGCATTAAGACATATGTCCTTCCTAAAAGCCTTTAACCGGTTGGGCGCCAACAATGCCTTGCAGCGTTTAACAGATCCGCGCGTGAACCTTTTGGCTGACTCCCATATATATTATACTAGCTGTTGTCGGCAGCTTCGCTTTGCGTAAAGTTTTGAATCGATTTATTAATTTAAGTAGGGTGGCGTTCCTTTCCCTTTTTAGACGCTACCTTTAGTAGATATATAGTGCAAAACGTCCACCCTCATATGCACTCTACCTATCTCCTAGACTTACGAGTCTTGTTCCTCGCCACGCGTTATTAATTTCATGATATCTCTATAACTATACCACCTAAACAATTAAGGTAAATTGATAATTTTATCTCTATATAACACCTCTTATAATGGATTAATTGAATTTTATAAGGATACTTATTTTATTGCTAAGGTCTTCAACAAACACTGCCTACTTATTTTTCTATTTTTTTGACACATTAAGGTAGTTATTGTAGCTTAAATACAAAAGTTAGATATATGCTCTCGTTGACTTTTTTATAGACATCTTTAAGGCCAATGTTTTTGTCATATATTGTTTCCACAATATCAAAACGTTTCGTCAGCGCACGCCGATAAAGCAAATACACCAGCCCATTTTTTTCTGACTTGATTTACAAATATCGAGATTTCTTATTGAAAACCAATATCTATCACAATAAAATACAGCCTATAGCACTCATCGATAATGGAGCTTTCCATTAGTGAAAGATTTTTTGAAATCGGATAAGTAGTTTTGGAGATTACCCCCTACATACAAACTTACAAACATTTCTTCTTTATAATATTAGTATAGATAAGTATGTAATAAACATGACTAAAAAGGTTAACCCGGCTGATGTGACCCGTTTATTAAGTTACAAGAGGGAATTCATGAAAACACGATATTGTTAGGATTTATCTACGAATTTATCGCGAAGGCTGACTTTTGACCGGTTAAGTCAATTAGGAAAATTCCAAATGTTACTCCACCAACTACTGATCCTTGAGGATTTCCACTGAATACTTTGTGTGGTTTAGAATAACATTCTCCAAATCCCGCTGTGAAGTTTATTCCATCAGAAAGTCTTCCATCGATGCCAGTAGGTGAAGTATTCCGTTTTTTGGGGGTGTGATTGAGGTAAAGGACGAGGAAGACTCAAATCGAGCGTAATGTTCTCGTAAATAACATAATATGAGTTCCATATACTTACCACAATTTGTTCCTTAATTGGGCAAGATATAGGCAAATGTAGAATAACCTTAAACCTTTCAAAGCCCTCTTTCGTGTCAATTGTCTCGAGAACCCAATCAGGTTGCAATGCTGTGAATCTGTCCTGCGGCAAAGACGAACAATACCGGTTCAGCAGCTGAATGGCTGAGGTCATTGTTACTTTTGCTAAAAGTAAAAAATAATAGTATTAATAAACAGTAAATAAAATACAAAAATATATTTTAGCAGTAAGGGAAGAGGGTTTCATTGTGGAAAATAGAAACCTTTTATCTTATATAGAAAAATGAATCGCCGTGCCTTAGTCTCGCAAGATCTCAAAAATGACCAGACCGATTTGAATTATTATTACATTTATAGATTGATAAAACAGGAATATCAATCTATAAATGGTGAGTTTTGGAATTCCTACACTATCATTAGTATGGTTATATTTGGTCACAGAGGAAAAAACTAGTAAATAAAATACAAACGGATGGAATTCACCGACCAAAGTCGGGCCCATCGTAGAGTGTTATTACACTTCTGGGGGGTGAGCAGAGGATTTCGGACTAACGACCGGCTGTGGTAGGTTTAGGACAGCTGTCTTGCCACATGTGAGCGTTCACCTTACCACCCATTCACTCCCCCTTCGAAGTCATAGAATTTGAGATGCGGAAATCACGGTTTTAGATAATTTTTCTAAGGAGTTGATTATTTTCCTGGAGAGATCAAGATCTTTAAAAAGGTGAAGCAGAGATTTAGCTGGCAGGCCACGAGCGCCAACTTCCACCGCGTGAAGGTGAACAGTGAAGTCATTCCGGGTGACAGCATTTGCGAGATCATGGTATTTATTTAAAGTAGTATTTTTAGTAGTAAGATGATCATGTAAATATTTGCACTCAGCAACAAAACTTGTTTAGTTTTAGTATTTTAACCCTTTGCACTCGGGGCCGTTTTCGCGCGGCGCACCAACAACTCCACACGTTTCGCAGCCTTATTGATGAATTTCTAGCCAGTAACCTAAAATCACTACACACACATATTCATGTATAGTTTTATATACCTTTACACCTTTATAAACATAATTTCTTAAATGTTAGTCTCTGTATTTTTTCTTTGTATGATATTTCAGGTAACAATTGCTTGTCGGGGCAAGTATTACAATAACATGTCTTTTGATGCCTTTTCTGGGTTTATTTCTCTGAGAACAGACTTTGCCATCACAGATCAAAAACTTTAGTAGTCTCTCTGCCACGACTGTCAGGTTCAAACTAATGTCGAAAATGCAATCCGGTTCGTGGTTCCGGACAAATTTCAGATAAGAAAGTCTTATCTCCATTTGAAGATTATACAGCAGGAGCGAAAGAACCCTTATTGAAGAAAGTAAACGTAAAGAGTTACTGCCACGCATCGAGTTACCGCAGCAAACCAAGCGGTGAGCGAGAGTCACCTCTAGAGTTGCGGCATCAAACCACATGGTTAGTGAGTCACCTCTTGAGTGCAAAGGGTTAACTCCTCCGGCTGAAGTATGACCATCATAAGATGCTGGTATACAGAGAGGCCTCGATGCAATCTTTGTACATCTACAAAGAAGCTAATACTCGGGGAGGTAGTGAATATTTTTATTGCTTATTTTCCCAGTTTGTGAAAGTAATTGAATCTGGTGTATTTTTGATGCTAAGCAAGTAATTCCGAATCTGGCAAGGATAATCCGATGGATGGGCAGTGCTGGATTTGTAAATAGGCCGTATAGGCCGCATCCCAGGGGATGGCAGTCTTCGGGGGCGGCAGATTTTAGAGGACGCTCGCTTTCGTATAGTAGAAGCTGTGAAGTTCATTCGTGATTATGAACGTAATACTCAAGGAAGTCACTTGTGGCTAGAGTTTTTTATCTATTAAATGTTAAATCTCATTTAAGTAAATGTTTCTAGTCCCCAATGTGACTTAACAAGACTGCAACTAGAGCTGTCGACTACAACGGGCGAACCCATCACCTCAGGAAGTTTTAACGATATTGATCGTTCTGTCTCCCGTGAGGTGAGCGCAGAAGACTTGAGACGAAAACAGTCCACCGTCAAGTTCCACCACATGCCCGTAAAAAGCCAACGCCGCGAGATAGCCAGGTAAGTCACGCAGTGGGCCGACACTCGCGCCCTTACTACCAGTTGCAACCAGATTACTTCAGTCTCCCAATTGGTTACGGGTTCAAGGTCGCTTGCGCGGTCATCCTCTCCCTTACGTAACGGTAAAACGGTGTCTACCAAATCTATCGCGGACCACGGCATCCTTTGCCCGGCTGTTCACCCGGTATCGGGTAGCCGATTGGTCGTTTCAAGAGCAGTCGCCGTAAGGTGAACGAACAAGTATTCCCGCTCTATAGGAGACAGTGCTGTTTAGAGACTCCCCCCAGTCAGAATGCACAATCGATTAGCTGACACCGCACGGTGCGCAAACCATCCAGGAGCGCCAAAAGATTGACTCCTGGGGAATACTGGCCCTCAGGCCAAAGTCCTACCCGGGCTCGCACTTCATACGTGGAGGCCGTCGGATGGGTGTTGACCCATGAGTGTGACCGACCCTGAACGAATGGGTCTTCGTGGCCAACTCCAACAGGGCCCATTAGCTCCCAGAACTGCAGACAAGACTGCAGAGAAACCTGAATCAAAATCAATACCTCTGTGCAACGTTTACCGTAATTTAAATATAACTCTCCATATCGCGCTTTGCACCCGGCCACAAATTTTCCTGGAGAATGGAGATTTTCTAGTTTATGACGAGTAAAGAATTATCAGAGATCTTCATTATCTCAAGAAAATCTAAATTATACAGGCTGTGATTACTGCAGGGCATTTTTTAAAAGTAGGTGAATCAATACAACAAAGTAAGCAACTTTTCAAAAACATTTCTGAAAAAACAAAAAAATATATTTTTTTTGGTAAAAACAAATATTTTTATAGTTTTTTATTTGAAAATTTGAAGAAGTTGACTGTTAAATAAAGGTTTGAGAAGCGTTTAGGCGCGCTGTGCGATCTAGCGGTAGGTAATATATCGTAAATAAACAATATTAGCGACAATTTACCTACCGATCATTTTTTTTTATTTTTGAGATTTTAAAAAAAAAAACAAAGTTGCTTACCTTGTTGTACTGTTTCACCCACTAAAAAAATGCCCATGCAGTAATCACACACTGTATAATGAAGCAGAGATAATAAAACTCACAATGAAAACTGACAATATCACAGTATACCAGACAGTAGCTTCTCTTAGAACAAAATTGAAATCAAAGCGAATACGTCACGAGTTGTAAGGGCTCCGATGGTCACCAGATGTTTTGCTACTCGGCCTACACAGATACCCGATCACTTGAAAAGGTTGGCAGCCTTTACCTGCCCTTAATGCGTACTGTTCGCGTTCGTCACGACAAACCCCTCTGCCCACATTCCTCGTACCCTCTTCCCGCATTGCCTTGTAGCTCGAGAGTGAAGCTACTGGGTGGTATACTGTGACGATATTATAGATGATTTCGCAAATAACGCATGCCGTAAGAAGTGTAATTCTTCTTTCATTACACTTTTATTTGATGACTAGATATAATTTAATCATTCATTTGACTTTTCCATATCTACCTACCCACTTAAATACATAAAATTATTCGTTGCCTAAAAAAGCCCTAGGTAAATAAACAGAAGTCATTAAGTTAGGTAGGAGGGAGGGGCGGCACAAAGTCGTGGCATATACTTAAGAAAAGTATAAATCCGGTACTGGTGGGCGGGAAGTGCAACCGAATTGTACTTATTTTACCAGCTATAAATGTTTTCCATGCAATAGAGCAGGGGTGCTCAAACTTGAACTGCTGGCGATCTACCTCTATTGTTAGACTCTGATCGATCGGCTCTGACAGGTTGCAAGTATGTGGGATGCAGGATTGTCGTCTAGGTACGTAGGGTGTATCGTGGCGCAGGTATAAGTATATAGAGACGTTGCATAATTTCATGGCCATGAATCCAAGTAGAATTAGTAGGAACGACAGAAATTAGTTTTCCGCAATAGGGATTTTATTTAATCAAGGTAGGCGTAGGTCTGCTCTAAAAAGTCAATAAAAAACTCATTCAAAATTGCGAGTTTATTGGTTCTTACGAAACAAACAAGCTCTAGTTTCTAACTAAAGAATGATTTTGGATGTTGAAACGTTGCACTGCATACTTTGCATACTTTGCTTTCATATAAGGAGAAAGCAGCGTCTTTAATATAAATCGCCTTGTCATGCGGTGCGTGTTGACATTCATCATTTGACAGTTTACTTTTTTACGTTCTTCCTCTTCGCGGCCCTCAGGAATAGATCCTGTAGGCCTAGTAACGAAGAGAAATATTTGGAATATTAATTTAGCAAAATAAATTAGAGTGTTTAATTATTACACTCCATAAAATATTACTGATTTTTAAATAACCGTTTTTGATTCTTACGAATTTATTCCAATCCAACAATTTGAATAATTATAAAACTATGCAATTGCACTCGGAAAAAATCCGGTATGTATTAATGATAAAATCCTGATATTTTAATCCAACATAACTTCTAAACGCTTGAACCGATTTAGAAGTGTGTGATATTGCTAGAATCATTATGTCATCCCGAGTGTCATAGGGTACCTAAACTGTCAAGATGTAAAAAAAAATACTTGTCTAAATGTCCATATATTAACTATAAAAATGTCACTAAATTAACATACATGAAATATTCTGGGTACATTCTGGAAATATACATCTACTATATGGATAAATACATAAACCACAAATATTTCATCAAAAAAACAGTAATAAAAATAATTATAAATACAATAGTTCTCTTTCGGTAATGGCAGCCACGTTTTTAATTATTTTTAATATGTACTTGTTAAAAGCAACTTTTATAGTCGGGGTTTTAATATAGCCCTTTTTCAACATTCTCTAATCATACTTTAACCCGCTCAGCACGTAACATCCATTTGGGGACATGTATGGCGGCCGCCTAAAGCACGTAACATCCGATTTTGGATATCGCGCTCGCCGCTGCGAAAAATGCAATTTACGATTCGAAACGTCGTACTTAATGCTTTCTGACGGCGGAACGATATGGCCAAATAATCTTTAATTCGGCGGCGAACGGCGAAAAAATCGAACAGCGATTTAAAAAGTCAGCATAGACGTCAAAACGGCAGTCTCCATCGGCCAGCGCCGCGGCCGCGTATAGTTCCGCGAAATGGTGGTTTTGTGCAGTGTTTTGTGGATAACGGTGCAGTGTTTACTGGATAACAGTGAGTAATTTGCATTTTTAAGTAGTTTAGGCATGAGGATTAGTCAATTGAGATAGTCCATTTGCTGTTTTTCACGAATTTTTAAAGAAAACACTTCGGCGACAACAAACGGCTCGCGAAAAAATGGTTGTTATTATTTTGTAATGTTTATGAAATATCCCGATATATTGCGAAATATGACGTAATGTCGCTTTAATTTACTAACAAAATAAGTATTGCTTCATTTACATCCTAAGTTATCACATAATTAGGCGTAGTTTGAAAATTATATCTTGTTTTGTAAAATGAATCGCGCAAAGAAACTTGTTTTGATAATTACTATGAGAGAATAAAGTGCGATTTTCCATAGTTTTTCGATGAAATGTGACTCTTTGGAGTATAGTAATTAGTTATTAGACATATAATAAGTCTATGATAAGACAATATAATTGAAAAAATCTAACGAATTTTATATTATGAGCATTGAAAGTTTATTATTAAGTTCGGACGCGGAAACTCTCAAAACTTTAGATTTTTCTATAATATCAGACAAAGCTCAAAGTTCTGGTGTGATTTCTAAGAAGTGTGATGTAGTAATAAAGTTATTTTGAAAGAATTTCATATAAAAAAATACCATAAGTAGTCACAAATTAATAAATAAATACAAACGGAGCTGCCATGGAATTCACCGACCGGAGTCGGGCCCATCATAATACTATTTTTTACACTTCTGGGGGGTGAGCAGTGGATTCCGGACTTACGAACCGGCTGTGGTAGGTTTAGGACAGCTGTCTTGCCACATGTGAGCGTTCACCTTGCCACCCATTCACTCCCCCTTCGAAGCCATAGAATTTGAGATGCGCAAATCGCAGTTTTAGATAATTTTTCTAAGAAAGAGTTGATTATTTTTCTGGAAAGGCCAAGATCTTTAAAGAGGTGAAATAGAGATTTAGCTGGCAGGCCACGAGCGCCAACTTCCACCGCGTGAAGGTGAACAGTGAAGCCGTTCCGGGTTACGGCATTTGCAAGATCATGGTATTTATTTAATTTGTACTCGTGGTCTTTTGGGATATTTGATTCCCATGGAACAGTTAATTCTACAATAAGAGCCACCTTCCGAGATAGAGAGTAAAGAGTTATATCTGGACGGAGGGCTGTGCATCCGAGACTTTCAGGGAATTTATACTGCTTAGAGACCGAATCAACCTCCAGAGTCCAATCTGTAGCTTTCTCGATTATTGAGAAAGGTTTTGTAGTTAAATGTTTTTTGCCTTTAGAGCCATCCCGCACAAACTGTATTGGGGGTTTGGAGGATACTGTCAAACCCTTGTTGGCACGAGCCACTGAGAGACTAATTACCTCGCGAATAACAGCGAGAACTTTGTCATGGCGGTAAGTGTACCGTCCTTGATCTAAGGCCACCTTGCAGCCAGCTAGAATGTGTCTAGCTGTGCAAGGGGTATTGCTACAGAGGGGACAAGAACTATCCTCGGCAAAGCTCCAACGAGCGAGGTTACTGGGGTCTGGAAGTGTATGCTGAAAGGCATTCAAATAAAATTTCAGCATCTCTGGCGTCCAGTCATAGAGCATTACCTTCCAGTGCATTGGAGGCGGAATGCAAAAGTCACCAATTGTTGTCCAGTCATTCTGGCATTGAAGGCCAATAGCATGATTAAAAAATTTTTTTTTTACGAGAATACATAAAAATTTTCTTGGCTGAATAAATAAATATTTTTGTATGCAAATAAGTAAAAAAAAAATATCGTTTTGGTAAAGCATTTAATAAAGAACATAACTGTATTTACAATTTTTGCATATTTTACGTATTTTGTGACAAAAAAATCGAAATGATTTTATAGGCGAGTTTTTTCAGTTTGCCAATTTTGTAATATTTATTCATTATTATCTTAATTGTTTTACGAGATAAGGTTATAATGTTTTATATGTCAAATTTCAATGCGATCATTTTTCTCTTTATCTTCTTTTAATCCGTTTAGTGGTTTATAAGTTATGATCGTTTTTCTCAAGGCCGTTGACTCGCGTCGATTTTTTGCCCGAATATGTCGCGCGCAAAAGTGATAGGTGAGTTTTTACCTCGCAACAGGAGGGGTTAAGTTTATAATTTGTAAAATTACTACTTGCAATAATCTATAAACATGATGAAGTTTAAAATTCAGTAATTTTTTGACACACTTTTACAAAATAATTTTTAACTTAAGAGGGCTCCGAGCCTATGCCGCTACACAAATGTAGGTAATTTACGCTTGCCGGCGGCGGCCAAGCAGGTGTGACTAAATCGCATACATTGATAACGCTGAACAGACGGTCACCCGCCAAAGCGATGTAACCGGCATTTTATAATTTTATTGCTCATAGCAAATTGCAAATAACAAAAACTGCAAATTGTGATAAAAGCAAATCCTTTTGCACACGTATTTATTAGACCAAAATGGTCGATTTGACCCGCCGTTCCGACATACATATTTGGCCCAGCGGACTCAAAATAGCGGCCGTTTTTCAAGATGGTCGCTAATAAACCAAAATGATTTTTCTCATGCTGATTTTAATGACCCATGGGCCTTTTCGGCTATTTTGGGGTCGTATATTTCAAATATGGCAATAAAAATAACTTTAGTTAATTTTGAACAGGATTATAAACATTTTTAACGAGTATTTACTTTCACGTTACCGTTATGTTATACGCGTCTTCTTCGAGTATTTGCACACTGGAAAAGACGAATCTAAAGTCAAAACTGTCAAAAAAGTCAAACGAGAGAATAATTTTGTGTATGCTGTAAGTAATTTCTGAAATTTGCTACCCAGAAAACATGGAAATTTTGAACTATATAATATAGAATATGTGAATGGGTCTTTGACTTTGAATTTGTAGTCGCTGGCTCAAATATGACGACTACATGTGTTTTGAACAACCTTTGAACGTATTTTGAACCGATTTGAGCATATTTGTACTTTTGGCCAGAAAACTTAAACTTTTGTACTCGGTGTCATCATCAGAACTGGTCAAAATAAATGTACCGTGGCCGTTTTATTCTACACTATATATAAATGATTGTACACATTCTACCTTGTTTGTAAGGAATTATTTATTTATATTTATTTATGTATATATTTTCAGCATCATATTTGAAATGTACGACGCCAAAATAACCGAAAAAGACCCATGGTCTTTAAAATCAGCACGAGAGTAATCATTTTGGTTTATTAGCGGCCATCTTGGAAAATTGCCGCCATTTCGAGTCCGCTGGGCCAAATTGTCGGAGCGGCAGGTCAAATCAACTATTTTGGTCTAATGAACACAGTGCAAAAGGATTTGCTTTTATCACAATTTACAGTATTCTTTCAAAATATGAGACGAACCGCTTCCACTATCAGGATAGCAGATACTTTATGAGTCTGAGTAAAGAAATAAAAATGGATAATGCTTAAAACAATTATAACATTGTTATTCTCATCAGTACGAGGATAAAATGTATGTCGAGAAGGATAAAAAAACAGTAATTATTATAGGTATAAATAGCTACACCAAAACTTTAATTATTTCAAAAAGCAGTTACCTTTATAAATAAACTACTTCCGACGGAAAGAAGGTACAGATAGATTTCGCGGCTTAATTTGATTATATATTTTTGAACAACTTCAAATATGTAATTAAAATTAATAAAGAAATAAATCAATGAATGCCACTTTTAAACAGTCTCGAAAAGGAGTTTTGTGGATTTCACTCTGTGCTCCCCGGGATTCGCCCGTTGGATGAACAATTGGAAAGTTCACGAGCACCTCTCTTCTTCGGACCGCAGACTGGTGACATTTGGCATCGGCCGTCGCGTTCCCCCCACGCCACAATCCGAGTGGCGATACCGAGCCGGCGACATTAACTGGGACCGGTTTAGTGAAGTCCTCTGCGAGAATCTTGAGGCCTTTCCATCGCCTTCTAGTAGTACCGCAGAGGACTTGTGTGTCGCACTTAATGCGGCCATCGAGTCTTCCTGTGATGCCGTAGTAGGGCGGAAGAAACCCCGCGGTGGTTTCGCGGCCCCGTGGTGGTCTTCCGAACTCTGCGATAATTTTAAATTTAATATTTTAAATAATGTAACGTAGCGATTGAAAATTAATGTGATTGAAAATTGTTATTTTTGTGATGTGACGCAATGATGAGATGAAAATTTTCTGCTGATCGATCAAGGTGAACAATGTATGAGATGAAGTTAAAATAAAGGTGAACAATGTAAGTTAAAACTCAAGTTTATTTTTTTTTAAACTCTCTCTATACTATTGAATATCTATGATATTGAACATTTTCAAAGCCTATTTGATTATAAAATGTTTTTCAAAGGATTTAATTTTTCTATGGTTTTAAAATATTTCTAAGTATTCTGTAGTTTTGAATATTTTCAAAGACTATTTGACTTTAAAATGATTTTCAAATTATTTTATTTTTCTATGGTTTCAAAATATTTCAAAGTATTCTATAGTTTTGAATATTTTCAAAAACTATTAGATTTTAAAATGATTTTCAATTTTTTTTAATTTTCTATGGTTTCAAAATATTTCTAAGTATTCTATAGTTTTGAATATTTTCAAAGACTATTTGATTTTAAAATGATTTTTAAATTATTTTATTTTTCTATAGTTTCAAAATATTTATAAGTATTCTATAGTTTTGAATATTTTCAAAGACTATTTGATTTTAAAATTCCCGTGCTTTTTCTGGTTTAAATGACGTGTCGCAACCTTAAATCAGTGCATATCCTATCAATGCTCTTTGTAAGCTAAATATCTTACAGCCAACCACTTATTTTCAACTTACGAAAATGTTACATCTGCATGCCGAAATGTCCTTCGTTGCTCACTCCTGATGGCGAAACTGCTTTACAAAATCAATATTCAAAATCAATATTCTACCTGTACATGGTTTATGCGTCTTTCAGTATTTTTTTATTGAAATTCAGGTTTTTCCCGCAAATTAACTAAACTATTCGAGATTACAAGTTTCGAATAGTGGTCCCTTCAGAAAATATTTTCAATTGTTTTACGCTTATTGGAGTCGATCTATTTATAATGAGCATCGTATCGATCGAATCTTGGGGTTTAAAACTATCTCATTTTCTTATATCTCGGACAGAAAACAACATCGCTTTCTCATGTCTTCAGACTGAAATTTCACGCTGATTCTATGGCATTTCTCAAAAAACGAAATATGTTTTCTTACGCTTCCCCATTAACTAAAATACATGTAGAGTATTAAAATAAGTTATAACAAAGATGGCATAAACATCCATTAATAAAAAACAAATATAAAAAATAAAATACTTACTGCTGTTTGCTTTCTCGTGACGATGCGTGACGACGCGGCACTGCGGTGTAGAAGAATAAAATATTACGTGAGCGGGAACCGATAAGAGCTAACCGAAAAAGACGTGCTCCCGCTTTCAATAGCAGCAGGGAAGTGAATCTATTTCATAGCGCGCCTGTGTATTTATTAACGCGGCCAGCCCATACGAAAAATGTATGGAGAATCTGATACCTGATTTTCTGGGATTTATTGTATAAAATCCTATTACAATCATTGAAATTTAAATAGCTTATAGTGAAGATATGTCATTTAACTTTCTTTTATAATAATTTGTAATTCAAATTAGTTATTATTTTCCCAGTAAGGACTAAAACCCCGCGCCCATTTTTGTATATTTTCTCGGGTGTTTTTATAAAAAACTACGCAAACTATTGCCAAATTTATTAGCTCACCTTATAAATGACTTATTGATAAAAACGAGTGTTTTTTGTCACTGCTTTTATTAGCGTAGTTTTAGCGGAATAACTAAAACGCTAGACCCTAATTTGAGAAATTTCGTGCAGCACCCTCTTAAGTATTTAAGAGGGCTCCGAGCCTATGCCGCTACACAAATGTAGGTAATTTACGCTTGCCGGCGGCGGCCACACAGGTGTGACTAAATCGCATACATTGATAACGCTGAACAGACGGTCACCCGCCAAAGCGATGTAACCCGCAATTTATAATTTTATTGCTCATAGCAAATTGCAAATAACAAAAACTGCAAATTGTGATAAAAGCAAATCCTTTTGCACACGTATTTATTAGACCAAAATGGTCGATTTGACCCGCCGTTCCGACATATTTGGCACAGCGGACTCAAAATAGGGGCCGTTTTTCAAGATGGTCGCTAATAAACCAAAATTATTTTTCTCATGCTGATTTTAATGACCCACTGGCCTTTTCGGCTATTTTGGGGTCGTATATTTCAAATATGGCAATAACAATAACTTTAGTTAAATTTACTTTCACGTTACCGTTATGTTATACGCGTCTTCTTCGAGTATTTGCACACTGGAAAAGACGAATCTAAAGTCAAAACTGTCAAAAAAGTCAAACGAGAGAATAATTTTGTGTATGCTGTAAGTAATTTCTGAAATTTGCTACCCAGAAAACATGGAAATTTTGAACTATATAATATAGAATATGTGAATGGGTCTTTGACTTTGAATTTGTAGTCGCTGGCTCAAATATGACGACTACATGTGTTTTGAACAACCTTTGAACGTATTTTGAACCGATTTGAGCATATTTGTACTTTTGGCCAGAAAACTTAAACTTTTGTACTCGGTGTCATCATCAGAACTGGTCAAAATAAATGTACCGTGGCCGTTTTATTCTACACTATATATAAATGATTGTACACATTCTACCTTGTTTGTGAGGAATTATTTATTTATATTTATTTATGTATATATTTTCAGCATCATATTTGAAATGTACGACGCCAAAATAACCGAAAAAGACCCATGGTCTTTAAAATCAGCACGAGAGTAATCATTTTGGTTTATTAGCGGCCATCTTGGAAAATTGCCGCCATTTCGAGTCCGCTGGGCCAAATTGTCGGAGCGGCAGGTCAAATCAACTATTTTGGTCTAATGAACACACGTGTGCAAAAGGATTTGCTTTTATCAAAATATGAGACGAACCGCTTCCACTATCAGGATAGCAGATACTTTATGAGTCTGAGTAAAGAAATAAAAATGGATAATGCTTAAAACAATTATAACATTGTTATTCTCATCAGTACGAGGATAAAATGTATGTCGAGAAGGATAAAAAAACAGTAATTATTATAGGTATAAATAGCTACACCAAAACTTTAATTATTTCAAAAAGCAGTTACCTTTATAAATAAACTACTTCCGACGGAAAGAAGGTACAGATAGATTTCGCGGCTTAATTTGATTATATATTTTTGAACAACTTCAAATATGTAATTAAAATTAATAAAGAAATAAATCAATGAATGCCACTTTTAAACAGTCTCGAAAAGGAGTTTTGTGGATTTCACTCTGTGCTCCCCGGGATTCGCCCGTTGGATGAACAATTGGAAAGTTCACGAGCACCTTTCTTCTTCGGACCGCAGACTGGTGACATTTGGCATCGGCCGTAGCGTTCCCCCCACGCCACAATCCGAGTGGCGATACCGAGCCGGCGACATTAACTGGGACCGGTTTAGTGAAGTCCTCTGCGAGAATCTTGAGGCCTTTCCATCGCCTTCTAGTAGTACCGCAGAGGACTTGTGTGTCGCACTTAATGCGGCCATCGAGTCTTCCTGTGATGCCGTAGTAGGGCGGAAGAAACCCCGCGGTGGTTTCGCGGCCCCGTGGTGGTCTTCCGAACTCTGCGATAATTTTAAATTTAATATTTTAAATAATGTAACGTAGCGATTGAAAATTAATGTGATTGAAAATTGTTATTTTTGTGATGTGACGCAATGATGAGATGAAAATTTTCTGCTGATCGATCAAGGTGAACAATGTATGAGATGAAGTTAAAATAAAGAAAAATAAAAAAACTCAAGTTTCAATTTTTTTAAACTCTCTCTATACTATTGAATATCTATGATATTGAACATTTTCAAAGCCTATTTGATTTTAAAATGTTTTTCAAAGGATTTTATTTTTCTATGGTTTTAAAATATTTCTAAGTATTCTGTATTTTTGAATATTTTCAAAGACTATTTGATTTTAAAATGATTTTCAAATTATTTTATTTTTCTATGGTTTCAAAATATTTCAAAGTATTGTATAGTTTTGAATATTTTCAAAAACTATTAGATTTTAAAATAATTTTCAAAATATTTTAATTTTCTATGGTTTCAAAATATTTCAAAGTATTCTATAGTTTTGAATATTTTCAAAAACTATTAGATTTTAAAATGATTTTCAATTTTTTTAATTTTCTATGGTTTCAAAATATTTCTAAGTATTCTATAGTTTTGAATATTTTCAAAGACTATTTGATTTTAAAATGATTTTTAAATTATTTTATTTTTCTATAGTTTCAAAATATTTATAAGTATTCTATAGTTTTGAATATTTTCAAAGACTATTTGATTTTAAAATTCCCGTGCTTTTTCTGGTTTAAATGACGTGTCGCAACCTTAAATCAGTGCATATCCTATCAATGCTCTTTGTAAGCTAAATATCTTACAGCCAACCACTTATTTTCAACTTACGAAAATGTTACATCTGCATGCCGAAATGTCCTTCGTTGCTCACTCCTGATGGCGAAACTGCTTTTCAAAATCAATATTCAAAATCAATATTCTACCTGTACATGGTTTATGCGTCTTTCAGTATTTTTTTATTGAATTTCAGGTTTTTCACGCAAATTAACTAAACTATTCGAGATTACAAGTTTCGAATAGTGGTCCCTTCAGAAAATATTTTCAATTGTTTAACGCTTATTGGAGTCGATCTATTTTTTATATAATGAGCATCGTATCGATCGAATCTTGGGGTTTAAAACTATCTCATTTTCTTATATCTCGGACTGAAAACAACATTGCTTTCTCATGTCTTCAGACTGAAATTTCACGCTGATTCTATGGCGTTTCTCAAAAAACGAAATATGTTTTCTTACGCTTCCCCATTAACTAAAATACATGTACAGTATTATAATAAGTTATAACAAAGATGGCATAAACATCCATTAATAAAAAACAAATATAAAAAATAAAATACTTACTGCTGTTTGCTTTCTTGTGACGATGCGTGACGACGCGGCACTGCGGTGTAGAAGAATAAAATATTACGTGAGCGGGAACTGATAAGAGCTAACCGAAAAAGACGTGCTCCCGCTTTCAATAGCAGCAGGGAAGTGAATCTATTTCATAGCGCGCCTGTGTATTTATTAACGCGGCCAGCCTATACAAAAAATGTATGGAGAATCTGATACCTGATTTTCTGGGATTTATTGTATAAAATCCTATTACAATCATTGAAATTTAAATAGCTTATAGTGAAGATATGTCATTTAACTTTCTTTTATAATAATTTGTAATTCAAATTAGTTATTATTTTCCCAGTGAGGACTAAAACCCCGCGCCCATTTTTGTATATTTTCTCGGGTGTTTTTATAAAAAACTACGCAAACTATTGCCAAATTTATTAGCTTACCTTATAAATGACTTATTGATAAAAACGAGTGTTTTTTGTCACTGCTTTTATTAGCGTAGTTTTAGCGGAATAACTAAAACGCTAGACCCTAATTTGAGAAATTTCGTGCAGCACCCTCTTAAGAGATTAATTTCCTCCACTTTCCCTAAATGCTGCACCCAACACACCATTTTGCATTTTGGGTAGAGGAAGAAACTTTTAACAGAAACACTCGACTTTTGAGGTACACAAATAATTTTTAAAATCACCTATCCCAACAATGTAAGGGTCGATCTCGTGATTGTAAAGGTGGTCCTCAATTTCCTCACGTGTGGGCGCTTTTCGATCCATCGTTTTGCCGACCAACATTGACTGTATTCGTTTTTCTATTTCATGGTACGACTTCAGTTTTTGGTTTAATTTACCGCTTTCTTCTGTCATCATCACGAATGACGACTCCTTCTTTCTCGCTCGTCCTGAAACAATTAAACAATATTTACATAATTTTAACCATTACTTTCCCGGCCTATCAACCGACCAGGAGGAAAAGTATTGTGGACACACTAAAAAAAAACCAGACGAAGACGGAAATATCAATTTTGAGCCCCCCTGAGACAATTTAAATTATTTTCAGATTGAAGTCTGTTTTTGTGTATTCCTTCATGTTAGCGTCCAAACACTTCATTCGACTGAGCTGAAATTTGCCATGCAGGGATCATTTGGTAATGGTAAGCATTGAAAAGGTTGTGGTTGTTTTTTGCCTTTAGAGCCATTCTGCATTAACTCTATTGGAGGATTGGATGGTACTGTCAGACCCTTGTTGGCTAATGCCAACACTAAGTCACTGAGAGGCTAATTACTTTGCAAATAACAGCAACGGCTTTGTCATGGCGGTAGGTTTACCATCATTGATCTAAGGTCGACCTGCTGTCAGCTAAAGTATATCTAGCTGTAGAAAGGGTATTGCTATAAAGGGAACATGAACTATTCTTTGAAAATCTCAAACAAGCGAGGTTACTACGGTGTGCAAGTGTATGCTGAAAGGCATTTAATTAAAATTACAGCATTTCTGACGTCCAATCATATAACATTATCTTCCAGTGCATTGGAGGAGGAATGCAAAAGTCAGAACTGTTGTCCAGTCATTCTAGCACAGAAGGCCAGCAGCATGAGCGATACTTTGTTGTTCTAATTTCCTCGCAATAGTGACTTCTTGAGGTCCACTCGATGCAAGGTGTATGTTTTTTTTCATTTGTCGTTATCATGGAACTTTATCCCAGTATCTGATCTTCATTCTTCTGTCCCAGGATTGGATTTGTTCCACAGTGTGGTTTCTAGTTTGTTCGTTAACGTGTCCGGGCCAGGTTATGACTCGTCTCTTCAAAAATAGTCAGCCGGGATGGCCTTATCGTTTGCCTCTTGTAGGTCCTGGTGTGCGATGGGGGTTGAAAGCTGCGGGCAGGATCGGAGGTGGTTTTCATTCTGCAGCGTTCCTCTGTTTCATATTGGATCCTCTGTGTAGCCCCAGCGATCGAAATTGACTCAGCATCTTGTCACACCCATCCTCAGTCTGTTGACGCTCCGCCATGCTGTATAGGGGAGATGGTACCCCGGTGCTATCTCTTCCTTTACGTCCTCGCCAAGTGAAGCCTTTCATTGAGTTCTTCCAAGTGGCTTCTAGTTGCACCACAGAATGGTTCAGATGCTTTGAAGGGCATATTGGCTCCCTTTCTTGCAACATTGTCAGGATTTTCACCCATTCCCTCCGCTTTGAAGCCATATAATTAGAGATGCAAAAATCTCGGTTTAACCCTTGGAGTAAATGGGTATTTTCATGGATGCATCTGTCACTTTTGCAGGATTTTCGGCGACATCGACGGCGCTCGACTTCAAGGACTATAACTACGAAACTACTACACCAATCATAAAAAGAACAACTGCACAATGATTGCATTGAAATTTCGAATATAGAATATTGAAATATCATTTTGTAAAACAATTAGATAATTATGAATAAATATGAGAACGTCAAAGAAGTGAAAAAAACTCGCCATTTCTGCCGTATAATTGTGTTACGAGAAAATACGGAAGTCTATTTAGAAATTGTACTACAAGCCCGAATGATTAGAATGAACTACAAGCCCGCGTAGACTTCCACAAAAAGTTCCTTACTGGAATCAGCCAGAATGGCACTGGTCTGGGGTATGGCAGTACAACCACGAGCGACGTGGACTTGAAGAAGTCTCTTTTGCGGGGAGATTACGACAGCAAGAGTATGGCTCATGCTATTGGCCTTCAATGCCAGAATGATTGGACAACAATTGGGGACTTTTGCATTCCGCCTCCAATGCACTGGAAGGTAATGCTCTATGACTGGACGCCAGAGATGCTGAAATTTTATTTGAATGCCTTTCAGCATACACTTCCAGACCCCAGTAACCTCGCTCGTTGGAGCTTTGACGAGGATAGTTCTTGTCCCCTCTGTAGCAATACCCCTTGCACAGCTAGACACATTCTAGCTGGCTGCAAGGTGGCCTTAGATCAAGGACGGTACACTTACCGCCATGACAAAGTTCTCGCTGTTATTCGCGAGGTAATTAGTCTCTCAGTGGCTCGTGCCAACAAGGGTTTGACAGTATCCTCCAAACCCCCAATACAGTTTGTGCGGGATGGCTCTAAAGGCAAAAAACATTTAACTACAAAACCTTTCTCAATAATCGAGAAAGCTACAGATTGGATTCTGGAGGTTGATTCGGTCTCTAAGCAGTATAAATTCCCTGAAAGTCTCGGATGCACAGCACTCCGTCCAGATATAACTCTTTACTCTCTATCTCGGAAGGTGGCTCTTATTGTAGAATTAACTGTTCCATGGGAATCAAATATCCCAAAAGACCACGAGTACAAATTAAATAAATACCATGATCTTGCAAATGCCGTAACCCGGAACGGCTTCACTGTTCACCTTCACGCGGTGGAAGTTGGCGCTCGTGGCCTGCCAGCTAAATCTCTATTTCACCTCTTTAAAGATCTTGGCCTTTCCAGAAAAATAATCAACTCTTTCTTAGAAAAATTATCTAAAACTGCGATTTGCGCATCTCAAATTCTATGGCTTCGAAGGGGGAGTGAATGGGTGGTAAGGTGAACACTCACATGTGGCAAGACAGCTGTCCTAAACCTACCACAGCCGGTTCGTAAGTCCGGAATCCACTGCTCAACCCCCAGAAGTGTAAAAAAAAAAAAAAAATAGTATTATAATGGGCCCGACTCCGGTCGGTGAATTCCATGGCAGCTCCGTTTGTATTTATTTATTATATACTTACGTCATCTGTATTATATTCTTTATCAAAACTATTATTTCGTTTTACTTATTAGCATACAAAAATATTTAGATATTAGCTCATGAAAACCACGAAAATTTTTGATGAATTATGGAGTATTTTTTTTAATGTATGTTTTATTTATGAATGATTAGAGGCTCTTTTTATTTGAAATTGTGTTGAAATCAGTCGACTACTATATCATACTATGCTATAAATCGAACAAAAACCTCCAGTTTGTTTTATAGATATAGAAAACTAAATATGTTTCAAATCTTTCCTCAAAAAAGCAGTACTATTTTTGAACTGTCATAATTCCGAAGTCTTTACTAGTTTTTGAAATTTATTGAAATATTGGCGCTTGTTATATGTCCAATAAGTAATTATTATACTCTAAACAGTCACGTTTCATAGTAAAAATAATAATAAATAATACTGGAAGTTTGCAATAATTCCCATACAAAAAGTTGAAAGCCGCTAGTGATGGGCGAACACATTTGATAATAACATGAGACACAATAAATAATAGTTATTGCATAAGTTATATACCGGCAAAACATAATCACATATATTTCAGCGCTATATATCCATAAATTTCTGAGATATCTAGAGAAATTATGCAAGAATCGCAAAAAAACATTTTTGCAATTTTCAATGGCCGACTTTGGCATTTGCGACGCGACATTCAAAGACCCGAAATACTTTATATACACGATAAATGGTACATCTAATCAGTTTAGGGGGACTATATGATGTTGTAGAAATGGTTTTACTTAAGATTCGTTGAAATAAACACCGAAAACTACACGAAAAACGTATCCGAAAACGAAACACACGCTCTGCGGATTTTGACGTTTCGGGAAGGCGGGCGTTCAATTTGCAGCGGTCCGTAATAATATGTTACATGGACTGCGCAGTTGCTGCTGCGAATGCTAACAGAGAGAATTTAATTCTGTACCGATCTGCCATACGCATGAAAGAGACAAAATGCTTTCGATGGTAAAAAAAGAGTTCGAAAGCGCGCGCGCCGAGCGGAACCAGATCTGGTCGTATCATACTCAACGGATAATTGTTTCACAACCAGATTTGGTCGTATCATACTCAACGGGTTAAGATATTTTTTCTAGGAAGGACTTAAATATTTTCCTGGAGAGACCAAGATCTTTAACCCCTAGAACCCCAATTGGCCGATATCGGCCACAACACGATTCAGCGTGACGGCCAAGTTTTAATTTAATGTTAATTAAATTTGTTCTATTTTATTATGTTTTATTATGTTAATGTTTTATTTTAATTATGGGTACAGTGGTTTGGCAGTAATGAATGTTTTGGTGAGACAGTGTCATAATTCAATTTTTTTACTAATTTTTACTTAAATTTTTTGGGACATCAACTTGTCAATCGGCTGAGGGGCCGAGGCCTGAAGGGTTAAAGAGGTGAAATAGTAATTTGGCTGGCAAGCCACGAGATGTTTTTGAAAAAGATTTAAGAGATGTTTTTTACGTAATAAATTGGGTGATTTACGTAAAATAGTTACAGTAAACAGCTTGGGAATAACCAAAAATGTAAGAATAATTCTAATAATAAATAATCGTATGATTAATATCAATGCATAAGTAACAGATAAATATCGTTGATAAGTATCATGATAAAAATTATAATTACATTAATGTATTTTCATATGTCGGTAAATACAGATGATCGACAAAGCAGTTATACATTTTAAGTATAGTAATTACCTCCGCATGATTTGAATATGAAATAGCACCTAGATATGTTAAAACACACAATAATCTCACCTTTCGATTGTACGTATGATCGATACTCCATTATTTCATCGAATTTTACTACTAGAGTGCACTCAGGTATATCAATGCCTTCTTCCATTAGGTTAGTAGTAACTAAAACATTTACGAGACTGAAAAATAGAAACAATCAATTGATGAATAGCTTAAAAAAAGAAGGTGTCGCCACAGTTTAACTCGATTGCGGAAGTTGACATTTGCCAAAAAGAGCAATTTTATTATCAAAGAAGGCTGATATTGCTCCCAAATTTTATAATTGCTTACCACCAAACATTAAAGACATTAAAATTTCCTATACATTTAAAAATAGTTTGATAAAAATTTAAAAATAGAGTGCCTACCTCTTAAATTATACAAATGCCGATATTGAACACCTTATTAGATAATTGAATCTTTATAATAAAAACAAAATAGAAAATGTAGTAATATAAATTGATGATTTCTAAGTATAATTTTATTTTTATTTTTGTGAATTTATTTTGTATATTATTAATACATATGTATTAATACTTATTAACCCCTCAGGCCCCGATTGGCCAATATCGGCCACAACACGATTAAGCGTGACGGCCCCGTTTTAATTTAATTTGTTTTATTTTATAATGTTTTATTATGTCAATATATTTCATTTTAATTATGGGTTACAGTGGTTTGGCAGTAATTAATGTTTTGGCGAGACAGTGTCGTAATTTAATTTTTTTACTAATTTTTACAAAATTTTTTTGGAACAGCAACTTGTCAATCGGCTGAGAGGCCGAGGCCTGAAGGGTTAATACATATATAAATATATATAAATTTTTATCATGTTTTTAAATAAAATAATAGGTTATTGACAATTTTCATGACATTTTCTTACGAATTTTTAATTAGGTAATTAAGATATTTCTGTTACATTATGTATGTTTTTGATTATTTATATAAATATAATATTATAGATTTCTTAGGATAATTAAAATAAATTGTCTACCTTGGAACAGGCGGCAGCTCAGTTAGGTTGAGACTTTTGTATATTGAACCTACTCATAATTTGAAATCAATAAATAATTTGTAATTTGTAATAGGTGGATATAACCATTAATTTCAATTTATTTTTTTTTAAATACGATTACCTATTTTTATTACTAACACATTATTACCTGGATAATTATAGTAATAGACATTGTTCTATTTATTTAATCAGCAATTTCCATTATTACAATATTTTTTAATTACAGATAATCCGAACCCAAGCTAATCCGGACGCCTCTGTAATACGAAAGACCTACCCTCCTGAGAAATTATAGCCAAGAGCCAGAGACAAAAAAGTGCAAGAGTTTTGGAAAAACTCATACTTTCAGATCAGACAGTATTTTGGCCAAAGAATGCTGGGGTAGTCAGCGGACCAGATTCCGGGACACCTGGCGCTGACGCACTAGGAAAGGTGTAATTTTAATTAGTACCCCCACAGTGTTTTAGAAAAGCTGAAAATTCATCAGTAGATAGTGGATGCAATAAAGAACTCGAAACATATGGTCAGACTGCTTCATAATGGAATGAGTGGCGTCAGCGTCTCCATACCATTATATTGCGCCATTGCGACCATTATATTGCACGGCAGTAGACTGATGCGTAACAAGTATGGAAGCAGTCTGACCTTATATTTCAAGTTCTATATTGCATCCACAGTCTAGTGATGAATTTTCAGCTTTTCCAAAACACTTTGAGGGTGGCTGAGGCTAATTGAAATTACACCTTTCCTAGTGTGTCAGCGCTAGCTGTCCCAGAATCTGTCCTGCTGATTGTACCCCGGCATTCTATGGCCAAGCTACTGTATGACCATTCCTTGCGATTGACACATTCATCATGTGTCACCATTCCTTGCGAAAGCTTCCATGTTGAATATGAGTAAAAGAAGGCAGCTCCATCTTGCGACCCTTGTACTCAAGGTAGTACGCAATAAACAGCCGCGATATCTTTACTCGATTATGACGTGGTCCCGTAACCGGCATGTCCATTCAACACGGGCACGTGAACAACTTGCTATAATACCCAAGCACAAAACTACACATTTCCAGTGCAGCTTTTCGTATTATTCTGCGGTTGTATGGAATCGGTTGGGAATGGCTTTGCGATCGAAATCAATTGCTGTATTTAAGGACCACTTTAAAAGTTTATTATTAACCCGCTGAGCACGTAACATCCATTTGGGGACATGTATGGCGGCCGCCTACAATCCGTAACATCCGATTTTGGATATCGCGCTCGCCGCTGCGAAAAATGCAATTTACGATTCGAATCGTCGTACTTTAATGCTTTCTGACCGCGGGACGACATGGCCAAATAATCTTTCATTCGCCGGCCAACGACGATAACATCGACCGCCGATTTAAAAACTCAGCATTAGACGTCAAAACAGCAGTGTCGATCGGCCACCCCGCGGCGGCGTATAGTTCCGCGAAATGTTTGTTTTGTGAAGTGTTTTGTGGATATAAGTGCAGTCTATACCGGATAAAAGTGAGTAATTTCCATTTTTAAGTAGTTTAGGCATTAGGATTATTCAATTTAGACAATCCATTTGCTGTTTTTCACGAATTTTCGAAGAAAACACTTTGGCAACAACAAAGGGCTCGCGAAAAAATGGCCGTTTTTATTTTGTAATGTTTGTGAAATATCCCTATATATCGCGAAACATGACGTAATGTCGCTTTAATTTACTAATAAAATAGGTATTGCTTCATTTACATCCTAAGTTATCACATAATTAGGCGTATTTTGAACATTATATGTTGTTTTTCTAATATGGCTCGCGAAAATGAAACTTGTTTTGATAATTACTATGAGAGAAAAAAGTGTGATTTTCCATAGTTTTTCGATGAAATGTGACTCTTTGGAGTATAGTAATTAGTTATTAGACATATAATAAGTCTATGATAAGACAATATAATTGAAAAAATCTAACGAATTTTATATTATGGGCATTCAAAGTTTATTATTAGGTTCGGACGCGGAAACTCTCAAAACTTTAGATTTTTCTATAATATCAGACAAAGGTCAAAGTTCTGGTGTGATTTCTAAGAAGAAGTGATGTAGCAATAAAGTTATTTTGAAAGAATTTCATATAAAAAAATACCATAAGTAGTCACAAATTAAAAATTAAAAAAATTTTTTTTTACGAGAATACATAAAATTTTTCTTGGCTGAATAAATAAATATTTTTTCCGTATTTTTGTATGCAAATAAGTAAAAAAAAATATCGTTTTGGTAAAGCATTTAATAAAGAACATAACTGTATTTACAATTTTTGATATTTACGAAAACTGTATTTACAAAAAAATCGAAATGGTTTTATAGGCGAGTTTTTTTCAGTTTGCCAATTTTGTAATATTTATTCATTATTATCTTAATTGTTTTACGAGATAAGGTTATAATGTTTTATATGTCAAATTTCAATGCGATCATTTTTCTCTTTATCTTTTTTTATTCCGTTTAGTGGTTTATAAGTTATGATCGTTTTTCTCAAGGCCGTTGACTCGCGTCGATTTTTTGCGCGAATATGTCGCGCGCAAAAGTGATAGGTGAGTTTTTACCTCGCAACGTGAGGGGTTAAAGGAAGATATTTAGATGTCATAATTTGATTTTATTTTAAAATAACTATTGCTAATTGGATTATTACTATTGTCTTCGTTTATTTATTAATTTGTAACCTGATTATTTAATGTTAAATATTTTGATTTTGATTATTTTTGATTTATTATATGTAGATTATTAAATTTATGTAATTACGTTATTTTCTTTTAATATCATTTGATGTTAAATATCTTGATTTTGATTATTTCGATTTGTGTATTTATTTGATTATGATTATTTGGATTTTTTGTTTTAAGATTTATTTGATTTGGTTATTTTATTTTAAAAATCATATACCTATGTATCAATAATTAATAGGTGTGTCCTGAAAACCAGGATAAGAGATATCCTGAGGATACCCCTAATTTGCAGCGTTTGTAGCTTTATTTCATAGTCTTTGTCTATTTATAGTTTTAATTTTTAATCTGTGTGTTCTTGTTTTTTTTTTTTGTATATGTTTTTTATAACAGCTGCAAATAAATAAATAAATAAATAAAATAAAATGACCTGAAAATATCAGCTTTTCCAAAACTCTTGAATTTTTATGTCACTGGCTCGTCGACTATTGAGAAAAAACCTTTTATATGTGCTGAATATTTTCCAGCAAACTATAATTTTAGATGTTTTTAAAAAGTTTTTAGTTACGTTTCTGATGTAATTTCGTTACGTACTTTATAAAACATATCTCTAATTTTGTAAAATCTGTTTTATTTTTTAAAAATGCCCTTTTTAAATATCCCCCATACTATAATCCCAACGCTTTGTTAATCCGAATTGGGTACAAATTTTCGGTTTTTTGATTATCAAGGATTATCAAGGCACTATATTGATGATTCCCATACAGATTATAAATTACTTAGAATAATTTATATAGTCACAACTATCTTAATTTTCCATAATTATTTACATTACAAGTGTAGGAATGCCTACTTAGTGGAGTAGAATGAACTGTACTGTATGTTGTATTGAATCCCTTTGATTCGCCCGAGAATGACCCAGTTTCTAAATACTTCTGTTCTATAAATTCTATGTTTAGTTTTTCCAGTGCTTACATCAGCAGCGGAGTAATATTTTGATTCCAGTTATGGCCATCACAAGTGTCTCAAAATAGTGTCATCTTACAGTCATTATTGGTAGTGCGGCCTAAAAATTATTGAATGTTTTATTTTGCTTATTCCTGTATACAAATAGAGCTGTCACTACAACGGGCGAACCCGTCACCTCAGGAAGTTTTAACGATTGGTCGTTCTATATCCCGTAAAGTGAACGCAGAAGACTTGGACAAAACAGTCCACTGTCAAGCTCCGCCACATGCCTGTAAGAGGCCAATGCCTTATCCGCGAGATAACCAGGTATGTTACCCAGCAGGCTTACACTCACGCCCTTACTTCCAATTGCGACAAGATTACTCCGGTCTCTCGAGTGGTTACGAGTTCGAGGTCGCTTGCGCGTTTCTCTCCCTTACGAAGCGGTCAAACGGTGTAAACCGAATCTATCGTGGACCACGGCGTCCTTTGTCCGGCTGTTCACCCAGGATCGGGTAGCTGATGGTCATTTCAAGAGCAGTCGCCGTAAGGTCCGCAACCACCCCCGCTCTATAGGAAACAGTACTGCTTCCAGACTCCCCCGACTGTTAGTCAGAGTGCGCAATCGATTGGCTTAAGCCGCACGGTGCGCAGACCGTCCAGGAGCGCCAGAAGGTTGAGTCCTAGGGGAAACTATCCCTAATGCCAGAGTCCTGTCCGGGCGTGGAAGCCATAGAATCTAGAGAAAACCCAAGGTGGGTTAGGCTGGTAATGACCCACCGGTCAGATCAATTTAGTTTCTTATATTATGTAATAGTTTTGACTTGTAACAATAATATAATGAAATTGTCTCCACACCAGGATTTTATTCGTTTCTTTTTTATGCTAGGCTGAGGCTTCTAAGTCCTGCGAAATTTTCTAGGTATTGGCACTGTTCATGAACAACGAACAGGAAGGTGCACACTGTCAACCTCCAAAGAGATGAATAAAAGGCTAAGAGGGGAAAATTCCTCAACAAGGCTGACCCCATAAACAATATCTGCGTGACCAAGTGGAAGAAAAAAAACGGTTGCCACAATAATCTCAAATGAATACAGTGTGAATTCCGTTGCGAAGGCGTCCCCATATGTGGTGAATGTGTATCACACCTACATGGGTGGAGTGGACAAGATGAACAAACAACATCTCAAACTATTAAATAGGCATAGAAGAGAGTGGTACATGTCCTAGTACTATGGCTATTCAATGTGACGATTAACAATGCCTGGATGTTGGTGAAGAGCTACGCACTGCAAGCAGATAGTCTGAAATTTTACCGAGATGAAAAGATAGCTTTGTGCAAAAAATATGCTAACCCAGAGAAAAATATTGGTACAAATCCCAATGTTCTACGTCCAGCTAGACATCCCATTCCTCTCCCAATTACCTTATGTATCTCAAAATCTATGGCTTCGAAGGGGGAGTGAATGGGTGGTAAGGTGAACGCTAACATGTGGCAAGACAGCTGTCCTAAACCTACCACAGCCGGTCGTTAGTCCGGAATCCACCGCTCACCCCCCAGAAGTGTAATAATAGTCTTATAATGGGCCCGACTCAGGTCGGTGAATTCCATAGCAGCTCTGTTTGTATTTTATTGGTAAAAACCGATTAACTTTGACGAAAGTGTTGTATGTGTAAAAGTAAAACTGTGAAAGCATATTGCGAGTGGGAAGTCCCTCTCGGTGACAAGAGCTTTCTAATTTTTCAAGACGTAATTTGTTTCAAGGTAATTTGTTTCCTAATTACTTTTTTTTTCCAGGGAAGAAGATGAATAAAATGAAAAAGTTTTCTTTTTACATAAATAAAAGAAATATATTTGCTAATTTACCTCTTTTTATTCATTCACTTAAAGTGCAAAAGATATTGGAATATTTAATTCATCTACCCAATGGGTCGTTAACAACCCAAGGCATAACTCCTCCATTTTATTATATTGTTGAAAAATTACTAAAGAATATTATTTCTAAGCCTTTTTTCAGTATCCTATATGAATTACACCGAGTTCTGGGCATAAATGGGTTAAACTTTATTAAAATAAAAAATGTCATTGATGCTCTCGTACCCAAACTACTATTATACAACATAGCCCAGCTAGACAGGTAATTTTAAGAGAAATAACTGATAATGCTTTAAAAACTTGGCAGAGATGTTCACTGAGGCATACAATTAAACATACTAAAAATCGCCTACTCAATCTGTTGCGCTCGAGCCGCCATCTTGGAAAAATGGCGCTCCGATCCAGTTTTTCCCTTTTTTTCGCTAACTGTTAGTGATATCGGAATAATGCATAATAAAAAAAAAGCTTATAAAATATATAATCTATAAAAAAATATTTTATTCATACTATTTTTTATTACTATCAAAAAACCATATGATCAGATTATGACTTGCGAGCAGTGCTCGTTAAGGGGACGTTCAAATATTATGTAACGCAAATTGGGGGGAATGGGGGGGTCTTGTAAAATGTTACGATTCATTACAGGGGCGAGAGGAGGGTTCGAACAATGTGTTACGTAACATTGTTTTTTTTTATTTTAAGAGTTTAGTAGTAAAAAAAAAGCTAAACTAGGAGATGCATAAGAAGAACAATGGTGGATGAATCCAAAATGGTAAGGACAGGGCCAAGTCAGAAAATCGGCATAATTTAATGTAAGACTAGTAGTAAAAGTTTGACAAATTTGAGCCCATTTTAACATATTTCAAACTAAAACAACTGTTTATTACATTATGTGTGATTGTTTATTAAACAACAATATGAATAAATAAAATGAACAATATTGCGAGTTAAAAATCTCTTGTTTTATTTATTACTAGATGACCCGGTGAACTTCGTACCACCTAAACATTATTTGATTATAACTCTTCATAAGCGTTTATTAATCCTAATGAACCAAATCTAAATCATTGAAATCTATAATATGGCCGAATCATGTACGGTTTGAGTTTCGTTTGGTGACTAAATGAAAGTCGTTTGTGATTGAAATAAATTGAATGTATTTAATTTACATGATAATACATATATAAATGCAGTTCACATTCAACACAAAACATTCTGGTAAAATATGTTTTTCGTTTGTTTTCCGGCGCGTAAATAAACAAATATGATGGCTTTCCGACCGATGGCTTGGCGAACACGGGACATACAATTGTCCATACGCGAAATACGGAAATTGTAAGTTAATTCCGCAAACTTCCAACACGCGTGATTTGTCATCGTGAAGGCCAGACGCTTGGGGAATCTAAATTCCGCTTTCCAGAATTACCTAGTGTACAACTGTAGATTGACTTTCGTATGTCGCAAAGGAAAAGATGCGCCAAATCGCCTCGTTGCTGCTGACATAGCGACACGTCTGATACTGAGATACTTCCTCGTTTGAATTCCTCATAGCGAAAACAGCCATATCGCTTTATTTTACGTATTTGCATATGTAATTTATCGAGTTGAAAAAGTTGCAGTATTCCACATTGATTTGCGCTTTAAAAGCCTTGGACAATAAGGCACAATCTAACGATTGATCACATTTACATCTTGCCCTTCACAACTGCAGATCGCCCATTGTCCGCAACTGATCGGCGATGATACAATGGGTATCCGTCATTGTCTGTGATGGTGTTAGCAATCAGGTCTCTCGGGTAACGCCTGGAACAGGTACTATCAAGATGTCGTTATAAACTTCGCGAAGTCCATAGATCATATTCTTAGGCACCACTGCAAGCAATTTTGGATTAACAGCTTCATCTTGTATTTCGGCCGAGATGATGGAATCAACTCACATCAGTGCAGTTTGCACTTGAAGTAGCTTGCCGCACATTAGACTGACTTCGTCGACCTATGTTATCTCTTCTTCTCGACATTGTAATGAACACTGTAAAACGACTCGGAATTGTTTTCAAGCGCACTCAAATCGATAGAAATTTCCATGAGGTCTTTACAGTATTGAAATCCCCAAACTAAGTAAAAATTCGTGGTTATGTCATTAAAAAAAACGGTTGTGTCAACCCAAGACTTTCCTGTCAAGTAGCCAGGAACATAATTCATCTGAATATTAAAAACAATAATCCTACAACCACAACCCCCCCCCCCCACCCCCAACCTAGCGACACCCTTTAAAACTCCAAAAATCGAAATCGAAATCGACTTTGACTTCGACTTTTCCGACTTTTTCTACTTTTTCGACTTTTATACTTTTTCGACTTTTTTTACTTTTTTGACTTTTTTTTACTTTTTCGACTTTTTTGGCTTTTTTGACTTATCGACTTTTTCGGCTTTTTCGACTTTTTCGATTTTTTCTACTTTTCCGACATTTTCGACCTTTCCGACTTTTCCGACTTTTTTAACTTTTGCGACTTTTTTAACTTTTGCGACTTCGAAATTTTCGAGTTTTTCGACTTTCGATTTTTTCGAATTTTTGTTTTTTTTTACTTTTCCGACTTTTTTTACTTTGACTTTTTTACTTTTGCGACTTTTTCGTTTTTTTTCCTTTTTCGACTTTTTTGACTTTTTCGTTTTTTTTACTTTTTTGGCTTTTTCGACTTTTTTCGACCTTTTCTTTTTCGACTTTTTCGACTTTATCGGCTTTTTCGACTTTTCCGACTTTTTTAACTTTTGCGACTTTTTGACATTTTCGACTTTTTTTACTTATACTTTTTTGACTTTTTCGATTTTTTTATTTTTTTTACTTTTCCGACTTTTACGACTTTTTCGACTT
This sequence comes from Micropterix aruncella, assembly GCA_944548615.1. NCBI lineage: Eukaryota > Metazoa > Arthropoda > Insecta > Lepidoptera > Micropterigidae > Micropterix > Micropterix aruncella. Next base: position 22,748,090 of record OX155957.1, read on the forward strand.
TTAGACTTTTTTGACTGCGACTTTTTCGACTTTTTCGGCTTTTTTTCCTTTTTTGACTTTTTTGACTTTTTCGATTTGTTTTACTTTTGTGACTCGACTTATTCGCCTTGTTCGACTGTTTTGACTTTTACGGCTTTTTCGACTTTTTTCGACCTTTTCGACTTTTTTGACTTTTTCGACTTTTCCGACTTTTATGACCTTTTCGACTTTTTCGACTTCATCGACTTTTTTTACTTTTTTGTCTTTTTTTACTTTTTTGTCTTTTTTTACTTTTTTGACTTTTGACTTTTTTGCCTTCTCCGACTTTTCCGAATTTACGACTTTATCGACTTTTTTTACTTTTTTGAGTTTTGCGACTTTTTCTACTTTTTTGACTTTTTCGACTTTTTTGACTTTCGCATTTTTTGACTTTCGACTTTTTGAAATTTTACACAATCGCAAGGAATGAATAACAGTTATGGATGTCAAACAATACGATCGCCGCGATAGCCATCTAGAAATTAGCCAATGTTCCCAAAATGACCAATTTCGATTTTCAGTTGTTTCTTTGACTTTTTCCTAAATATTTTTTTTTGTAAACCACCCCTGAATCAAGCCAAACAAAATAAAAGAAAAATAATTCAAATCGGTCGAGTCATTTCCGAGATCCTGCGAGAGAGAAACGCGATTAAAATAATAAAGGTATTTTAGCGACTTTCTGGTACTTTGCGCAACATAATTGTGAATTTTAGGTAAAAGTGGTCACTTGGCTATTACATAACGTTTGGGAGGGGGAGGGGGGGGGGGTACAGAAAAACGTTACGGCGCGAAACATGGAAGGGAGGGAGAGTCAAAACTGGTCGAAAATTGCATTACGTAATACTTGAACGCACCCTAACGCGTACAAATATAACAAATAAATGTATACATACCCCGTTCTAAATTTTGTCAGGACCTTAGAGTTCTTCTTCATCTCCATAACATCCTCTCTGGTGGCTTTGAATGGGTTGGCACTCTGACCGACTATAAAATCCGGTTTCAAAAACTCAAAATTCTTATTGCACTCCTTAGCATGCTTCAGCAACATGAACAACGTTTTTGCTACAAATCGTTCCTTTGTGAAAATGAGGGCTTGAAGAGGCAATCGTTTCGTGTTGTATTTCAATGCTGAAAATAAATGATTTTGGATTATTATTATTATTATTTATTCTGGACAGGCAGCTTTGCTGATACATCGATCAGATCTTATAAAGCTAAACAATACTAACAATATAATATAAACAATATTAACAAGTTTTTAGGTACAAATCGAGCCTGTTTTTAAATTGATTGACAGAGCTTCACTAATCACTTCAAGTAGTAGTTTATTCCACATGTCCACCACTCTATTTTGCAGAACATTCTTAAGAGAAATAAATTTAAATTTTATACGGTTGAGTTTTTTGTTGAGACCTTAAAGATTTGTATTGACATTGAATATGTAAATATTCTTCAGTCCAGGTACATCATAATAATGTGTTAGAATTTTATATGTCTCAATCAGGTCCCCTCTTTGTCTTCTTTGTTTAAGAGTAATAGTCTGGAGATTGTGTCGCATTCGTCATCCTTCTGAAATGCCAAAAGGCCACGGATGCTTCCCCACATTTCATCTCAATGTGATTTCCCCAGTTCAATTCGCTATTTACAGTTATACCTAGGCATTTAACTTCTTCTGATAACTTTATTGTCTTACAGTATCCAGTGTTTCAATGCTAGTGTGATTTGCTCGTATAAACGAGTCAAAAGTTTATATTACAGTGATGCAAGTCACTGGTGCAGCGATGCGACCCTGTATTATTTATTACACGACTGTCCAACAAAAAAGGAGTGCAATGTGTTCAGGATTCATCTATGTATGTTTTCAGTTTCATTATTCCACCATAACTTATAAACGCCTAAAAGAATTTAGAAGTGTCTAGTATTGTTAGAATCGTTATGTCATTGCGGGTGCCATAGAGTACCTTAACTGTCGAAATATCAAGTAAGTAGTTGTTTAAATGTCCAAATGTCAATAAATTATCATAAATATATCGGGTTTGGTGTCAAATGAAAGGTCTGATTGAGTTCACTCCGAAAATATACATATATCTTATAACCTTAAATTTCTCATCTACCGTGTTTAGAGGAAACACGGCAGAATCCACCAAAACCCAAAAGAATGAATTTATAAGGACACCACCTTTCTTTTAAAGATAAAGAAGGAAACTAATTTTTAAAAAAATATACCAAAAAGAAATTTTGAAAAAGGAAAAAAAAGAAAAGTTAACCTAAAAAAACGATCTCAGAGAGTGGGCTATATATTGATGTGCACTGGATTTGGCCCCCTGAAAACGTTTTTCCTCAGACGCACAAAAGACTAAAGCACACAAAAAAAACACAAGGTTAGGTGAAATATTCGCGTTTAATCGCCCCGCAGGCACCCCTTTTTTCAGCTCCCGCCTTATCGGAGTGTCACATGTGCTCCAGCCAAATAAAAGTCGCAAATTCCGGATCTGAAGGCAAATTTCTTGACGTGGAGGCAAGTCCCGTCACATTCCCCGACGATCTCGTCACTTAATTAGTCAGCAGTTAAAATATGAATAAAAACAGAAGTACAGAGGTGCCGCCAAACAGAAAAGTCACGCACACTTCACATAAAAAATTTAACCGCCAGGCGGTCAATCTCCAACATTCTCTCCTTTTACGGCGGTTGCCAATCTCCCCGCCCAAACTCGTGCGAACGCTCCGGCGACATCGTCAATCGAAATGAAACGATGTCGAGCGAAAGCCGCCGAAGGTTACGTCAGAAACGGCTTGAACGCCGTTAAATAATAAAAAAACAAAGCCGCGATCTCGACCAATCACGTGAGAGCTCGGCTTTCGCCGGCTGTCATGCGCGAAGTTCTCCCGTATTTCGCAAATTTATGTTTTAGCTGTCAAAGTATGGAAGAAATGCACGGAGACCGCGAAAAATTACCAGGAAACATAAAAAACACGGGGAAAACAAGGAAAACAGGTTTGGCGAAACATAACCTGCAACCAGGTACGAAAACAAAACAACAAAATATGCGGTTTTTGTTACAATCTAAATGAATAAACACAAAAACCATAAATATTTCATAAAAAACCGTAATAAAAATAATTATAAATACAATAATTCACTTTCTGCAAAGGCAGTCGTATTTTTTATTCTTTTTAATATATTTACTTGTCACTATTATAAGTACTTACAGGTTTTACTCGTGACTGTCGCTGGATTGTACTCCTGCAGTACACTCATTAAAAGCATCACTTTCGGTGATGCATATGCGACGAACTGATCATAGCCCTCTTTATCCGACATATAATCCGCTAAAATCTTGCGACATCTGAAAAAAATATTTTTTTTTTATTATGGGAAGGGGGGAGGAGGTTCGAAAAAAACTCCCAATATATCACAAGGGGGGAGAGGGGGGTTCTAGTGAGATATCGCGTGTATTTATTTTTTTGCTGAATGCGCAATTTTTAAACTAAAAAATGGCGCATGACCTTGACTAACCGTTGCGGGGAAACGACTTCTCCGCTAGCCGCGACAACAGCCCGGCTCGGCTTGCCAGTTGTCAGTTAGTCTGTGATTTTGGAGCCGAATACATGCGTAAATCGTAGCCGCGTATGCTTTGCCTTGAAAAAGTACAACGAAAATGATGACGCGGAGTGGCTTGGTGAGATTGTTAATGAGACGTTGATCTACAACAGTGGTTCTCAAAGCGGGCGATAACGCAAATCAAATAACACAAGGGGTTGTGGGCGCGTTATCGCCCACTAAAAATGGGTGTTGAAGGGGTTTAGGGGGGCCATGGCTGAATTGTAATTTGTTGCGTTGGCTATCGAGTCTATAGTCTATAGTCTTTTTTGGACTTCTTCTCTTTATTGGTATATTTATACCTAAGTTAGGGGATAAATATAAAATATATTATAACTCATGGGAATTAAAGACAACAATTGTATGGCTATTTTACTAGAAAAAACGTATGAAATATACAAAACGTAAACCTAAGGGGCCCAGAAAAAATGGGGGGTGTTGAATTGAAAATGCAATTCTGCTAATTTGACCCCAATGGAAAATGTGATGCAGCCGGGAATCGAACACGGGACTTTACAATGTAAGGTCAGGCAACCTAACCATGCCACCGGGCATTGTGTTTATTGAAATTCTACAAACGGAGCCATGTTTGTTGGATCCTAGAAAAAAAGTTACAAAAATCGTGCATCACAAAATGATACTTGGCGACGAATAATGGAATTATTACCATTTAAAACAACAATCGAAGAAATTAAAAAGAAAATAGAAACCCTGTTAGGTTACCTAGTTAGAAACCCTGTTAGAAACCTAACATGGGTTATTATTATAGAACCCATCTAAACGAAGTAAAAAGCCTTCAAAGTCCAGTCTTTTTTTCTTCGTTCGGTAATGATAAAATATATTCATATAATATAAATGTACACTCATGAAATACAATGTAGCAGCGTTCATCTTGCTAGAAATTCAAGGAACATTAACGCTAATTTTATTGGCGACCGTTCAAGTGTGGCCACTCAATTTAACGTTTTAATAACTAATGCAATATTTATCGCGATGATAGGCATTGACGTTTTCCATTAGTGTGGCTTCAATCTCCCTCCAATGTAGGTAGGTAGCACAATTCACAATTCACAAGGTAGGTAGGTAGCATCTCAGTGGCTCGTGTCAAGAAGGGTCCAAACCCTCAATATAATTTGTGTAGAATGATTTGTTTGTTTGTTTATACTCTTTATTGTGAAATTTTACAAAGGGCGGGTTTATTGTAATGCGACATCTCATCCAACCAACCCTACTATGAAGTGTTTATATGTATGTCTACATGTAGCATTTGTGTAAGTGTGTGTCTTGTTATTGCATTCGATTGACAGAATTGAATGGCTCAAAAGGCAAAAAACATTCAATCCCAAGACCCTTCTCAATAATCGAGAATGATTCAGACTGGATTTTGGAGGTCGATTCGGTCCCTATGCATTATCAAACTCCTAAAAGTCTCGGATGCCCAGACCTCCGCCCAGATGTAACTCCAGACTGTCCTGAAAATGGTTTCGACTATGGAATCCAATCCCGCGTCAAAATCGCGATCCCGTAAACCTGCGGGATTCAAGAGAATAATCCCGCGGATCACGCGGTATTTGCGAGATTGAGATTTTTATTGTTTTAAGTAGTTTTTTAAAAAATAATGAAACAAAGATAATTAAATTAAAAAATATTATTAAACCAGAATTTTATTTCTAATAATAAATAAAATACAAACGGAGCCAATGGAATTCACCGACCGAAGTCGGGCCCATCATATAGTGTTATTACACTTCTGGGAGTGAGCAGTGGATTCCGGACTAACGACCGGCTGTGGTAGGTTTAAGACAGCTGTCTTGCCACATGTGAGCGTTCACCTTACCACCCATTCTCTCCCCCTTCGAAGCCATAGAATTTGAGATGCGGAAATCGCGGTTTTAGATAATTTTTCTAAGAAGGAGTTGATTATTTTCCTGGAGAGACCAAGATCTTTAACCCGCTCAGCACGTAACATCCCATTGGGAACATTTATGTCGGCCGCCTAAAGCCCGTAATGTCAGCTACCGGACAAAGCGCTCGCCGCTGCGAAAAATGCAATTTACGATTCGAAACGTCGTACTATATGCTTTCTGACGGCGCAACGATATGGCCAAAATATCTTTATTTCAAGATTTCTGTGTGGCAATATCGAACGGCGATTTAAAAAGTGAGCATAGACGTAAAACGGCAGTGTCCATCGGCCACCGCCGCGGCCGCTTATAGTTCCGCGAAATGGTTGATAGAAACAGTGTTTTGTGCAGTGTTTTGTGCCATTTACTGGAGAACAGTGAGTAATTTGCTTTTTAAAGTAGTTTAGGCATGAGGATTAGTCAATTGAGATAGTCCATTTGCTGTTTTTAACGAATTTTTAAAGAAAACACTTCGGCGACAACAAACGGCTCGCGAAAAAATGGTTGTTACTATTTTGTAATGTTTATGAAATATCCCGATATATTGCGAAATATGACGTAATGCCGCTTTAATTTACTAACAAAATAAGTATTGCTTCATTTACATCCTAAGTTATCACATAATTGGGCGTATTTTGAAAATTATATCTTGTTTTGTAAAATGAATCGCGCAAAGAAACTTGTTTTGATAATTACTATGAGAGAATAAAGTGCGATTTTCCATAGTTTTTCGATGAAATGTGACTCTTTGGAGTATAGTAATTAGTTATTAGACATATAATAAGTCTATGATAAGACAATATAATTGAAAAAATCTAACGAATTTTATATTATGAGCATTCAAAGTTTATTATTAAGTTCGGACGCGGAAACTCTCAAAACTTTAGATTTTTCTATAATATCAGACAAAGCTCAAAGTTCTGGTGTGATTTCTAAGAAGTGTGATGTAGTAATAAAGTTATTTTGAAAGAATTTCATATAAAAAAATACCATAAGTAGTCACAAATTAAAAATTAAAAATTTTTTTTTTACGAGAATACGTAAAATTTTTCTTGGCTGAATAAATAAATATTTTTGTATGCAAATAAGTAAAAAAAAAATATCGTTTTGGTAAAGCATTTAATAAAGAACATAACTGTATTTACAATTTTTGCATATTTTACGTATTTTGTGACAAAAAAATCGAAATGATTTTATAGGCGAGTTTTTTCAGTTTGCCAATTTTGTAATATTTATTCATTATTATCTTAATTGTTTTACGAGATAAGGTTATAATGTTTTATATGTCAAATTTCAATGCGATCATTTTTCTCTTTATCTTTTTTAAATCCGTTTAGTGGTTTATAAGTTATGATCGTTTTTCTCAAGGCCGTTGACTCGCGTCGATTTTTTGCCCGAATATGTCGCGCGCAAAAGTGATAGGTGAGTTTTTACTTCGCGACAGGAGGGGTTAAAAAGGTGAAACAGAGATTTAGCTGGCAGGCCACGAGCGCCAACTTCCACCGCGTGAAGGTGAACAGTGAAGCCGTTCCGGGTGACGGCATTTGCGAGATCATGGTATTTATTTCATTTGTACTCGTGGTCTTTTGGGATATTTGATTCCCATGGAACAGTTAATTCTACGATAAGGGCCATCTTCCGAGATAGAGAGTAAAGAGTTATATCTGGACGCAGGGCTGTGCATCCGAGACTTTCAGGGAATTTATACTGCTTAGAGACCGAATCGACCTCCAGATTAATTATCAAAAAAGAAACGATATAAAATCAGCTTATTTCTTCTGATAATACTTTTGAAGAAATGATAAAGTATCTAACATATAAATTATTTTAAAAATAGTCTTAAATTTCAATGTAACTAAGCTCAAACAATAATAATAAAATATGTACGGTACAAATCGTGACTTTTTGGGATTGACAGGCGTTTTGGGTTGGAAACACCCTGTGTAGACAGACTACGGAGTAGCCAAGATTGAAATCTTTAAAAGCAAATACCTTTAAATCGTGCTAGCCCCAGGTTCCAAATATTCGCAGCTCCACCGGTAAATAAGTGAAGACTCAAATTTAAATAGCGGGGATTTCTTAAGGATGTCCACTCATCAAAAGTTAGTGTGAAACGTTTTTGCAATTTTTTCAGTGTTTCAAGTTTGTCGATAATTTTCTTTCGAATGGATGCTCCGTAGGCCATCACCATAGTTTGTATCGTGCTGGCAGAAAATGGCAATCTGTGGCCTTCTGATTCAAATAATTTACACAAATCAATTGACGTAATGAATTTTGCGAATGGGATTACATCTTTCGCTACCATTTTGCACACTCTTTCTTCCATAGAAACTTTCTTTTCGAGTGGGAAAAAATCTGTTAAATTTTTTTTTTCGATGGGACTGACATTGCCGAAGTTGAAACACTTTCGTCTAAACGTGAAGCAGTTGAACTAAACGACCTGCTTTGGCTTTTAGGCTGCTCGTTCCCGTTCTCGGTGGTGGATTTTCAACGCTGCTGCTGGTGCTATCAACCACGTTCAAATTCATGTTATGCTTTGTTCGCTAGTGGGTGTGAAGGCCTTTAGTAGAGCGAGCAGAGATTTTTATGATCGCAGGACATAATTTACATTTAGCGGTTGACCCATTTTCTGCTCTTAAAAAATGTTTCCACACTTCACTCGAGCTTTTAAACTCTTTATAAACCAAATTGACAGTCATTAAAATTTATTTAGCTGTAAGTTAAAAACTGAAAAAAAAATCATTTACGAGTTCTATGGGAAAGTTGTTAAATCACTTATTATTATTAATGAGGCTGCGGGGGTCTTATAAATAATCAGAACATCATCTGAGCCCACATTTTAAACTAATTTTATTCAATCCTCACAACTTGCAGGATCCCGCATGAGTAATCCCGCATTTCTGATCCCGCATAAACGGTGCGGGATCCCGCATTTGCGGGGCTCCCGCGTTTGCGGGATTGGATTCCCTAGTTTCGATGTTTCAAGGTCAATGAGTTCAACGTTATGTATCTGGTGGGACCAAAAGGGCTTTGTATACTATGACCTGGCAATTCCATTACGGCCAAAATTTGAGCCATGCATTGCTAGAAAAACAGCCCAAATTTCAGCAGACATGATAAGGTTATTCTTCTGCATGACACAGTATACCAGACAGTAGCGTCTCTTAGAACAAAATTGAAAACAAAGCGAGCTACGGCACGAGTCCAAGGGCTCGCATATGGCCGTCACATGTCTACTACTCCGCTAATGCAGATGTTCAAACGCTTTGAGAAATTCACCAACCTTCGCAAGCGCGTAACGCTAACCAAAGGCGTTCGTCAAGACGTACCCCTCTGCTCACTTCCCTCCCACCCTATCCCAGCAATCCCCTGTCGGTTGAGAATGTGTTTACTGTTCTCTCGGTGTTACTGTGTGTATGAAAACGCTTGGCCTCATGTCGCAAGTCGAAGAAATATATTTTGAAACGCTCAAGTAGGATGTTTCACCACACCCGCCATATTCTCCGGATATTGCTCCTTCTGGGTACTGGTAGTTCCGACAGATGCAGCACGATTTGGAAGGTTCAGTTCACTTTTTTCCAGATATCGAAAATTGGTTTGTAACTTAGATCGTCACAAAAGGCAAGACAATTTTTGAGACAAAATAATTGCCTGAGGTGGGAAAAATAGAGCTGTCAACTACAACGATCGAACCCGTCACCTCAGGAAGTTTTAAAAATAATTGATCGTTCTATCTCCCGTGAGGTGAGCGTAGAAGACTTGGGACAAAACAGTCCACTCTCTAGTTACGCCACTCGTCCGTAAGAGACCAACGCCTTACCGCGAGATAACCAGGTTAATCACCCAACGGGCCGACACTCACTCCCTTACTTCCAGTTGCAAACAGATGACTCCGGTCTCCCGAGTGGTTGCAGGTTCAACGTTGGTTGCACGGTCCTCTCGCTTACGTAGCGGTGATTCGGTTTTTACAGAATCTATCGCAGACCACGGCATCCTTTGCCCAGCTGTTCATCTGCTATCGAGTAGCCGAGATAAGCTCTATAGGAAACAAAGCTGTTTCCAGACCAGAGTGTACAGTCGATTGGCTGACACTGGACGGTGCGCAAACCGTCCAGGAGCGCCCGAAAGGCGATTCAGAGTCCTACCCGGGCTTGCACTTCTGCGTGGAGGCTGCCGGATGCGTGTTGACCCGTGAGTTTGGCCGACCGTAACACATAGGTCTCAGTGGCCTAACTGCAAGAGGGCCCATTAGCTCCCGGCAATGGACAATACTTTGATTAATTTGTTCATTAATTTTGTTATGAAATAAATGCATTTTTGACCACAAAAAAACAGGCCAAAGTAATTTATATTCCCAATATATTATACTGTTTATTGTTTCTCACAACTCTTTTCTTAGTTGATGCAAGTGGAGTAAATAATACTTTAATAATAACAAAAATAAATACTCAACCAGTCATAATACTTACCTAGTCAAACATGTGATGATTGTTTGGAAGAACACGTCATTCGTAGTAGATGAAGCAAGAGTTCGTTTTAGTAATTCAAATTGAATCATTCTTGATAATACCATATAGGAAACGCCCAAAACGCCTACAGCATCCACGCTGTTTATGATGTTATCGATATTATTTTTAATCTTGGTATTGACCTGTGAATTAATCAAATCAATTTATAAAGTAAGAATAAAAGTATCAGAGCTAGTACACATTAGGCATTACATTTACACTTTAACCCTTAGAAGAACACCTATGGGAATGAAACTCACAATGGCATCTTTTAACCCTTGAAAATTGTAGGAGGTAGCTGGTACATGAATATTTACTATTGGCGGTTCGCCATCTGGCACTTAGAGGCGAATTATGACTCACTTCGTGGAATTAGACCATACTTGTGTTTATATGTTTTGTCCATGGAGAGTAAGCGCTACGAATGAGACATAATTGGTATGAGTGTGAAGGCATAGATAATAAATAAAACAGTTCAGAACCAACAACTTCGAAAAAAATAGACCTCATTGTAAACAATGATTTTTAATTAAAAATGAAGGACTAGACTATGTTTTTGATGTTTTATATGAGTTAATAGATTCAATATCCAGCAGAAAAAAACAAAAACAAACCTTCCATAGTACAAAAATCACAAGATTGTATAGCCAATACAATATTTTGTTAGCATTGCGGTTTTCCCGCTTAATTTTTTTCTATCGCGTCTATGAAATGTTTGTTAGGTTGGTGTACATGGTAATGAAGCTTATGTTAGTTGGAAAAGGATAGAACTCGTTCCTTACGGCTACTTGTACGAGAAAAAGCAGGACAGAAGAATGAATGCCGCTTTGCGGAGAATTTAAACCTTGGTTACGAAAGTAACCACGGTGCTTTTACGGAGTTTTGTTTTGGTTACAATCGTAACCAAAGTGCTTCAAGCGGATAAATAAAATAAGTACATTTGTTGGACAGATCGCAAAGCAACACAAAAGTAGAAAAATGTAATTTTATTTTAATTTAGACTGGAATACCTTTTTCCGGATTTTTCTCTCAAGATTTACCAGATTTTTTTTCATTTAAATACATTCGATTAAAATATTTCCATCCCGAGAGCATAGCGATCAAAACTAAAAAAGTATCAACCTATTATGTCTTTGCTATTCAAAAAAAGAATTACGGATATCCATCGTTCAAATCGTAAGTAGAAAAAAAAGAACCTTGTTTTTCTGGAAATTTCCAATTTTCTAGACTTTTCCAATTTTTCTTTCCGTTAGGATCTCATTTGGACTATTACAAACATTTTAAGGAAAAAAATTGCTAAATCGGTTCAGCCGTTTAATCTGATATGGGGCCGCTCAAGTATTACGTAATGCAATTTTTAAACATTTTTGACCCTCCTTCCCCCCCATGTAACGCACCGTAACGTTTTTCTGTGCCCCCCTTCCCCTCCCTAAACATTACGTAACACCTATGTGTCTATTTTTACCTAAAAGTTACAATTATGTTGCGCAAAGTACTGGAAAGTAGCTAAAATACCTGTTATTCTTTTAATCGCATTTGCCGTAATAATAAATAAAACAAGAGAGTTCTAACTTGCAATACATGTGTATATTGTTTATTTTATTTATTCATATTGTTATTTAATAAACAATCTCTAATTTCTCAAATTTGTCCTAATAGCTCAAAGGGCTCAAATTTGTCCTAATAAACTGTTACTACTAATCTTACATTAAATAATGCCATTTTCCTGACTTGGCCCTGTCCTTACATACATTTTTGGCTTCATCCACCATTGTTCTTCTCATGCATTCTCCTGTTTTAGCTTTTTTACTAATAAGCTCTTAAAATAAAATAACATATTTATATATTTATAAAAGGGTTGGCAACTTGGGAGATTTAAATTCCCTAGTTTTCTTTTTAAACCCTTCAGGCCTCGGCCCCTCAGCCGATTGACAAGTTGATGTCCCAAAAAATTTTAGTAAAAATTAGTAAAAAAATTGAATTTTGACACTGTCTCACCAAAACATTAATTAATTCTAAACCACTGTATCCATAATTAAAATAAAACATATTAACATATTAAAACATAATAAAATAAAATAAATTAAATTAAAATAAAACTAAAACGGGGTCGTCACGCTGCATCGTGTTTTGGCCGATATCGGCCAATCGGGGCTTGAGGGGTTAATAAAAAAAAACAATGTTATGTAACGCATTGTTCAACCCCCCCCCCCCCCCCCCCGGCCCTGTACTGCATCGTAACGTTTTACAAGACTCCCTTCCTCCCTATTTGTGTTATGCAATACTGGAATATCCCCTATGCCATTAGAGGAACAGCATTTCATTTTTATTTATATAGATTCATAAACAATTATTGCAGACAGCATGCACCAAAATGGTTGGGATTTAATTTTAGCCTCAAGCTGCCATTAAAAGAGCTAAATTGCTAAATAAAAATAAATTAAATTTAGACCCACCTTTTGCGGCTTTATAAAGGTTTGATTACGTTTCAAAACAATATTCTGTTTTGTTTCCAGTTTCAAATCACAATTATTCGTCCGCGCTAGCACTTTGTCCAATATTGCTTTCACTGTAACGATGGGGTCGCATTCTTTCAATTTTGGATACTGCAACACAAACTCCAAAGGATTTGTGGAATATCTGTAAAAAATAATGAAAATATATTATTAGTGTTGAGCGAAACGGCGATTTGGTCGAATACACAATTCGTCCAAAAGTCTGGCCGAATAGCCGAATATTTGGCCATGTTTGAAGACGGAATTATATTAGGCCCAGGATGCGTGGGATTGGATTTGGTTTCATACTTTTAGTATGAAAATGACTATATTAGACATGTCCCGTGTGTCGCTGAGTGAGCTGACGCCACCCAGACCACTCGTTTTCGATCGACTTAGGAGCGGTGGTGGGGGAAGCGACACGTTGGCTCGCTCCTCGCTAGTATAATCACCCGTGGACACTAGCATTTGCGCATACCTACGTATTTTAAAGGCACATGATGTCCGTATTTTATAATATAATTTTCAATCAAAGAATGTATTTTAATTAGTCGAATTATGTTTTTATCATTCTGAAATATTGGTGAAATCTAGTTTTGTTGCTTTCCAGTTCATCTACCAATAAATGATAGTCACTTCAAGTTCCTCCTAATGCATTTATTGGATGCACCTAATATCTCCTCTTCTTTATGCACTGCATTGATACCAAAATTCGTCAGCACTCGCGGCGACAACACCGTAGTATAATCACCTGCCCGTTGCTTGAGACAGCATTGCGACACGCGACGCGGGCCTAATAAAATTGCGGCTTTATACTTCAAAAAACTACTCCTCTAATTTATGTGCGCTCCAAATACGTCATAATTTACATAACTATAAAAGAGATGGCATTTTGATAATGTTATCATTCAATGTGACTGGCGATAATATGCAAAATAGTAACTCTTTATTGGACAAAATAGGCCTTTACAAAGGCGGGCTTGTCACACTAACGCAATCTCTTACAGCCAACCAGTGTTAATATTAGGTCTTTGAATTGAAAACTTCGATTTTTTTTGTGATATTAAACATTTATTTTGAAGCGAATTGGAAAGTGCATTTAATTCAATGTATTGTCCATCGCTAGCTAAGACGTTCTTCCATCTTTCTGGCAAGAGACAGATTCCCCGGCGGAAGAAGTCTTCGTCCTTGGAGGCTATCCACGAATACAGCCATTTTTCAATATCCTCGAAAGACTGGAAGCACTGCTCGGAAAGGCCATGGGCCATTGACCGGATCAAATAGTAGTCGGATGGCGCAATATCTGAGGAGTACGGCGGGTGAAATAGGATGTCCCAGCGAAGCGTTTCCAGGAAGTTCTTGAACTGCATCGCGACGTGTGTATATAACAACAAAGTCAAATAATTTTTGGTAGTTTGTTCAAGGTTAAAATATACTCAACATACATGTTTAAAAATATCTTAATAATTTGTGCACCTAAGATTTATTAAACTATTATTTCTAACATTTGATGTATGGTTAGTCTATCATGATTCAATAACCATTTCTTTAATTTATTTTTGAATTCCCTAATTGTCAAATTCATTTTTATTTCCATATTGATCAGATTGTAAAATCTCGGCGCAATGAAAGAGTAATGTCTTTGTCCAAATTATGTTTTCATTCTGGGTATTATTAAGCTATTTTCTAAAACTTGTCTCGTTGGTCGCCGATACTAAAAATAAAATAAAATAGTATCATTGAAATAATTCAGTAGACTTACTCCATTACTTCGTCGAGGGAGCTTACAGTTGCAATTTTAGCATGAAACGTCGTTTCCAATTTTCGTATTTCCGATTCCACCATATTGATTTTGACATTACCGTTCAATAATGTAGCAGTTAATCCTAAAAAAAAAAGTTCCATTATATAGCTTTGCATACATTGCAAAAACCTCACAAAGGGAGATAAGTATACATCTACAGATTGCCCACAGAAGATTGAATGAACCCAACTATTTTCTATTACGATGTATCTATTAGATAAGGTACTATATTATTAGGGGTGTTCGTTTGTTCGTTAACGTTTCCGGGCTAGGTTAGGACCCGTCTCTCCAAAAGTATACGGCTTGGATGGCCTTGTCGTTCGCCTTTTGAAGGTTGTTGAGGTTAAGCGTGACGGGTGTTGAGGTTAAGCGTATGCTGAGACGCAGATGACGCAGATCCGAGCAACGCAGGGCAGAGCAGGTTTGTACAATGCATGAACTTGCTGAGAGCTGCTTACACTGCCGCGCAGGCACTTAAACGTGAGTCTCTCCTGCTCTGCGCCTTGTTGTAGTGCCGGCACAGATTTCTGCGCGACACATGCACGTAGAAACATATAATTTTTCCGCAAAAATGGGAGAAAAATTAATTAAATTCTTGAATTGTTTGTCAGATACCTCTCTCGAGAGTATCAGTAGAGCGTTTCTTCAGATAACCACTTTTCTAAATAGTTTTAATACGCTTTGGCAAACTGCAAAGTAGCAATAATTCATTAATTTCAGACTCTGAACTCCTTTTTCTCGCCAAGCTCGAAAACTATATATTATTTGTACAGATAGTTCAACTAATTTTTGCGCGCGGCACTATGTGTGGGTAAACCTTGCATATAGACATGAGGTACAGTCAAACAGAAAATTCTTTAAAAAAAATAAAAGACTCGGTTATAAGTAGTACCTACCTAACTTAGTTTAGTTATATTTTATTTGTTTGATAATATATGGATTTTTATATAACAAATTAATTTGCTAAAAACATATTTATTGAATATATTATTCAAAATCGCTACTCGAAAAATCACATGATGAATTTTCGGATTCGCTACTCTCAACAAGGTTAATGGAGAATACACACAGACACACACACAGACGTGCGTTCACAATACTTTCCTTGAGAGGAATGTAAAATCATTAATAAAAAAATACCTGACTACTTAAACATGTTTTCCGTGAAGAA
The DNA here is from genome assembly GCA_944548615.1 of Micropterix aruncella. Lineage (NCBI taxonomy): Eukaryota > Metazoa > Arthropoda > Insecta > Lepidoptera > Micropterigidae > Micropterix > Micropterix aruncella. The sequence continues at coordinate 22,763,591 of OX155957.1, forward strand.
GTGACATTTTTAATAACGACTGTACCCGTGCAAAAAAGCGATAAGCCCACATGCAGCTAGGATGACGACTGTCGCGTCACTGCCACACAAATGAAATCTGTATAACTACAAGCTCACGCACACATAGTGCCGCCCGCAAAGATGAGTTGAACTATCTATACTAGCTATTACGCGAATGAAAGTATCTGTATCGCTTAGCTGCATCGCAGCATGCTCTCGTGGCCTATGTTTGCCTCAACTGTCCTGCCTTGCAAAATCTGTACTATGTGGCACTGCATCACCTGTGTCTCGGCGTACGCTTAGCCTGACAGCTGCAAGCAGGACAGAAGGCGGTCTTTATCCTGCAGCGTCCCACAGTCGCATATTGGGTTCACTGTGTAGCCCCAGGGTATGTTTGGGCGATAATGGGCCCTTGCTGAGTTGGCCACGAAGACTCATTCTGTTCAGGGTTGGTCACACTCACGGGTCAACACCTATCCGACGGCCTCCACGCATGAAGTGCGAGCCCGGGTAGGACTCTGGCCTTATGGTTAGTTTCCCCTGGGAATCAACCTTCTGGCGCTCCTGGACGGTCTGCGCACCGTGCGGCAGAAGCCAATCGATTGCGCACTCTGACTAACAGTCGGGGGAGTCTGAAATCAGTACTGTTTCCTATAGAGCGGGGGTGGTTGCAAACCTTACGGCAACTGCTCTTGAAACGACCATCGGCTACCCGATCCTGGGTGAACAGCCGGGCAAAGGATGCCGTGGTCCGCGATAGATTCGGTATACACCGTTTCACCGCTTCGTAAGGGAGAGGACCGTGCAAGCGACCTCGAACTCGTAACCAATCGAGAGACTGGAGTAATCTGGTCGCAATTGGAAGTAAGGGAGTGAGTGTAAGCCCGCTGGGTAACACTCCTCGCTATCTCGCAGTTAAGGCGTTGGCCTCTTACGGGTTTGTGGCGGAGCTTGACGGTGGACTGTTTTGTCCAAGTCTTCTGCGCTCACTTCAGGGAGATAAAGCGACTAATCGTTAAAACTTCCTGAGGTGACGGGCTCGCCCGCTGTAGTCGACAACCCTAGTTAGCCCCAGCAGACGAATTAGGATTGTTAAAAGTGAGATTTATTTAAAAAACTTCTACAGTTTTTCATGTATGAAGACCTACGGCTTTGATGTGTTGGGAAATATAGTCATGAAGCAGTCATTTTCGTGTTTTACAAAAACCCAGCTCTAATTCATCAAAGAATCAATGTAAAAAAGAGCAAATATGAATAATAATAATGATTAATATTGTTTATGGGCAGGTAACAGAGATAATTTTGCCTGTAGGTTATTGTGAACTTGTCCAGATAGTTTTTGAACATATTCACTGTTTTCAATTTCACCAATCAGATAGCTTGCTCCACAAATCAACCACTCCGTTCCTGATGTAGAATTTCTTGGGTTTGCAGATGAATCTCTTCTTGTCCAGCTTGTGGTTATCTTGTCCAGCTTGTTGAAGGGAATCCCATAACCGCAAAATGACTTCAAATAGGCAAAGTATATCGTTTTCATTACTGGATTAATGTGAATATTATTTTCATTCCAGTTCAGCGATATGGATTAACCAGTCATACACCAACAATGCCTATAGACATTTTGCATCGTTTGACAGATCCGCGCGTAGCTCTTTTGGCTGGCCCCCATATATAATATATAAATATATAATATCCATAAATAACAATATTAATTATTATGTAACAAGAGGGAATTCATGAAGAAACGATATTGTTAGTATTTATCTACAAAATTATCTGAATAGTTGGTGTCAACTACAACGGGCGAACGATATGTGATCGTTCTTTCAGCCGTGGGATGAGCGTAGAAGACTTAGAGACAATGGACAATCTGCCAACTATCCCGCGAGAGACCAACCGTTAAAAGGCAAAGTTTCTCAAAAAAAAGAAGGAATAATTATTGTATTTAAAACAATGCCAGGCGATTATCTATAAAAGTGCAAGAGCTGAAACATTGTAAGTTATGACGAACTTGTAGATTTTCGTCATCTTTAACTTTACCATTTACACTTTTTAGCTAAGTTTTGTTCCCTTAAGACTTGTTACTTATAGGAACAATTTTACGACTTACTGTTGATAAAAACCAATTATAAAAACAGACATACAAATGGATAAATGACTGAAATTGACATTTGGTCCCTTAACGACTTGTTCACTTAATGACTTTTATTTGTTCCCTTAACCCTTCAGGCCTCGCGACTCGCGGTTAACCCTCAGTTTGACTGCGATATCGAAGTCACGGGGCTTGAAGGGTTAAGACTAACTACTTATAGGAACAATTTTACGACTTACTGTTGTTGAAAATCAATTATAAAAACAGACATACAAATGGATAAATGGTTGAAATAGTTTTTTTAAAGTAGGTTAAAAATTAAACAATTATCACCTAGAACTCTGGGAAGCTCGGATTCGATGCAATGTTCAAATTGCCGCATGATTTGACGCATGGGATGATCGTTAACAGCGTGGTGGCATTCGTCAAATATAATCAGGCGCACTTGTGAGAGATTTATGTGGCCATGATTGATGATATCCAGGAATATCTGGGCAGTCATAACAGCAACCTACAATCAGAATAGAATTCACTAGCTTTTGCCTGCATGTTCATGGCAGATCAGTCAGACTGCAGATCCACTATGGAGTACTTATTATGAGCTTATTATGAATAGAAGAATTTAAAAAATTGGTTGTGTCACCCCAAGATTTTCCCGGCAAGTAGCATAGTACAGTTTTCTACTGAATATTAATTTCATAAATAAAAACAATGAGCGCTCGCCGATGGACGAACCCGGTTCAGTTCCGTTGCAACCGTCTCAGTTTGCAACTGGCACAGTTTGTTTCTACCAAGGGCGGGATTGGGCTGATCGCTAACAGATAGTGTTATTATTTGATTAAAATGTATTGCGGAATTAAAATAATATTAGTGTAGCTTGTATATGAGATATTCCAACCAAAATTTCACAATATGATTACGACCCAACGATTTCGAGTCATCTGTGCACTGTGCAAATCCAATATTTCGAGACTGAAATATGACTAGTGCGCCCCCTGGTGGATCGATTTCAACCACAATCTTTTCAACTCTTGTCATAACCAAATGTGCCTACATGCCAAATTTCAGCTCAATTGGATCAAGCGTTTAGACGCTATCATGGAGGAATACACACACACACAGACACAGATAGACTTTAATTTGGAAATGGTCTTAATCGTCTCAGAGGGGCTCAAATAAATGAAATACAAACGGAGCTGCCATGGAATTCACCGACCGGATTGGGCCCATCATAAAACTATTATTACACTTCTGGGAAGTGAGCGGTGGATTCCGGACTAACGACCGGCTGTGGTAGGTTTAGGACAACTGTCTTGCCACATGTGAGCGTCCACCTTATCACCCATTCACTCCCCCCTTTGAAGCCAAAGAATTTGAAATGCGGAAATCGCAGTTTTAGATAATTTTTCTAGGAACGAGTTGATTATTTTCCTGGAGAGAACAAAATCTTTAAAGAGATGAACAGAGATTTGGCTGGCAGGCCACGAGCGCCAACTTCCACCCCGAGTAGGTGAACAGTAAAGCCGGATGTTTCCATTTTCATCTCAAAAAAAAATTTGCACGTTCACAATTTGCTTTCCCTTCTTGTTGGATGGTGGGCTGGGAAAGCAAAATCGAGAACGCTTACTACAACACCAGCAGGGCGATTTTATATCCCCTTTGCTAAAAACTGAAAACGAACCGAAACGTTACGTTTAGAAAACGATTTTAGCGAAGCGAAACATAATATCTCGTATTGGCTGATTTTATAACAAACACATTTCGCTTTGCTCAATTGTTACTATTTGCGATAGAAATTTGGCAACATTGTTTATTAAAGTAAGATCCGCGCATGCGTGACCACGCATGCGCGCACGCACCGGCTGTTAAACGTCAAACGGTATTGAAAAGGTACTTGTCAACGGTGTCGTCAAAACGTCAAAGGGTGTCGAAAACCTAACCTAAAATATGGATCCATCCCTGGAAAAAACGTACAATTTTATTTGATAGTAAATGTTTTTCGTAAATGCTTTTTTCCACAAAACACCTATTTAAACGTATTTGCGATTTTTAACAAATCAAGTTTAAAAGATACAAAAGTTTTCATTCTCTCTAAAGCCGCCGAAATGTTTTGGAAGCGAAAACCGACGAAGATGCCAAGGACGTTTCGAATAGAAGTTACAAAATTGCTCAAAAACGCAGAGATCATAGATGAGAAATGTCAAACTCATTCATAAAAAATGACGTTTCGCCCGTTCGATTCGTTTCACATTGAGAGGAGCGTAATGACTTCATTTCGATACAAAAAAGAAGTTATAAAATCGGCCGCTGGTTACAGTTCGCTATATCTGCACAAAAACAAAGCCATATAGAGAATGCTAAAGTTATAAAATCGCCCTGCTGAAGAGGAAAATTCATAAAGTACCTGGCAGTCGTTCAACTCCTGTAACCATCTGTCTTTCTTCCATAAATCCACTTTTTTCTCACTGGAATAATGGTTCACTGTAAGTGGTAGAGTGCCATTTTCAATCATCGATCTCTGAAAACAAAACAATTGAATTGTAAAAGTAGTCCATTTCGAGCACGTATTTTTTTCCTGAGATTTCCCTGAAATTGTTTTCTCGATAAAAAAATGCCATATTTTGCGTTGTGCACCAGCAATGGCATGCATTGGGTTTGGAGTTAACCCTTGGAGTAAATGGGTATTTTCATGGATGCATCTGTCTCTTTTGCAGGATTTTCGGCGACATCGACCTTAAGGATACGGTTTCTGGGGCTCAATCGTTTTCTGCAATTTTTACTTAAAATTTCGTTTACACAGAAAATATACAATTTAAAATTCTGAAAAAAATGGACAAACTAGTTGATAGTTGTGATGCCGAAAATGAGCGAAAGGAAAGTTTGAAATTTGGCTATAGAAGTTTTTGAAAAAATAATTAATTGAAATCTGTGACTGATCTTCCAGGTTAGCTGGTTGCGGGATCTACAGCATGGACTGGGGGTCAATGTATACATAGATGAGGGTAAACCCCAATGGCCCCAAAATTATGATTAGGGCTTCGTTTAGACATGCGGGAACAGCGCGATTGCAAACCGTGCGGTTGTAATGCATTTTGTTTTTGTGTTCAGATAGCGGCGGTTAGTAAGCGGATAGCGGCAGATAGTATATCTGGCTGGCGTGCGGATATCGGCATCGTCAATTTAAAGATGTACGTCAAAGAAGCAAAACTATGTTTGTGGTTGCTCAAAAAAAAACATTTAAAAAAAACAAGGAATTATTGTGTTCATCCAATATTGTAATCGACTCGTAGAAGTAATAACTCTGTAACACTGCTTCAGCAAAGGTTGAAAAGCAGCATTTAGTACCCCAGAATATGTTCTTAACATTGGCATCTTTGTTCCTATTTACTGATTGAAGCGAAATTACGCGGTAAGACACTTCTAATTGGCGTTGTTTATTGTCCTCCCTCGACTAATTACTTTGCCGAATTCGATTGCCTGCTTTCGACAATCATAGGAAATTACTCCGATGTAGTAATCATGGGGGACTTTAACACTTGCTTAGCCTCAGACGACCATAGGAGCTCCCAATTTCGTAACTGCGTTGAATCTGTCAATATCAACATTTTACCCCTGGGACTTACACACTGCACGCCTGGTTGCCAACCGAGTCAAATTGACCACATGCTAGTGACTTGCCCTGACCGCATCCTTTGCCACGGCCAAATCGACGCGGGTGGCTTCTCAAACCACGATGCTGTCTACCTGAGCTACAGACTCAAACCCCAAAAAACTCCTAAGACAACCTTTTCCTACAGAGATCTGAGGCGGGTCGACTGGTTTGCTTTAAGAGAGGCTGTCTCGCAGGTGGATTGGTCGTGCGTCCTCAACAGCGACTCCATTGATTTCATGGTTGGTTACTTCTCCTCTGTTCTTACAAACGTCTATAATAAATTTGCGCCATTGAGAACAGTTTGTGTGAGACACGCGCCGTCGCCATGGTTAAATGACACCATAAGGGCTGCCATGGCGCTGAGGGACCGAGCTCATCGCCGCTATAAACGCAGACCGTCTGATGGGAGCAGGGAGAATTACAGACAACTGAGAAATCGATGTAATCAGCTATGCAGGAATGCAAAAAAGTCGTTCTATATCTCTCAGATTGCTGCTTCTGGCAACAATATCTGGAGATTCCTACGTCAACTTGGCTTTGAAAAAGTCCCAAATGAGGTTCCGTCCAACATAGATATCGAGGCTTTAAACTGTCACTTCGTCACTCCTACGGTTTCCATGAGCGCCACGCTAAAGTTGGCTACTTTAAAATTCATAGAAACGAAACCGAGGGCTCATTGGCCGGCTTTTAACTTTAACTCGATTACCTCTGCAGTAGTTGATAAACTCCTGAGTGAAGTGAAAACCAAAGCAGCTGGGAACGACGGACTAAATATTTCCCTACTACTACCGATCAAGGCTGAGGTATTGTCAGTAATTACGCACATTATCAATCATTCCCTTACTTCGTCCACTTTTCCAGCTGAGTGGAAGCGTGCCCTTGTTGTTCCTGTATCTAAATGCTCTAATCCTTCAGCTTGCAAGGACTTTAGACCGATCTCGATTCTACCAACACTTTCTAAATTACTTGAGCGAATTGTCTTCTCACAGCTGAACGATTTCCTCGAACAACATAGCACACTTAACCCTCTGCAGTCGGGTTTCCGCTCTAGCCACAGTACCACAACCGCTCTCACTAAAATTACTGAGGACTTCCGTGTTGCCATGGATTGCCGTCAGCTGACGGTCTTAATCCTCCTCGACTTCAGCAGTGCCTTCAACTCGGTAGATTTTGACCTTCTCTTGGCCTGCTTGCACAGTTTAAACCTATCTCCTTCAGTCACTGCTTGGTTTCATTCCTACTTACACGGACGCGAACAACGGGTATCGGTCAAAAACTTGCTCTCGAGTTGGTCGAAAATTATCGCCGGTGTGCCCCAAGGTGGAATTTTATCACCTCTCCTATTCTGCTTGTTTACTATCTCCATCTCTGAAAATTTGTCATGTAAATACCACCTATATGCCGACGACCTTCAGCTCTATGCTAGTTTCGCTCCCATGGATGCGGCTAGTGCTATATCCGCATTAAACTCCGATTTAAACTCGATAGCGGTATGGTCTCGTAACCATGGCCTGCTTCTTAATCCGTCAAAAACCCAAGCAATCGTCATCGGAAGTCGCTCACACATTGCCAAGTATAAAAATAATCTCCCCCCTATCAATATCGACAACGTCGTTGTCCCTTACAGCAGTTCTGTGAAAGACCTTGGCCTGATTATTGATGAAAACTTATCTTGGCATCCTCAAGTAAGTGAGGTCAGTCGTAAAGTCTTTGCAAGTCTCCATTCTTTTAAACGGGTTCTGAATCTCTTACCTCTTTGTATTAAACGCCAAATGGCACAATCTTTTCTTTTACCGCTAATTAATTACGCTGATGTGGCCTACCTAGATGCGAATGAAGAACTACTCGATAAGCTAGATAGGATTCAAAACGCGTGTATTCGCTTTGTTTATTCCCTGAAGAAGTTTGATCACATATCAAACTTTCGCAGGCAAATAGAGTGGCTACCCATTAGACCAGCGATGCACAGACCGCGGCCCGCGGGCCGCATGCGGCCCGCTGACACTTTGTGGGCGGCCCCCGTCCTCGAAATTATTTGAAAAATATTTTTTCAATATACATAGATAGAAAACTGTGCATGCTCGCCGAGCGCCTCACCGCTACGACGTCTCGTTCGCACTTCGCTACTTGCCACTTCTTGCATCTCGCTCTCGCTCGACCCGCATGCCTGCGCGACGCGTTCGCCGCTCGCTCGGGCCGACAAGTCATTCACAAATTGGTGCTGCCCGAGAATGTTGCGCAGTTGGCGTGATATTCATGATCGAGAGTTCTGCGTTCTCAAGCGTTCTCTGCATACTCCTGAGCAGAGGGTCAGCTGGTCAGTATCTTCTAGAAGTGGCGGGTGTTACGTTTCGATATAGGATTTTGGCGTGCCTCCGCCGCCGCCGGCCGCCTCTAACAACAACGCAGTGCGTCCCCTACAATGCTCGCTCACGCTGCAGCCAGTCCGTACTCCTGAGCAGAAGGTCTGTCGGTCAGTGTCTTCGTGAAGTGGTGAGTGGATAATTATCATCATAGATCACGATGGATAATAACCCATCAAGTTCAGGAACCAGAAAACGCAAGATTGAAAATGAAAATCGACACTTTCAAGACAGTTGGACTGAACAATATTTTTTGTACAATCATTGAGTAAAATTGTGCGTTTGATATGTAAGACTGCGGTAGCTGTCACAAAAGAATACAATGTGAGAAGACATTTTGAAAGTAAGCATGCGATATTTTCAAAATTGGAAGGTGAATTACGTAAGCAAAAAATTGCAAGTTTGAAACGTGAATTAGTGGGCCAACAAGCAATGTTTATAAAGCCTGTTGAAGATGTCAAGATCGCTATAGAAATAAATTTCGAAATATCGAATCTTATCGCGAAGACATCTCGCCCATTTACAGATGGTGACTTCGCAAAAGAGTGTTTGAGATTGGCCAGTAGAATGTGTCCTGAATCAGCAAAAAAAATTGAAAAAATACAGTTAAACCGAATGACAGTACAACGAACAATTGCAACCATGTCTGAAGACATAACAGACCAATTGAAAGCGTTTTCCAAAGAGTTTGCATATTTTTCGTTAGCGATTGATGAGTCAACTGACATATCCTCCACGGCTCAGTTATTAGTAGTTTTACGTGGCAAGACCCATTCTTTAGAAGTATACGAGGAGCTCATTGGTATGAGCTCATTATCAGATCAAACCAGAGGTAGTAATATGCTCAATGGGATTTTAGAACAATGTGACAAAGTTGGCTTGGACCTAAAAAAGTTGTCAGGAATCGCAACTGATGGAGCACCCTCCATGGTTGGTGTTAATTCCGGATTGGTGTCATTATTAAAGGTCCATTTGGGAGATTCTGGCATGGACTTGATACAAATACACTGCATTATCCACCAAGAAAACTTGTGCTCCAAGAAACTAGGTTTCGAAAATGTTATGAAAGTAGCTGTTTCTACAATTAACTTCATCAAATCACTTGGACTTAACCATCGTCAATTTAAGAAATTTCTTGATGATATTGAAAGTGACTTTGGCGATCTGATTTTTTATATTGAAGTCAGGTGGTAGAGCCGTGGAAAAACACTGGAACGTTTCCTGAATTTAATTGATGAAATTGACATATTTATGAATGAAAAAAATAAGAATATTCCCGAATTACGAAATGCTAATTGGTTAAGTGATTTGTCATTCATGGTTGATATTGTGAAACATTTAAATATGTTAAATACAAGGCTTCAAGGTAAAAATCAACTAGCTTCTCAATTATATAGCTCTGTGGTAGCATTCCAGTGCAAATTAAAGTTGTTTCAACAGTTAGAAACAGGGAACTATCCTCATTTTCCAACATACAAAACAATGTCGGAAAAATTGAAAATACCATTCACCCAATATATGTGACAAAAATTATGCACTTGATAACATCTTTTGAGGAACGATTTGCGGATTTTAAAAAAATCAAACCGCTTCTCGATCTTTTTAGCAATCCTTTTTCGGTATTGCCCGAAAATGCACCCGAAGCCACTCAGCTTGAATTAATCGATATCCAAAACGACGACACTTTTCGAAATAAATTTAACGAAGGTGATTTATTGGGCTTTTATCGTTGCCTCAGTGCAGATATGTTTCCCACATTGATCGGTAACGCACTCAAATAATAAATACAAACGGAGCTGCCATGGAATTCACCGACCGGAGTCGGGCCCATCATAATACTATTTTTTACACTTCTGGGGGGTGAGCAGTGGATTCCGGACTTACGAACCGGCTGTGGTAGGTTTAGGACAGCTGTCTTGCCACATGTGAGCGTCACCTTGCCACCCATTCACTCCCCCTTCGAAGCCATAGAATTTGAGATGCGCAAATCGCAGTTTTAGATAATTTTTCTAAGAAAGAGTTGATTATTTTTCTGGAAAGGCCAAGATCTTTAAAGAGGTGAAATAGAGATTTAGCTGGCAGGCCACGAGCGCCAACTTCCACCGCGTGAAGGTGAACAGTGAAGCCGTTCCGGGTTACGGCATTTGCAAGATCATGGTATCAAGATCATGCAAGATCATGGCATTTCCAGATATCACGCGGTGGAAGTTGGCGCTCGTGGCCTGCCAGCTAAATCTCTATTTCACCTCTTTAAAGATCTTGGCCTTTCCAGAAAAATAATCAACTCTTTCTTAGAAAAATTATCTAAAACTGCGATTTGCGCATCTCAAATTCTATGGCTTCGAAGGGGGAGTGAATGGGTGGCAAGGTGAACGCTCACATGTGGCAAGACAGCTGTCCTAAACCTACCACAGCCGGTTCGTAAGTCCGGAATCCACTGCTCACCCCCCAGAAGTGTAAAAAAAATAGTATTATGATGGGCCCGACTCCGGTCGGTGAATTCCATGGCAGCTCCGTTTGTATTTATTTATTATTTAATTTGTACTCGTGGTCTTTTGGGATATTTGATTCCCATGGAACAGTTAATTCTACAATAAGAGCCACCTTCCGAGATAGAGAGTAAAGAGTTATATCTGGACGGAGGGCTGTGCATCCGAGACTTTCAGGGAATTTATACTGCTTAGAGACCGAATCAACCTCCAGAGTCCAATCTGTAGCTTTCTCGATTATTGAGAAAGGTTTTGTAGTTAAATGTTTTTTGCCTTTAGAGCCATCCCGCACAAACTCTATTGGGGGTTTGGAGGATACTGTCAAACCCTTGTTGGCACGAGCCACTGAGAGACTAATTACCTCGCGAATAACAGCGAGAACTTTGTCATGGCGGTAAGTGTACCGTCCTTGATCTAAGGCCACCTTGCAGCCAGCTAGAATGTGTCTAGCTGTGCAAGGGGTATTGCTACAGAGGGGACAAGAACTATCCTCGGCAAAGCTCCAACGAGCGAGGTTACTGGGGTCTGGAAGTGTATGCTGAAAGGCATTCAAATAAAATTTCAGCATCTCTGGCGTCCAGTCATAGAGCATTACCTTCCAGTGCATTGGAGGCGGAATGCAAAAGTCACCAATTGTTGTCCAGTCATTCTGGCATTGAAGGCCAATAGCATGAGCCATACTCTTGCTGTCGTAATCTCCCCGCAAAAGAGACTTCTTCAAGTCCACGTCGCTCGTGGTTGTACTGCCATACCCCAGACCAGTGCCATTCTGGCTGATTCCAGTAAGGAACCTTTTGTGGAAGTCTACGCGGGCTTGTAGTTCATTTGAATCACTACAGCCACTTATTACGTGCTTCGATATTGCCGGATCTTTGGAATTGCACAGAATCGAATTTTTGGTTATTCTGGAGTTGGCGTAGAGCAGAGAGGGCAGTTTAAGCGCTAGCCCAAAATTTTGTTTGGACCTGAAGAGAGTCGAGGGGTCAGCTGGTTTGGCTAAGGACAGCCAGGATTTTAAACTAGCTGTCACCAGTGCATCTAGACGGGACAGTTGGGTTTTGGTAAAATCGTAAATAAGAAAGGGCCATGACAAATGTGACGTTAGATAATTGTCATAGATCCAGGCCTTACGAGGGCCAGAAATTAGCAAGGCATCTATTTTCGCCAGGCAACTTTTGAAATGCTCTATAACATGATCGCCCGAGACGTCTTTTCCCTGATGGGTGATTTTTCTGCCGAGGAATTTGAAATGATTGTTTGGGTCTATAAGGGAGATATTAGAGCCCTTATAGACCAATTTGGGGTCATAGGATGTAACGGTCTACTAGTTTATTCGGGTCAACGTATATATGCGAACAAACATTTTCAATAATGAATGCTAATAAATGTAAGAACCGATATCGTCTCAACAACGAAAATCTTGAAGCCATTTTGCGCTTAGCCACAACTAAAGTGACCCCCAACATACAAAAAATTGTGTCTTCTACACAATGTCATGTATATAACTAAGAATAAAATTTATTCTTAGTTAGATATATAGAATATTCTCAGTTAGATATCAGAACAGAATACATTTTATTCCTAGTATATTATACTGTAATATGGATAACAATGATACGTATTTGTAATCTAAAATATTCCATTCTTTAATTATTGTATTGGCACTGATATATTTTGTATTATTATTTTGACATTGATACACGTGAGGTTGAATGATCCAAATTTTCAAAGAAGCAGAAAATAAATAATTATTCGAAGACCATAACCATAACATTGTTTCATAGGCCCTCCGTTGGTTGGGAGAAGGTGATGCGGCCCTCAAGTAGAAAAAGTCTGTGCATCGCTGCATTAGACGATGTCGGGAATTTCACATACTCGCCCTACTCTTCCGCGTACTACAGTCAAACTGTCCTACTTATTTGTATAATCTCTTCTCTCCGGTATCATCCCATGGTCTCCCATTGCGCTCTCAGGAAAATCTATTACTGGCTATACCTCAGCATTCATCAACTTTCATGTCTAGGTCTTTCGCAGTGCAAGCGGCCCGTCTCTGGAATTCCGTGCCTTTACCGATAAGACAAATTGAAAACCTGAGCGGGTTTAAAAATTCTTTAAAGAGACATTTACTCAACTTATGAATTCCCCCCTCCCCTCCCGTCTCCTTTGCTTGTCCTTATATTTCACTCCTCCCTTCAATATCGAGTTGGCATACGTTACTAATCACTGAATTATATTTTATACTATGATGACTTTTTTGTAAGTGTATTTATTTATTACTTGTAAATTAATTTGCCCACATAAACCTTCAGTCACAATAACCCTGGCGGTATGGTCGGTAGATATTGCCACTTGGCAATAGGCCCACCACATTGTATTCTTTTGTGTGTGCAATAAAGCTTTTCAAACAAACAAACAAACAAACATTAGGCGATGAAAGTGTGTATCTCATCAATCAGCTCATTTTGAGAAAGTACTCGAGTAATGTATTTTGAGAAGTTTTCGAGTAATGTATTTTGTTATAAGGTGGTGACTTGCAGCCACAGATGGGGTAAAATAACTGACCAATATGAAAGTAGGCTTCATTTGTTGTATTTAATCTCATCTGCAGAGAAATTTTAGTTAACCTTTTTTCAGGTGCGTATTTTCACATTTTTTCAAATTTCAAGAAATTTCGCATAAATTTGCATCTATTTCATTAAAACGAAAATTCCATACCGAGGGCGAACCGAGGCGTGGCGTCCGATCGGGAGCGGAACGCAAACTGAATTCGTAGCGAGTATCGGCGCTTTCAGCTAGTAGAATTGAACATATTCAATTCTACCCGGGGCGATTTTGATCGCCGCAAATAAATCGAATTGCAGCGAGTAGCCGCCTGTTACACCTAGCGAGTTTGCTCGCTGCGATTGCATTGAGTATTCGCTCCGTGTGACCGAAGCTTTAGTCGATGGTGCATAAGAGAGAGTAAAGAAGAGTAAGGAAGATTACATCCAAGCAAAAGAGGTGACCTTGAGTTGGTCGTCGACCCAAGGGTTCCTACTGTTCACGGAGCCTAGAAATCTCAGACTCACCTGCTGCGTAACAAGAGCAACTGTGTTCACCAAGAAGAAACATCTCTTGCCTCCTAGTGCCAGGGGTTGTATCACATCCTTTTTACACCTTCTTAATAACTGGCTAGCGATAAATGTCTTTCCGGTGCCCGTAGGTAGATATATTATTGTATTTTGCTTTACAGCAAATTCCTCCATCTCCTGCTGGTAGCATCTTGGAATGAGGTCTTCGCTGAACACCTTTTTCCTGTCCATTTCTCTGAAACATAAAAACAATCAACCTGTAGGCCAGTGTTTTTCAATCTGCATGCCGTGGTTACAATATACACTCAGGAGCAATGAATCCGGAAGCAATGAATCTAAAAATGCTAGCTTATTCAATAATTACCACATTACTCTGCTTTTTGCAGTGGTTGATAGATCTGCACGTACCCGCTTTATCGGGCTTCCATGTAGGTATGTTATACAAATATATAGTCTACATGACTAACAAGAATAATTATTAACCTTTCGGAAGCCAGCCTTCGCATGCAAAAATGGAGCTGCACATTTTTGGTCAATTTTGTATATATTGTCAATATAATTTTGGTCAATTTTGTATATAAATACAATAGAACTCCAATTAACTGAATCAATTAGGACCGGACCCCATTCGGATAATCAAAAATTTGGATAATTGGATAGTCGGAGTTCGGATAGTTAGAGTTCTACAATACTAACAATATATTTTTTTTGAAATACCTCTTGTTATCTAATAATTATAATTAATGTTGTCGGTCTATATTCACAACGCTGATTCCGAATCTGCAATAATCTTTATTCCTGTTATGTCAACGAACTGCGGCCCTTTTGTTTATACATCCTGTGTCGGAACCAAAGGTGTAACAGAATAGAGAACGGGAGTGCGAAGGCGGGCTGTGAAGGAATGCGTTCACCGAATAGAAAGAGATAGGGGCATGTGGGGCCCTCGTCTATCTTTGTCTAGTTGCGCATGCGCGTTTATCCATAGCATAGCAGACTTATGGCGTCGAAGCGTTGCCATAGTTATATATACGCGTTGCCATAGTGATATATGTACGTGTCTCCGTGAATGCACGACTAGACAAGGATGGAGGGGGTACTACAGGCTGCTGTCTCTTTCTATTCCGCTGACGCATTCTCAGGCCCCTCGGAGCACTCGCCGTGGAGCGTGCAACGTTGCACGCTTCAGGAGCGCAGACGTAACCACTACTGGAGCAGTTGCAGGTGCGCAGAGCAGAGTTGGTAGGCGAACCTAATGGATACCCAGCATTACGAGAGGTGTAAAAAACGTACCGCGCCGCTGTGCGGGCCTAGCCGTAGAGTTGGGCAATCATATAAGCTTTTAAAAAAGTGTCAAATACCTACATTTTGGTAGGTTAGGTTAGTTTTTTTTAAACAATTCAAAAACACTTATCTGTCACTAGGTTAGATTAGCTTTTTTTAAACTATCATAAAAGGTTATTAAAAATAAAAATATATACATATATTTAAAAAAACTGACGCGATTTTATTTTAGATTTAGCATTAAAATGATCGAATTTAGTAGTCTGGGTCTTTTTTTTTTTAATAGGCGTGGGGTAGCAACACCTAAAATATTTCATTAGTTTTTTTATCAATCAAAAGAATTAATTTAAAAAAAATAAAAATAACGTGTTTGGATTAAAATGATTAAGTTTAGTTTTTTTTAATATAAACTAGGTACCAACATCATAATAATTCCTGTTAAAATGTTAACGTATCTTGAATTTTAATTTTCTGGAGTTTCTCATTTCAACTAGGACTAAAAAGAGCCCTGAATTTCACAACTCCATTCGGCATTTCGAAAATGGGGCCACTGCAATAACTGCATCGGCAGCATTGCCCAACTGCAAGTTTGTATTTCAAATGCCTAGAATATTCCCCGAATTCAATATAGTTCGGATTATGAAAATTAAAATCTTCTTAGACACGCCCGATATTATGAAAATTGCAATAAGCAAATTTACAGAAAGTTGTATCAAAAAAAAAAAGGTTTTTTTTTAAATGTAAAATTAAATAAAACACGCTGTAGCAGCATTTACCAGTGCCATAGCACTGGAATGTGAAAGTTGGTTGCCTCGAGGCCCGCAGACAAAGGGTTGCACATGTCGGTGCGTCGAAACCCTTCCGAAAATATCCCTGGCGAAATCCAAGCAGGGGTCGGTTACCCAGCGGCAAATAAGGGTGGAGATTAAAGTGATTGGCAAATCTACCGGGTTCTCGGGATGTTTAGAATTAAGTTATTGTGTATTATTTATCTTTAAGCGTTACCTAGAATTTAAATTACATTAGGATTGTTTTGAGATTGTTCGTAGTATTGAGTTAAGCGTCGAAGCCGACGACCGATGGTTAGCTACCCCTACGATAGGGGCTGGATCGCTGGGAGCGCGGCCGGACGTCGGCTATTATTTTAGTTGGCCCGCCACCGTCATTGTAACGAGACGCTCTCGAAGTGTCTCGCGGGCGGGCCCCCCAGTCAATAAAACGGAATCGCAAACGAAGCAGACTTTCATTCATCACCACTGCGACAGCGCCACGCGACCATCAGCAGTCAAATTGCGTGTGGGTTTCGGTGACAGTCCACGGAGGCGTATTGGGAGAAAATCCGTCATCCTACACACGCAGCAGCACAAAACATGGAAAGAAAACATTGGGAATACTTACAGACTTTTGCGCCCCAAATCTCAAAGCTTTGCACACAGATAGCTTAGCACAAAAAACCGGCGAAAATCGAAAACCGACCGAGCTAACTAGGAACGCCTTCATTTGACAGATGACAATTCCACGACAATTCAAACTATCCGAATGCACCACGAATGCACTCCCCAGGCACAACAGTGTTGCCAATTTTTTCTTAAAATGATATTTTTGAAATATTACGAAAACATTTTACGATAAAAGAGTTTCTTTCCTCAGTTTAAAATTGTTCTTTAGTGCAGCGTCACCATCTTCCAGACCACTTTTGTCCAATTGGGTGTAGGCGTGACTGTCTAAAATGATGGAAAAAAGAATAGGCATTTTGGACTTTTCCAATGCCTATGTAATACCTATGTAAATACCTATGTAAATAATATGGTATAAATAATACCATATTGAATTTTAAGCACCAAAAATATCACATATCGATTAAGTCTCAGACATTGATTTTCTATTATAAACAATTACCCCCACCAAAGAATTACGTCGTCGTGGCGGCAATGTCCGTCGGTCAATTAACCCAGCGGTCCATTTTCTATAAATATGTAGTTGTTACGTAAATGTGCTGATGGTTTATTGTTTGATATACATACCTATAGTTTATTCTGTTTTTTTTAAATTCAATATGCTTTTGAGGTTAACGATTATTTAATGCATAGGACTTTGAATATGTAAACAAAATTTCATGTTTATTTTATTTACAAAATCTAATTATGTATATAAGGACCAGTTTTTTTTATAAATTGACCACATTATAAGTATTCATAACTCATAACAGTAAATATGTCATTCCAATTCATGCCTGTGTTCTTTGTAATGGTCACAAAAAGTCTTAGGATCACCTCTTTCAAATATTCAATCCGAAGTACAAAAAAAAACTACAAAAAAGTTCTGGGACTGAACGCATTTATTTGTTTGGTATGTATATGCTTAATAAAGGGCCTTAATTAGGTCGTAATTATAAAACCGTTAATAAATCCTGGGTCTTAAGGATTAGGCAATAGTATGCCCTAGTCCGAATATACTGCTGTTACTGTATACAGAGTGCTTATTTTTGAAAAAATTAGCATGCTGAATTTGTTTATGGCCCATGGAAAATAAATAGACCTTAGACAAATTTGGCATGCTTAATTTTTCACAAATATCCCCCAAATTTTCTTGAAAAATTTAACAATGGTAATTTTTATGACCCTTGAAAAACGAA
Source organism: Micropterix aruncella (assembly GCA_944548615.1). Lineage (NCBI taxonomy): Eukaryota > Metazoa > Arthropoda > Insecta > Lepidoptera > Micropterigidae > Micropterix > Micropterix aruncella. The sequence goes on from OX155957.1 coordinate 22,781,174, forward strand.
TGGACCATAGACCGATTTCGCATGCTAAATTTTTCAATAATCACCCCTTCAGGCGAAAAAATGGTGTAAATATTTATTAAAATATTGTTGGCAACGCTGCAGAGGATTTGCTTTGCTTGTGTGTATGCGCCATACTCACTACACCGGTTTCACCCGCTGGAGTTGCACCCATCGAATTTCAAGGGTGTCGAGAGAGCACCCACCGAAGTGACAAACAACCGAAGTCGCCACTGTCGATCATGCATCCACAGAATTTTCACCCCACCAGATAACCTAAACTTAACCTAACCAATGGCGGGATTCCTTATTTGGCCGCACTTTAAGCTATAGGGCGGCCTGTGGGGTGCAGACTCGACGGGTGAGAATCCGGCTTGGGTGGATCCGGCGGGTGCGGACCTACGGTGCAACCCTACGCTGCACTATCGGCACGTTGCAATGGTGTGCTATTGGACGAATATTGAAATGACACGTGTTCCGTCATACACGTCTAGGATTTCTATTGGCTGGAGTTGGATTATGCTTACGAGGTAATTCCCAGTCAATATTATGGTAAGTACCTCAAATTATAAAATAATGGATGTCGTCGAAGTAAATGTTATAATGTGAGGGAAAATACACAATTTTATCTAATGATTTTATCATAATCCTGATTAGGGTCTGTTAAATTTGGCTTTTCTAACGCCGTAGATAGTATAATACCGGTTTTTATTTAATTGAATTAATTCTAAGCCCGACCAGACTCGGCAATATTTCTGTGCCATAATTTTGACTCGTAAACGGGCTACACAATCGGGCAACAATGGCCGATGAAATCATACGTGTCGCAGAGGCTTAAAATGTTTTTTAAATGAAAATTTAAAACGACAAAAAAGACGAGAATGTGGATTTGACAGCGTGATACTTTACATATCTTAGCCTGAATGTTTTCGATGATATGAATACCAATTGAAAGATCTTCTCCATGAATTCACTATTAATAATAAATTCACGATAAATTTATTTATTAATGGTGTATATAAACATTTAAATACACTAAATAAATAAAATAAATGATTTCACGCAATTGCACATAATACATTAGAATAGATAACAATATTTTAAAGATCGAAAAAAATAATAATTAGATGATAATACAAAATCAAGTTGTCGTGCGTCGTGCCTCGCATCAGAAAGGGACGCACTTATGGCGCAAAACGAAACAGCAATAGCGATCGTCCAGCAATCGGCCATATGAAAAATATGTGGCTATTTAGCCGGGCAATACTAAAAATATTTCCGCATATTGCATAGTTTGGCTGGTATTGCTAGCAATGTTGCCTGGCAAAGTATAGCAGCCACATATTGCAGCGAAAATGTGGCCCGTTTAGAAGCCCCATAATACAATAGAACTCCAATTACCGTATCAATTGGGAGTAATTGGGACCGAACCCCTTTCGGATTATAAAAAAATCCGATAATTGTTTTTATTTTCGAAAAAAGGTCCTTTTTATTAATTACTGTTTGTTTGTTGAAAATGGGAGAAAAAACTATTTTTTAAAGAAAAAGAGCTGATGGTTCCGTGTCTTCTTCCACCTTTTTTTGTGGCCAGCAAACACACCTTCTTCGTATTCGTCCTCTACCAAAAGTTTCCTTTAAAGTTGCCTTCTGTAATGGCGTTTTATGGTTTCGATAACAGACTGGTCCATTGTTTGCAACAAGCTTGTGACGTTTGTAACAGAAATTACTTTTTGTGCATAATGTGCATGATGATTGTAAGGGTTTTTCAGTTTTCGTGATTATTCCTTAGGTTTTTTTTGTCCTAATAATAATGCTTTCTTCAAAACGAAAAATTTACCCTAGAAACACATTTAACAGTCGAAAGTGACATTTGACATGTCAGTGTTGTAAAAAAAAAAAAAATAATAATCACTATGTTGATAAAATCTAAATACTCGATAAAACAGTGTTAACTGACGATAGACTTCGAGACGTGAGACGAGAAGAGTTAAGATGTGGTTAAGACATGAGAATTTGAGATGTGGGAGTGAGGTAAGGTTGAGAGGACGCGGAGCGGCGCACAGTGGCACGTTTCGTGTGGCCCGTGTCAGCCACAAGTTGCTATAAAAACAACTTATAGCAACTTGTGGCTGACACGTATTATTGACATATACATAAGTATTGACAATATTTGCATATTTCCTACGGTTTACGATCCCCTCCCAGCCCGCGACGCGAAGCTTGACAACCATGTTTGATCGTCTAGAGTCTAGAGAGCACAAAGATCATAAAATGATTTTAATTAAACCCACCTTTATGAATGTAACTCGTCTGGCACAGACTACGTCTAGTCTGCGACGACCAACAACCGTATAAATACTAGACCCTGTGACCAGCCTGAGAATGCGTCAGCCGAATAGTAAGAGACAGCTGCCTATAGTACCCCCTCTATCCTTGTCTAGTCGTGCATTCACGGAGACACGTACATATATCACTAAGGCAACGCGTTTATATCACTATGGCAACGCTTCGACGCGTAGACAAATCGATCAGTGGACAAATCCACAAGTCTGCTCTCACCAAGGGTAACAAAATAGAGAACGAGAGTGCGATAGCGGGCTGTGAGTGAATGCGTTCATCGAATAGAAAGAGATAGAGGCATATGTGACTCCCTCTATCCTTGTCTAGTTGCGCATGCGCGTTTATCCATAGCATAGCAGACTTAATGGCGTCGAAGCGTTGCCATAGTGATATATGTACGTGCTCTGTGAATGCACGACTAGACAAGGATGAAGGGGGTACTATAGGCAGCTGTCTCTTTCTATTCTGCTGACTCATCTCTGGCTGGTCACGAGGTCTAGTAGTTATATGGCAATGACTCTCACGCCCATTTTCACTGATCATATCCCATATCTCTGGGCTTTCAAAAGTCAGAACAGCTGTCAAAATAAAAGGCATTTCCTTCCGCCTGTCAATGAATATGAGACCCGAATGAAGCGCATAGCGGTGATATTTTCCCGGTTTTGTTATTCAATGGACGTCATATTAAGCCAGTGTAACTGTTTAATACGTGCCAGTGTCAATGTTTAAAATAATGAAGCTATCCTGCGTTGGCGTGCGTCTGAATCTTTACGTATTGTTGTTTTTCACAATTTTCGCAATATTAACTTCGAAGTGGGTCTGGGCCGGAGGTGCGTTTATTATATTATATTATTGTACTCACTTATATTGACAAATAGGTGTTCTGATGTTAAAAAAAAAACTAACCTAACTTACCGAAATGTAGGTGTTTGACACTTCTTTAAATGCATATATCTCTCGTATTTATTGAGTCCGACAAAAGATTATTGCAGTTTCGAAATCAGCTTGGTGAATATAGTCAGGCGATGTAAAAAAATGAAAAATTTAGAACTGGTAGCAATAGGTACTTACTTAATAAATTAAAAAAATCAAACACCTACACTACCAAATTCGATCATTTTGATGCTAAATCTGATAGAAAATCGTGTCTTTTTTCTTAGATTTTTTTTTGTTTTAATTTAATTTTTAAATTAGTTTTTATGATGGTTAAAAAAAACTAACCTTACAGTCTGAAATGTAGGTGTTTAACGCTTCTTTAAATGCCTATATCTCTCTTATTTATTGAGTCCGACAAAAGATTATTGCAGTTTCGGAATCAGCGTAGTAAATATAGTTAGGTGACGTTAAAAAAATCAACAACGTAGAACTGGTAGCAATACCTAATAAATACTCCCCCATCTTCATTCAAGATGTTTAACCATTAGTAAGCTAGCCATGGGAATGAAACTGACGATGGCATGTTTTTTAACCCTCGAAAATTTCTTTGTAGTTGGTGTTAGTGCACACATACTAATGTATAATGGTGGCTTATTCAATGACGGCTACTTTTTTCGTTCATAACTGCATAATTGCATAAATATGGATATTGCGAGCTGTCGCAAAGGAAAAACCACCGATCGGTGGTATTAGCATTTTATTCCGGTTAATGTCACCTCACTATATTCAACACACTGATTTCGAATCTGTAATGCTGCATCCACACACTTGCCAAGCCTTGGCAAACCTTTGCAAATTCAAATGTGGATCTGGCGTTTGGCTTGGCTTGTGTAGGCTTGCAAGCGCTTGCCGCCGATTCGATCGAGTGTACGTTTTAGCGCGCAAATCAAAGGAAGCTTGTGACAAATGCTTGCGAGTTGGAAATCGCACTATAATTACAGTATTTGTACTATAATTCCGTGCTGTGTACGTAGTAGAAATTTATAGATGAAATAATAGATGCCGTGGTCCGCGATAGATTCAGTAGACACCGAATCACCGCTACGTAAGGGAGAGAACTGCGCAAGCGACCTCAAAAACCGTAACCATTCGGGAGGCCGGAGAAATCTGGCTGAAACTGGTAGCCAGGAGGCGAGGTTACCTTCCTAGTGCCTCGCGGTAAGGTGTTGGTCTCTGGCGGGTTTGTGGTTTTTGCTGGACGGTAGATTTGTATCGTCCACAAAATCTTCTACGCTCACCTCACGGGAGGTAGAACAATCATTATCGTTAAAACTTCTCGGGTGGCGGGTTTGCCCGCTGTAGTCGACAAACCACAAATGTAATGCTTTTTTTTCCAGCTAACGATCTTCACTTATACGAAGGGACGTCGATGGCCGATATTATTAATGGTGATGTGTTTTTTGAAATAATTGACCCCGCGGAATTGGAATATACATACAGAATTAGACCAGCAAAAGATTTTGGAGCACCCTTTGTAAGTAGTCTGTTATTTACTGTGTGGTTAACCTTCCTTTGGTCGTAATCACTTTATCTTGTGTGTTATACCCTGTTTATCAAGATGGGACATTGCATGTTCTTTGTCGATCATCTTGATTAACAGGGTGTAGATATCTTCTTTTCCGTCGTTCCCTCATTACTGAGGATCTTGGCCACTAGACAACAGTTTGCCTATGAGGCTCCTCCACTTCGACCTGTCTTCTGCATGGCGGGTCGCAGATTGTATTGACCCTTTTGTAACTTCTTTGATGAGGTCGTTCCATTTGACCGGTAATCTGCCTCTGCTTCTTCTTCCCTCCACTTGACCCCCGGAAAGCATTTTCTCCAGATTCTCTAGGTTTCTCCTGGCAACGTGACTGAAGTACTGCATGACCCTTCTCATGCCGAGTTCTTCCAGAACAGATTTGTTGGTGACACATCTACAGTGCATCGATTTTGGTGCATATCCGAGCCTTCAGGGTCCATGTCTCCGATGCATAGAGAAAGAAGTAGATATAACAACACTGATTTTGTTTGCTTGTTTCTACTCTTTATTTTGAAATCTTACAACGGGCAGGTTTATTATCACATGACAAACTCATACAAAACCGCCTACGCTGGTATGGGCAGGTCAAAAGACGAAGCGACGACCATGTGGTAAAAATTTGTATTAAACTACCTGAGCAAAAAAAAGGAAGAGGTTGCCCGCCACTGACTTGGTGGTTCAACATCGATATAGACCTCAAAAAATCCCAATTGTCCGAAACCACAACCCAAGATCATTTGACCTGGCGCAGAAAGGTGAGGAGACCCGACCCCAAATAATGGGAATAGGAGAGGACGAAGAAGAAAAAGAATAAGACAATCTCATACAACCAACCCTACTATAAAGTATATATATACTATATGTGTGAGTGTAACTTGTGTGTACAAGTGTGTCTTGTTATTGCATTCGATCGCCAGAATTTAAAGGCAATTCTGTTAACATTAATTTAGCCTACAAGTATACTTACTGTGCTACCGCACAACTCAAGCTAGCCGGTTAATAGGTACTTCATCGCCCGGTGAGCATAGCATAGCGTCGAAACAGTAAACAGACAGTAACTTCTTTTAGAACAAAATTTACATCAAACCGAGCAACGTCACGAGTTCTAAGGGCTACAACAAAGTGCTGTCGTTAAACGAAATTTGCAGAAGTAAGCGAACAAAAGCATCGTCATATGGCCGCCACTCCGCCGACACAGATATTCAAACGTATGAGAAATTTGATGACCCCCCACCACAGGCGTTTGCCGTAACGTATCCCTCTGCTTACTTTCCGCTCACTTCACTTCACTCACTTTTCTAACTCTGTTTACTGTGGCGTTGATTCACCGTTGTGCTCGACGGATACGTTGCGACTCATTCACACGTTAAAGCTTCCTACCAAAACAAACGAGGCATTAGGTCTCGTTATTAGAAACTGCCGGTATTTCCAAAATCCCAAATTGGTAAATTTTCTATTTATTACATATTGAGATATGCCAATGACGAAATAAAGTACATCGAGTCATTAGAAACAAAACATACGAAATTTCTTCGGCATTACTATTTTAGACTGTTCAAAGTCTATCGAAAATTTTATTCATCGCTTCTTCTGTTAGGTTGCTTAAGATTTAATTCTTTATACCTTCGATACTGCATATTTTTACTAAAGTGTAATTTTAAAATATCTCCCATTCTAAAATATTCAAAAGATGTGATTTAAAATATTCAAGAGATCTGTTGCGATTATATACAAGCGTACTATTCAGCGCACCAATTCATAGTGGTGGAGGGAGACAGCAAAAATACTGCATGAAAGGACCATATAAGTTGCCATGGCAACAATGAAAAAATAAAGATCATCTAGAGAAGAAAAATAGCTACACACAACTTAGCATAAAGTCAGATTAATTTAATTATATATTTCGAATAACATAAATGTAATATCGTTACAAAATAGCGGATGTTATTCAACTGAACCGAGCATCTACCACGGGAAACGACGAAGGAAAAAGCCGTTAAAGATCTTTTCACTAAACGTTCCTGATAATTAGAGTCGTAATTACCAACATAAGATTTTGTACTGTTCATATTAAGAACAAATGTTCTTTAATATAGTAAGTTATGCGAGTGCTAGGTCTGGTCTTAGTTATTAAATATAATTATGTAGATTTCTTTGTTATGTCTTTTCAGTTTAGTCATGCCATTGTTTGTTTTAACCATTTAAATAATTATAATGAACATACTAATTTGCCAGATCCCATATTTATATCGTATCAATACATTGTATTAAAAAATAAAATAGTTTTCTTATTTCAGAATTCCAGTTTTAAGTTACCAATGGTAAATTTAGTCCCTACCATTCCACATGATGGTTGTTCGCAGTTATTAAATATAGAAGACATTGAGGGAAACGTTGCCTTTATCGAGAGAGGGTGAGTAACTTTAATACAGGCTAGAGTGATGAAGGACTTATCGTGTTATGTATATCCAATTTATTTGATGATGTGAATTTATTTGATACTGACCACCCGCACTTAGTTCTTTGATAAGGACCCCTCCCTTTAACCCCTGGAGCCCCAATTGGCCGATATCGGCCACAACACGATTCAGATTTTATTTTATATCACAACATTATTTTAATTTAATTTGTTTTATTTTATTATGTTTTATTATGTTAATATGTTTTATTTTAATTATGGGTACAGTGGTTTGACAGTAATTAATGTTTTGGTGAGACAGTGTCATAATTAAATTTTTTTACTAATTTTTACAAAAATTTTTTTGGGACATTAACTTGTTAATCGGCTGAGAGCCCGAAGCCTGAAGGGTTAATAATGATCTTTAATAGAGGATATGCTTAGAGCAGTGGTTCCCAATTAGTTTTTTCTATGTACCACTTCATGAAAGACCTCGAACTCACAACACCCCTTATTGCAGGTTTGATAAATAAAAATGAAATCACTTTTTTTTTAAACATTAATTACCATTAAAATACGGTTCTAATGACGGCGAAAATCTGTTTAATGTGACAAATGTGGACGGTTTTCTTTGCACAACTCTGAAAATCTGGTAGCTTTTTAATCAGCTTCAGCCTCAACTCGTTTCGAGTTGAAGTCTGTTACGATGTTTAGTTTTTAAATTTATCAATGCCGGAAAACCGCTCTTGCAAAAGTAGATACGTTGCGTAAAATATGTTTCAGTTTATTTGCGTAAATGTTTTTTACTGATTAAATTATTTTAGTCAAGAGATTGCTACGCGTATCCCTTGATGCAACTTCGCGTACCCCTGGGGGTACACATACCACTAATTGGGAAACACTGGCTTAGAGTGATGAAGGACTTGACGTATCATGAATATCCAATTTATTTGATGATGTAGAAGGAAGGGGGAGACTGGCTGCCGACCACCCGCACTTAGTTCTTTGTTAAGGAACGCTACCGTAATTAATGAGTCCATGCAACATGCCCATTATTTTTCTCTGTTGAATACTTCAACATCAGGCTATCTCTTTAAGTTATTGACTGAGTTGTATGTGAATTTCACAAAAGCAAAAATAATTATGTAACGCACACTAACATACATTACCATGATACGAGGAATGAATCCCTATACGTTCAGGCATATATCCCATCAACTGCATAATTTCAGCATACTACTCCCTACATAAGCCTCAATTATTATAATAAATTACCAGAAAACTTTAAAAATATTCAAAATTATGACAGATTCAGGAAAGAAACGAATGAATGAATGAATGTAATGAATTTTAATATATATTATATTTTCTGTAAGACTCAAAATCTATTTATATTATTCTCATTTGTGATTTGTATATTTATTCTTCATTATTAAATTTCTTTTTGAGTCTTACTGCTTATTTTTACTTTTATTTAGATTACTTATACCTAATTTGATTATTTAAATTGTAAATATTTTTAGATTATCTTTCTTTTTATTATTATTTTTTGACTGATTTTTATATTTTGATAATTTTATTCATGTTGTTTTTTAATGTTAGTCTTAGACTTAGTTAATGTGGTTTCTTACTTTAAAACTCTCTATGGATGCTTTCTATTTTTCTTTTTTTTTTATATTTTTGTTTCTAAATTACTGTTTTTTTGTGTTTTTTCATTATTTCTATTTTTGTGTATTTCTAGTTTTTTATTTCTTTTCCTGAATTTCTGCTTTTTTATGTTATTTTATTATTAAGATTTTTTAATAGTTTTTTTATAATTTTGTGTTTAATGAAAATGTAATTTGATATGAAATAATTTTATTTGAAATGTAATTTCGATACCCAGATCGTGTTTTTGAAAATAAATACTTACTTACTTACTTACTTATAAGAATAAAGACACTAATTATAGAAGTTTTCAATTCAATATCACAAACAATATTGTACTTGTTTACGTTTTGCTAACTTGAGTAAGAGCGGCGGGTGACAAACACTTCCAAATATACTCAATACATATTAATAACCTTTTCCACTTGTATTTTAGTAGTATTTTCGTACTTAATTTGTAGTATTTTCCATGGTCTTAAAATGGTATCTTTTCAATATGATATTCAGATAAAATCAGTTGGGTCACCCCCATTCTTAGATTTGTATAATATTTTAGTAGTATTTTGTCAGTATTTTAGTATTTTTTGTAGTATTGTTTTTTTTTTGCAATATGATGTAGTATTTAAGTGCAAAAAAGGGATTGAGTGCAATGGGCTAATTGAATGTTATATGCTCAGGTTGATGGTTTACGGGTAAGGAATTATATTCGGTATTTCTTACCAGAGAACTCATATTAAAATCCAAATTCTGTAAATATCGCCGGCTGACCCTATGAGAAAAGAATGTTCCAAATAGGGTACACGGCATATAATAAGTTAAGACTCTATGTTTTTGTATTAAATAGCTTGTTTCTTAATTATTTCAGAGAGTGCTCTTTCTTGCACAAATCTATAATTGCTGAAGAGGCGGGAGCGAGAGCTGTGATAATTACAGAAGACCGAAATTACGATGATTTTGATCTTTCCGTCGATCAATTTATAGAAATGATTGATGATAAGTAAGTATATTGTTTGTTTTAATAAATAAGATACAATGGTGGATTCCAGACTAAGGACCGGCTGTGGTAGGTTTTGGACAGCTGTCTTGCCACAAGTGAGCTTTCACCATACCACCCATTCACTCCCCCTTCGAAGCCATAGAATTTGAGATGCGGAAATCGCAGTTTTAGATATTTTTTCTAGGGAAGGTTTGATAATTTTCCTGGAAAGATCAAGATCTTTAAAGAGGTGAAACAGAGATACGGCTGGCAGGCCACGAGCGGCAACTTCCACCGCGTGAAGGTAAACAGTGAAGCCGTTCCGGGTGACGGCATTTGCGAGATCATGGTATTTATTTAATTTGTACTCATAGTCTTTTGGGATTTTTGATTTCCATGGAATAGTTAATTCTACAATAAGGGCCTTCCGAGTTGAAGAGTAAAGAGTTATATCTGGACTCTATCTTTAAGTATATAAACTATCTATCTTTATATAAAACGGAGGTTGGCGAACCGTGGTAATATATACATCAAATGGGGGTAAAAATGCAAATCTTCGGGGTAATGAAGCTAATGAGGAACCGTACGAATACAACTGCAAGTCTATTATGTAAAATTAATAAATAATGTACTATACATAGTTCATAGGCATGCATGTGACTTGTAACTATCTTGAAATCTCGTTATGCCTACTGTAAGTTTGCGAGAGGCGATGGCGTTAATGATATGGAAGGAAATTAATGATATGAAGAACTTGAAAGTCATGAAAAGGCTGTTTGTCGCCGAGGCCTTGGCAAATGGCAAATAGGCGTCATCGGGAGATCTATCGACCGATTTAAGCCTCAGAGGGACCGATCGGACTCAAACGTAAAAGCACAGTTGCGCCTCGTTGGGACCAATCGGACTCAGACTATCGATGTAAAATTTGATTGTGAATATTTTTTTTTTATATATTTAGTGTTTTCAAAAATTAAGTTCTAATATTCTAATATCAAATTTTATCGGGAACAAAACGACGTTTTTATTTTAATTATCGCAACAACGGTTTGGAAGAAATTAATATTTTGGTCGGCCGCCATAATAAATCTAAAATTTCCATAATTATACATAGTCTTTCAAAGACATGTGCTCGCGAAATCTCGCGACTGCTTTATTCTCAACGACTTTTTAACAGAAAGTCACAATTTAATGAAACGAAGAGCAAGATTCAGGGTCAGCCGACTCGATAGTTCCTTTTTTGTAGTGATCCGAAAATCAAGAAATAGCGTCGACTTAATCGCGGTTCTCGACTCAAAGTCAACTTAAAATGTCGACTTTTGCATTTATTTGTAATAAATAAAACATTGTATCACATAATATTTTTTTATAATGTAGCATGTAGGTATATTTCAACATCTAAGCAATATAATGTCACCTATCACAATTATTTTATGAAATTATGTTATAATAAGTTGAATGGAAACAAACCCGACTTGAATGTAATCAATATCCATCCACCGTTTGACCTGAGTAAAAAGTCTACTTGTTTCTGAAGCGGTTGTTTACGCATTGTGTAGTTAAACGTAGCTTAAAATGGATCCGAACAAAACAGGCAGTCAACAGTTCTTCGCGTTTAGTAAAAAACCTGGTCAACAGCGTTTTATGGATATTTTTATTTCTAAGGCCACACAAGTCTTAATGGTAACACATTAAAATACCTATGATATTGTAACCAATATCATTTTTTTTTTCCAGGAGCGAACGAGAAGTAAGCATTCCCGTAGGCTACTTAATAGGTCGCAGCGGCGCCATGATTCTCCGCGTCTTGGAAAAAACACAAAAACCGGCCATAATAAACATTCCCATAAATATGACTTACATTCCTTATAACAAGATGAAACAACCGCCGTGGGTCAGCTGGTGATACTTGGCTGTGTCTTTCTACGACTCTGGCGACGGATTGGTAATCATCGTGAAAACATGCACACATTTCTATTCGCACCATGTCTTGCTGAGAAGTTTCGTTGGGGCCGATGAGAGTAGCGTTTTGCAGTGTTTGATGGTGAGTTTTCCTGGCGGGTGGCCCCACAGGGCCGTGCCGCGGAGGAACATCAACAGCGCTCCATTTCATAGCTATTAAACCAGTGTCTGTATATTGTAGTACATATTTAAAATATGGACTGAATCCCTTAGTGAAGAATTGCAAAGAAATTGTATGTATAGAAAAAAAATAATTTTCCTATTACACTAGTCAACAGCCATTTTGCATCTGGAATGTAATATATCAATTAGATAAATAAAATAAAATACAAACGGAGCTGTCATGAAATTTACCGTCCAGAGTTGGGCCCATCATAATACAATTGAAGGGGTCGGGGCAATAAGGAACCTAAGCCTCATTTGTAAAATTTGTAGTAAATGAGGTTTAAAGTTTTTGACCAAATCCTGAAATCATAGTTTATTTTTTTATAATGTTTAACCTAATTTATTATATGTATAATAGATTGTTACATATCCTTTACTAACCCCTCTCCTCGCGGAGTAAAAATTCAGCTGTCCCATTCGCGCGCGACCTTTTCGCGCGCAAAATCGACGACCTTGATAAAAACGACCATAACTTGTAAACCACTATACGGATCATAAAAAGAAGAACTGTAAAATGATCGCATTGAAATTTGACATATAAAACATTATAACCTTATCTCGTAAATTAATTAAGATAATAATTGCCTTTTCGCAAACGGCCTCCATCGTGTCGTCATCACTGGACCAAGTGGACGCCTGTCATTCCAGTGTATTAAAACTTGCATCCCCAAAAGGACGCCTTTCATTTGTCGGGCTAAGAAGAATCCAAAAAAAAACTGCATTTTCCAAGAAAAAAAATAAAATGAAAAATAAATGTGGCTTATGACCTTTTTGATAATAACAAAATGAATATAAATGAAAGTCCAAAATATACTAAATTATTTTTTATTTAAAAGTATGAGTTTCTACATTGCATACTAAGGTCGTGGTTTAAATACACTATGTTTGGATTAGATATCCTACTATAGTGGCTTACATATTTAGGGATATTTCTAATGTGGTCGTGAACCGATTGTACCATTTCCGGGGCAACTTTGTTCGGTCGGTTGTGATGTTTTTTTGGTGCTCATCTTTTTTTGGTGTTGGTCTTCCTTCCGAAATTTGTTTTGAAATTAGTTTAACGGGCTTAGCTGAATTTTGAAGTCCATGAACCGCTAAAAACTCCTGTTTACATATCTTGACATCTATTCCGTTTACTTTTACAAAATACAAGTTGGTAAATTTTCTTGCTGACTCTTGTCTCTTTGATTTTTTCTTATAGTTTCTCTTTTTCTTTGTAACTTTCATTGTGAAAAATAAATACGTGTTCTGATTTTCGTATGTTTCTCAATCCCAAAAGCCGTTAAATATTGATGTTTCGGTACCCCTGAGCAATTCTCTGCACTCTCCAATCTTCTTTGCTTGTTTTGCTGTACCCTTCAAATTTATATAGGCGTGTCCCAAGTTTCGACGTTTTTTTGCTTTAGTTTTTTTCTTCCTTCAATATTTACTTTTCTCCATCGGCTTGGCGGAAGTTTTTCTGGGCTAAAAACTGAACCTCTGCTGCTTTCTGCTTGAGCTTGATTAAAATTTGCGGTTGCACTGTCATTTTGTGGGGTCCTCTGAAAAACAAAATATATTTTAGTCAAGAAGGGCCTAAGCCACCTTGTAAATAAATTACTTTTTGGGGTATTAGAAAATGTTATTGGCTCAAAAACCAAAAAAAAAATACAAGTGTTAGTGACTCTTTATACATAAAAAATTAAAAACGAGCTATTTATGGCCACATCCTATTAAAAAATAAATTTAATGTTTTTATAACCTTAAGAAGACATAAGCCACATATACTGCAGCAAAAAGGGCTCAAGCCACTAAAAAGTTTATTTACCTTTTTTGGTGTAGATTCATCACTTTCACACGAACTGGTGTCTGGAGAATATTCCTTATCTTTCACTGAATCGTAGCAGCTAAAATCCGAACCTGAACAGCTGTGTCTTTCACTATAAACCAATTTATTTCGTTTCAGTGACATTCTGTCACCTGTCGCCATGTTGCTTTTATTGTGGCTTATGACGTTTTTGCTTGAAAATTTTCCACTATTTTGCACGTCGGCAACAAGGTCGTTATAGCTTGGTGGCGCCATCTGTCATGCGATAGCCGTACAACTTGGATGGTGGCTTAAACCCTTCTCTACGGTTGTCATTTCACTAAAATAGTGAAAATTCAAAAAATGTGGCTTAGGTCCCTTATTGCCCCGACCCCTTCAATTGTTACATTTCTGAGGGGTGAGCGTAGGACTCCCGACTAATGACCAGCTGTGGTAGGTTTAGGACAGCTATCTTGTCATATGTGATGTGCATCCACTTTACCACCCTTTTATTTCCTCTTAAAAGCCATAGAATTTGAGATATGGAAATTGCAGTTTTAGATATTTTTTTTAGAAGGGGTTCTGGAGACCAAGATCTTTAAAGAGATCGAACAGAGATTTGGCTGGCAGGCCACGAGCGCCAACTTCCATCGAAGTTGGCGCTCGTGGCCTGCCAGCCAAAGCCAGTATTTTAGTATGTAGAATCCGAATCTTTGGAAACATTCAAGTAGGTAGGTGAAAATGCGTGGAAAGGAAAATGTGAAAAACACTCCATTAGTAGATAAAACGAATTTACCGCGTGGAGTTTGTAGCACCCGATGTTTTGGCAACGTTGCAACCGCCGTTGTCTAGGGTAGATATTCTACCATGACATCGACAGTCAACCCTACACAACGGCAGTTGCAACGTCGCCAAAACGGTAAATTTGTTTTATCCTATTTATAAACAATATTCAGTTCTAAAGTTCTGAATATGTATTTCTTGTTTGTTATTCTGTCAATGTTTGCCAGTACTGTTTTTGAATTTGTTGTGTATATAGGAAATGTGACGTGATTAAGAAAAACTGATTTTACCAGTGAATTTAGCACCCCAAAATTAGGTAAATCCACCTGTTTACAAACCAGATGCAAATAAAAAGTTTAAATTTGTTGACTAGTGTTATTATAATGAGAAATAAAATATGTCAGAAGGTCTAATTTGTGTGCTATTATTGTAAAATATAGTTTTAGGTAAAAAAGAAATTTATTCTATGTGCAATTCACTGATGTGTAAATATATAGACCTGGCATTCAATATGAATTGCAGACAAAAACCAATGCCTTGAGAAAACGCTGCTATGAGTCTGATAGCAATGCTGAAAATGTCATATTTAAGATGACTTACCATTGATTATATAGCGTATTAGATTGCTTGATGTCCTACTATGATTTAACACCAAGGATTTTGCTAGGAAATGCAACATGTAGGTATGGCACCCAAAATTACAAAAAATTGATTAATCTCTTTTATTCACTATGGCGGCAATTGTGGTATAAAAGTATAGCGGCACACTTTAGATAGCGCTTTAAACACGCCTGTACGGTATCCTATCTTGAAATAATATAATAAACAAATGTTTAGCCATTAGAATGCCAATACCACCGATTGGTGGTTTTCTGTTGCGACAATTCGCAGGCGGCCGATCTCCGTATTTATGCAATTATGCAGTTATATGTGGTAAAAGTCGCCTTCATTGAATAACCTACTTTGTATATATGCGAGAACTTACACCCCCTACAAACAAATTTTCGAGGGTTGAAAGCCAGCCGTCGCAAGTTCCATTCCCATGGCTGGCCTTGTAAAAGTTATTATTTTATTTGTTGAGTGGGGCTTTTCTAAGGTCTTTATGAACCTTGTAACACTGCGACCATTGCTGATCTATTGTGTTCGCCACCTACTATAGTTCTGCGCTAAGCCTCGTGTCATTTAAGAACTGCAGCAGGCTTTTGGCGCCAGATTGTTTTACCTCCTCAGGTTGGAGGTAGTGACCACCCAAGTGGGTGTATCTCTTACGCATCAGCGGGCCACACTCACACATGAGGTGCTAAGGGGTTTCCTTGCTTGGCAGAACCTGCATATTTTTGTATCTCTGAGCTTGAGCTTGAACATGTGTTTGTTCAGGCCACAATGCCCCGTGAGTTGTAAGGGTTAAATCTTAGATCCTATTTCAAGATGTCAATTTTTAATATGATATCCAAATTTTAATACATAATAATCACACACTTTTTCAGATAGACTAATAGATGGCACTCTATCTCTATATTATTTCTGTTATGTAATCAGCCTATATAAAAAATGCGAGAGATGGCGCTAAACATTGAATGTTATTATTGTTACCATTGGTTAATTTATTTGGTTTTTATAATCACTTTTTAGAATCTTTTATATATTTTTTTAAATCCTATTCTAATCAATCAATTTTTATAATCTTTATTGAAAAGCATTAATTATCAATGTTATTATAGATGGCCAAATAAATTGCTATTAGTTTAGTTGTGAATGCTATCAGCGCTACCTGCATTTCGCCGGTGCAGAAGAGTTGCCAAAATGTACTATGGAGTTGGGCAATCTAATACCATATATGTATAATCAATGCTAATATTGAAGAAAATATAATATTATATATAAAGCTTCCACCACACTACTCGCAAAGTTGCTTCGATGAAGTACAGGTCAAAATTGACCGAAGTCCAAAGTACGTGACTACACCTCCTGCAATCTCGCAAGGAGCTCAATTCTGCCGTCGTAAATGAAAACACAGTAACTTGAAAAAAGACGTTTTGAGAAAAACGCGGTCAAAGTTCAGTTGTTAAATATTTGTTTTCATGAACAAAGTAATCAATATAGATTATATCTTTTAATCTTTAATGTTAAAAAATAGTTAGAACTTCAATTCTTTATAAAAATATATATTAAATTATAATTGGTTAATTAATTAAATTAGATATTGTGTTTAAAATAAGAAAATAACTTTATAAATTTTATATTTTTAAGCTATAACACCGTAGCTGAATGGTTACTGTGTTATAAATAGGATAGAAAACGAATTTACCGCGTGAAATTTGTAGGACCCGACGTTTCGGTGACGTTGCAGCCGCCGTTGTCTAGGGTAAACTGTCAGTTTACCCTAGACAACGGCGGCTGCAACGTCACCGAAACGTCGGGTCCTACAAATTTCACGCGGTAAATTCGTTTTCTATCCTATTTATAATGTCAAACAACCGCGATAGTCTTCGATTTCATATTACTGTGTTATAGCTAAATTTTACCCATTACTGTGTTCTAACCATGTAAAATATATATATTTTTAAATAAATAAAAAACTGCAGGCACCTTAAACACAGTTATCGAGATACTGTGATTAATTCGTGTATTAATAAATTAACTTAACAAAATTTTACCTAAAACCACAGTATCTGAAGAAGCCGTGTTGTAACCAAAGAAAAATATTTCTTAAATGCTTATAGGTATTAAAAAAGATCACAGTAAATAATAGGTTACTGTATTTCAACTTTAAAAATTATACATACTGTGTTTTTTATTAAAAATATTCTGATTTTATAATAAATACTGTGTTTTTCTCTAAGGTATCTCGGTAACTATCCATCGACAGACAAACTGAAAAATTTGCCTTATAGTACTCCAACTCGAGATTTTAAAGAACCAAACTTGTATAAACACAGTAAATGAAGTTACTGTGTTTTCATATACGACGGCAGAATTGTCTGGCGGCGCTCGCGCGCTTTGGATAACTTTCAAGTGGCAGCTGCCATTGCAATGTGTACTCTCGTATATTAATCACTCAACAAAAATTTAAAAAAAATGGAGAAAAAGAAGATGGTGTATCCGGTGTATTGTAGTCATCCGACTGTGATACACAGGAACAGAACATATGAACTGAAGTGAGCCGAGTAGTGTAGTGAGTCGCTTTGTACTCGTACCTTAAGCCCTTTGACTCGGGTGTAAAAAACCTCGGGTGTAAAAAACCGGCACCGATCGGAAATCGCCCGATGCGAAGTGAGGATGCCCGAAGCGAGTCGAAGTGCGTCCACACTCTCGTCCTCGCTCAACTTCGATCGACTATGCGAGTAGTGTAGTGGATGTTTAATAAATGCTACTATCGATACAGGGTTTGAATTTTGAATCAATAAAGCCATATTTAAGATTAATATTATAACCTGTGAAATGTAATTCTGACGGCTTTCGGCTGTTTCATAGAAGTCTTTTGCAATTTGTTATTACACAAGAAAACATTTAAAATCGTAAAATGACAAGAAAACACGAGGAAGCGGAGATGTTAATTACGCAACGGAACTGCCTACTGACTTAGCGGCCTTTCACGAAGAAGCAAGTTGGCCTTTTTTTTCTTCGATACTGATGCCAGGTCCTATATATCTATACATCAATGATATAATAGTGTTTTTATAGTCTAGTCATTATTGCAATATGCAAAGAGTAACGTACATGCAAAAAGGCTGATTATCAATGTTATTTATATCAGTATTTATGCAATAATGTCTAATATGCACAAAAATTTTATATGGATTATCATTATTGTTATTTTGTTATTTTTAATGAAATGTGTGATATATATAGCATTTTTGTTTTATTTTTATTCAAAAGAGAGGTATACCACCTTAATTAAAACTTCCTGGGGTGACGGGTTCGCCTGTTGTAGTCGACAACTCTAGAATGTGGTTGTGGTAGGTAGGCATACAAGAATTGAAGCGATGTATAAATTCTGTGAAAACTAGTCAATTGATGATTAAACTAGCATTTTTCAATAACAGGTGATTTGCATCAACATGGTTTATGAAAGAAAATCGCGTTTTACTGCGTTTAAAAAAAAAAATCTGCACCGAGAGCCGTGTTCGTGTTCAGTTAAGTGTTCTTAACCGGGCTCTTCTGTCGAGTTAGCAGTTGAACCCTCGATTAGGATCATCCGGCCCAGATAATTCAGAGAAGGCTCGAAACACACTCTTATTGGCACAGAGCAATGGAAACAACCTGCTGGGGTTCATGCAAGTTCATGGTTCGAAGAGGATCATGCAAGCCTAAAAGTAAAAATTTTAACCGAGATTAGATAACCCTTGGAGTAAATGGGTATTTTCATGGATGCATCTGTGTCTTTTGCAGGATTTTCGGCGACATCGACTTAAAGTACTATAACTACGAAACTACTACACCAATCATAAAAAGAACAACTGCACAATGATTCCATTGAAATTTCGAATATAGAATATTGAAATATCATTTTGTAAAACAATTAGATAATTATGAATAAATATGAGAATGTCAAAGAAGTGAAAAAAACGCGCGACCAGATCTGGTCGTATCATACTCAACGGATAATTGTTTCACAACCAGATTTGGTCGTATCATACTCAACGGGTTAAACAAGTTTAACATTTTAACCGCTGCATTGATGTAAGACGCCCTTATTTCGTAAGCTTAATTTAAGTTTAATTTCGTAGTCACTGATGACTACGTGGGGGGGGGGGGGGAGGGGGTGCCCGTCCTGATCCTGATTAAGGAATCAACTTTGGTCACCGCATGGCAATTTTTTTGGTCTAAACCCTTGGGAAATAGAGCAGTGCCGCGCCGAAGATACCCCGCATGGGCGATGTGCATCGATACTCCACGCGCTCATCTCCGATTGAGTCGCCCGGGCCTGTTCCTGCTCGCGCTGGGAAGCCGGTGGCCGCTCTGCATCGCAGCGGCACGGCACGCTAAAACTCTGGACTAGCGCGCTGCTGCATCTCCATAGCGGAAAGATTAACATGGTTGTGTGGCGCATTAACTATAGCGGACTTACACATGGAGTTTCTCAGTACATATGCCAAAGCGTTTTCACTCCTCTCAGGGTCGGAGGCTCAACAGCGGTACATTTTTCTTAAGTACATTTTTAAAACCATTCTAAAATGTTTTTTTCTACTTACCGTCTTCAAACACTACAAATGCTGGGTTCACGATTCACATTTTCCGCAAATTCGGTTGATTATGTAATCTTGGGGGGTACAGGGGGGGGGGGGGGGGGTCAGGCCGCTGATTACGTCTGTTGACATGGGGGAGGGAGGGGGGTTCAAAAATCCCACAAACGTGATTACTTAATATGTGGACGGCCCCTAAATCAAATATACCACAGACAAATTATTTGGTATTGCAATTTTTGTTTTTTTTTTTTTGCTATCACCCACCTGCAATGTAGCAGGCCAATTGTTGAAAAAAATGGCATGCTAAATTTGTATATGGCCCATCCTACTAATATTATAAACGCGAAAGTTTGTATGTATGTATGGATGTTTGTTACTCTTTCACGCAAAAACTACTGAATGGATTTTGATGAAACTTTACAATAATATAGCTTACACATCAGAATAACACATAGGCTATAATTTATAAAGATATATGGTTTTCTATCATCATTATCACAATTTTCCATCACCACGCGGGTGAAACCGCTGGGCGCAGCTAGTATTTATATAAATCAAATAGACCATAGACAAAATTAGCATGCTAAATTTTTCAACAATCGACCCATAATCATCTGTAAGTATGCTATAAAATATAACATCACCCTCAGGCTAAGCCACAGATTTATTAGAAAACGGCTAAGCCTTCTTGTTTATTAACATAGATTACCCTGTTTTTTTTATTTAAGTAGAATAAGAAGAAAATCGACTGGTGCTGTCATTTAAAAAGGATTGAAGAATAATCGTCAAATTTAGAAACTCCGAAATAATTCGTGCAGCACACAGTGGAAAATTCAGTGAACTGGCGATAAACAAGTTAGCAAGAACGGCGCGCTACGGTAATGGAAAGCGCCTCAAAGTACTGATAAATTCGTTAGGCAACACACCCTGCGGAACACGGTTAACACTGTCTGTCTGGCGACTCCAAACGCCGCTGGAAGCGTATCGAACTTTAATTAATTTAGAGCGATTGTATATGTAGTTAAATTATTAATTCTTTAAAATCAATGGTTACATATAGCCACTAGGTAGCTCAACAGTCTGATATAAATGCGAAACACACCGATGTCGAAGCGCACCGAAGATTTCATCGGCGCTGAAAAAACGCAGGCGTATTCGAAAAAAATCATTTTACTATAAAAACACGAGCGTATTCAAATGCAACGTTATGTCAAAATTTCATTTCCCTGTAAAAACGCGGGCATATTCGAATGGAACATTGTGTCAAAAAATCGGGGGGCGCCAGTTTTGCATGCGGCAAACTTGCACAAATGTCACTTTTGACAGCTCCAAATTTGTTGAGGGCAGATTTGCAGGAGGCAACCTTGCAGGCGGCAACCTTCAGTACAGTTTTTCTGTTAGGTTAGGTTAGGTTAGGTTTTTCTTTCCCTAAAATCGAAGTGACATTAATTACCGGCATCCTTGTAGTGGATGACTTTTATACATCAAACTAAACATTAAAAAAAATGTTTTAAGTTTTTCTGTTGTCAGTTTGACATTTGCAAAACTGCCTTCTGCAAGATTGCCTTCTGCAAAACTGCCGCCTGCAAGAGTGCCGTCTGCAAGATTGCCGTCTGCAAATTTGCCTTCTGCAAGTTTGATGGGACCCAAAAAATCAGTTTACTATAAAAACACGGGCGTATTCGAATGCAACGTTATGTCAAAATTTCATTTTACTGTAAACACACCGGCATATTCGAATGCAACGTTGTGTTAAAAATGTGAATTCAACTTCGAGTTTTTCGATCACAAACATACGTAGGGCAATTTTTTATTTACAGGGTTAGTTTTAATTAACCGGCATCTTTGAAGTGGGTGAATTAGTACAATCTAGTAAGTAACTGAAAAAATATTTGAACAACTTAACTTGTGAATAATAATTTGATTAGTGTTGAGCGCGCTGCGCTATCTAACAGTAGGTAAAATATTGCGAATAAACTATATTCGCAATGTCTTTATGCTAATTTTCGAAGAATACAATTTTCACATTTTCAAAAATATATTTAAAAAATATATATTTTACTTTTTTCACAAATGATTATCAAAAGTATTATGTGCTTGTTTGTACTGATTCACCCATTTTCAAGGATGCCGGTTAATTAAAACTTATCCTGTCCTGTATAAAGATATGCACGCATACATTGGGGCTTCCGCCGTTCAGCGTGAGAGAGAGAGGCAACTATCGCGGTTGTAGTGCTATCTCTCGCTTAGGACGAATGGAATGAGATACTCTGTCGTAATGACGGAAAAACAATATCCCCTTATCGGCTTAAACTTGATTAAAAATGGCCGGCATAAGTGGCGCGGCTTCCTAAGAAAATGAATAAAAGAAATATCAAAACAGACCGGCATAATAAATTGATATTTGGGAGAGCCCGTCATTAGGGGCACCCCGTAAGCAGCTTACTGTCAATATCTCCTTTGATGGAGGTTCACGCATTGAATATTTATTATTTCGCCTTCCCTTTCTATCAACCCTCCACCCCTGCCGCGTTGAATACGTAAATTTCCCGCCGCACGATTTATATATACATATTTTTGTATGAATTTTCTAGACTTCTTTGTCCTACGTGAGGATACTCTGAAACTTTACTCGCGGGCGGCTTGTTTTCGCAGACATTGGCTATGTACGCGGTAACTCAATCATGTACCTCAGATTGTGAAATTAAATATTGGATTTGCGGGCTTTTGTGTGTATTCAGAAGCGAGTCGAAGTTTGTGCCCGCGCAGCGTAATTTGAAACTTCGAAAAATATTCTTTGTAGTCGAGACCGATCATATATTAGGCATCCGATTTTTAAAAAACATCACAACTTCACAATTTTAGTAGGATGGAGATCGATGACCGATATATCGAAAACATCGATGTTAGACATAGATGTCCGATATTTTTTTTAAATCAGTGGATTTTCAGCCCTATCGATGTTTTGACACCTCTCTCATTCAGCGTCTAAATTTATCACATACAGCGTCAATTTTTAATTAGTGACATTCTGGAAGTGGGTGAATCAGTACGAGCAAATAAGCAACTTTTAATATTTTTAGTTTTTTTTATCTGATAAATAAAAGTTTGACAAGCTTTGAACGCGCTGCGCCATCTAGAAATAGGAAAAAATATTGCGAATAAGGAATATTCGCGAAATTTTACCTACCGCTAGATGGCGCAACGCGGTCAGCTTTTCTCAAAACATAAAATTTTTCAAATTTAGATTTTTATTTTATTTTTTAAAATTAAAATTTGTGTATTTGCTCGTACTGATTCACCTACTTCAAGAATTTTATTACACTAAATAAAAACTCACCCTGAATACGTTATGTTTCCTTTTAATCCATATACGAATAAGAATTTTTTATCGACGTTGGCACTTTAAACGAAGAAGTTTGGAAATTAATTAATCAAACATTGCCTTTACCTATTGTTTTATTTAGATTTAATTACTTTTTTACTAATTGTTTGATTTTTAACATTTATGGTAAATTATATATCATTATCACTGCGTTCATCTCTATTATCGATTTTATTAGAAGAAAACTTATAGGGGCTGTCAGCAAAATGAGTCGAACAAGCGATGTCTTTTATAAGAAAATATCGATGTTGATAACATCGACTTTTTGAGGTCCTCCCTATGTTTTGGGTCCCATTAAACTTGCAGAAGGCAAATTTGCAGACGGCAATCTTGCAGACGGCATTCTTGCAGGCGGCAGTTTTGCAGAAGGCAATCTTGCAGAAGGCAGTTTTGCAAATGTCAAAATGACCTAACCTAACCTAACAGAAAAACTTAAAACATTTTTTTATGTTTAGTTTGATGTATAAAAGTCATCCACTACAAGGATGCCGGTAATTAATGTCACTTCGATTTTAGGGAAAGAAAAACCTAACCTAACCTAACCTAACAGAAAAACTTAAAAACTGTACTGAAGGTTGCCGCCTGCAAGGTTGCCGCCTGCAAGGTTGCCTCCTGCAAATCTGTCCTCAACAAATTTGGAACTGTCAAAAGTGACAATTGTGCAAAATTGCCGCATGCAAAAGTGGCGCCCCCCTATATTTTAGTACTTTGTAGCTGGCATGGCAACACTGGCTTTTAAATGGCAATAATTGCGACTGTGGAGTCACGTTCATAAAACATGGCGTCGTCAATGACGTCACTTGTTGTCAAACTGTTCGCCCGGCGAGACGTTTGTCACGCAGTGCATCATCATGAAGATTTCTGTGACATCGTCTGATGATCGCGTTTTCCAGCTCGAGGTGGCTGACGATTTACTGCTGGAGAATTTGAAAGCATTGTGCGAATTTGAATGCGGAGTTCCGGCGCAGCAGATCATGATTTATTTTAAAAGACGCCTATTGCTCAACGATAAGGTGTCTTTGAAGGAGTTGCAAATTCGCGACGGCGATTTGCTCACAATAGAGTTTGGCATGTCAGCTCGCCCAAGGGGCGATTCTTTTACTAATATGGATTTTAGCGCCATAGAAGTTCCTACTACATCGAATAACCAGGTACACTTCCATTTTTGTTAGATTTTATATTATGGTGGTTTCTCATTATGATGAAATTAGGGATGGATACATAAAGGGAAATTATCGTATGCCTGTTACTATATTACGATAGGTCTATTGTTTATGTTGTATTGCATAACGTTGACTTCTAAATTGTAATGCTCCATGGATTTTAAAATGTTTTTCGAGGAATTTATGTACTATCGGAAATCTCATTTATCAAAAAAGAACACTACTACTAGATTTGATCAGTTTAATACTAAATCTGATAGGAAATAGCGCCAGACACGCAATATTTCTTGACTCAAAATTTTAAAATGTTTCATAACATGCATAGATTTTTTATGTTACTTTTTGAGATAGTTTTTAAGGAAATACATATATTAAAAAGGACAAAAACATGTCTGCCGTTACAGAAAGTGAACTATTGTATTTATAGTTATTTTTGTTACGGTTTTTTATGAAATATTTGTGGTTTATGTATTTATCCATATAGCTATATGTATATTTCCGGAATGTACTCAATCAGACATTTCTTTTCCCACTAAACACGATATATTTATGTTAATTTATTGACATTTGGACATTTAGACGTCTACTTACTTGATACTTGGACAGTTAGTACACACTTCTAAATCGGTTAAAGCGTTTGGAAGTTGTGGTGGAATAAAGAAACGGGAAACATACATTGATGAACCTTGAACACATTACACAATTTTTTTGTTGGGCAGTTCTGTAAAAAAAAGAACACTACTAGATTCAATCATTTTAATGCTAAATCTGATAGGAAATAGCGTCAGATACGTAATATTTCTTGACTTGATATTTTGAAATATTTCATAGTACCTATGCGATGATTTAAAAAAGAAATAGTTTATAGGATAGTTAAAAAAAACTAACTTAACCTACCGCCATATAGGCTTATGAATTTATTTAAAAATAAAACTAACAACCTACCGAAATGTAGGTTTTTGACGCTTCTTTAAATGCCTATATTTCGATTATTTATTGCAGTCGAATAAAGGTTATAGCAGTTTCGGAATCAGAGTAGTGAGTATAGTCGGGCGACGTTAAACATCAACAATTTAGAATAGGTTCCCATAATACATACTCTTAAATACCTTTTTCGGGTCTTGGTAAAGGGCAAAAGCACGACCACGTTTATTTTATTTATTTAATTTTGTTTCATTTTATTTCATTTAAGGAAAAGTTTAACATTAGACAAATATTTAACTATTAGCTTTCTTACATTAATTGCAACAAGATAACTATACCTAGACAAACTAAGTCGAGTGACAAACATAATAAAAAAAGTAATCTAAAAACTTGAAAGTTAATAAAGATAATAATATAATACATGTGTATGTGTGCGCATGAGCGGTGTAAGCGTACAGGTGTGCTGGTATTCTTGAGAGGGTATGTGTGGTAGGGAGTTTGTACGTATTTGTGAGTATTATGAAATATTTCATTTTTTTTCTTATTTTATCTATAGGTACATTCATTGTGTGTCAAGTGGAAAATGTAAACATTTATACAATGCTCATTATATGTTTGCATCAAGTTGGATTAACGATGATTTTAAGTGTGGGTAAATGTAGGGATGATGAGTGTAATTGACGATGATGGTGTAAGTATTTGAAGAACGTAAATCTGATTTCTGGGCGAAAATGTAGATGCATTTTATAATAAAAGGGTATATAAAAATTAATATGAACTTGTGGTATTTGAGGATGGTATGAAGTGTTGTTTGAGGATGGTATGATGGTATGATTCTGTAGCGAACAATCTTTTATATACTTAACATATTATGGTACATTTAAACTCTTTCTCGCATTCAGCGCATGAAAACTTGGCAATCTTCCAATATACAGGCGTCCTTAAGTTCCGTTTCGTGGGATAACCGTTACCGAAGTCGCAAGAATAATTAACATAACTATTATAATACATATCGTAACGGTTATGATTATTTTCATCATTTCCCCCCTCAAGGTTGCATTATCAGTAAACGCACGGTCACACTCCGAACATACAAAATCCTTCAAATTCGTGTTAAATAATTTCACTTACATGATTTCTGTCTATGTTTGGGTATTTTACGCGAAACAGTATAATAACATTGTAAAACTTTAAAATCTGCACTTGTTTCGAATCAATCGAATCTTTAAAATCTGCACTTTCGAGTCAAATGAAGGGTTACGGGGAAGAACAATCAATGTTAATTTTGTTTTTTTTTAAGATGAGTTTTTTTTATAAAGTATCAATTTAAGTAAAATGTATTTTTTTTGAAACTCAACTATATTTGGTTTACAGAAGAAATATATTTCTTTCTCGCTCAAACAGACCCCGGCTAAAACATCATATTTTAAGTAAGTAAATTTTTAAAATGGAATTGCCAAAAATAAAAAAGAACGACTTTAATCGTTTTCCCCCGTAACCTTTCAAATGCCAACGAAGACTAACAGCTTTATTGACAGTTGATAAGGCTTCCCTCATCTTAGGGTGCCCTAAGTTGGCAATAATATACTATTCTGAAACCATAGTTGAGTAGCCACTTTAGTGCGCTCTTAAATGAGACGACTAATCAATATTTTGCATGGCAATACTTGAGGTTGTTATAAAAGTATTGAGGTTGTTATAAAATTGATTTAACAATCGGTTACACGTGCTCCTAATCATAACGCGATTTCATGCGTCTGTCCCACCGTTTTCCTCATTTGGGTACATGATGTTTTTTTCTAATGGAAAGGAATAAAATGCATATGCAATGAGTGTTTATTTATGATAACGATAGAAACAAAACACCTTTCTGACTTACAATAAATAACTTTTACGTCAAGAAACAAAAATGTCAATAAACTAATAAAGGAATCTTAATTACAGCTTTTAAGCATCGTTAGATTTCGAGATCTTTTACACTTTAGAGTAATATCCATAATTTCCATAACCCACGATTACCATAACAATAACATATAATAATATAATGATTAATGATAATAACATATAATGATTTTGCCGCACAACCCATATTGAAGACGATCCCTATGTTTATTCTGTTGCAAATGTGCGTCGTCATTCCATGAGGGATTGCAATATTCTCCCTTGTCATGAAGATTTAAAAAAAAAAATAGCCTCACCAATGAGACGTTTTCTTTCTTCCAAAGACTGATGATTTTTGCGAAGACGATGTCGTCATTTGTCATTAACCCTGGTTACCTGATGTTTTGACAATGTATTTTCTCCTGTGTCGTTAAAAAATACGGTTCAGTTTCACAAAACTCATACGATCAGCAAACAAAGATGACTTTAAGCAAGAATTGAGAGCGAACGTTATTAAGAGCATGGATAAAATAGACTCGAGTGAGGGTTCCCTAAAGGCTGTCTTGGATACGACTGAATACGGACGCGAGAACTGCTTCTGCTGGAATAAGGACCTCACTCTCTTCTGTCGTGTCGTTCCCCCTCTACACGTTGACCAATGCTTGGCCGCATCGCCTATGTCTCTCTCGCTCTTCCCATACATTTTTACACGTGACGAGTGGTGTTGACTCTCTTCAACTTTAGTGATGCGGCCAAGCATTAGCCAACGCGTAGAGGAGGGCATCACTAGCTTTCCTCACCCACCGCGGTTCAGCATTCTATTCGTCACTGAATTGCTGAGAGTGGTTTCTGTTTCAGGTATCGCAAGATCGTACTGATAGGCAAAATCAGCTAATAAGACTGTTCGATCCGCTGGACGCAAAAGCGCAGAAATTGATCGCTGAAGAGATACGCCAGAAGAATATTGAAGCGAACATGGCGGCTGCGATCGAGTTTAATCCTGAGAATTTCGGCACTGTGGTCATGTTGTATATCGACTGTCACGTCAACGGGTTCCCCGTGAAGGCTTTCATCGATTCTGGGGCGCAGACGACCATCATGTCTTCAGCTTGCGCTGAGCGGTGCAATATCATGCGGCTGGTCGACACGAGATGGTCGGGCATCGCGAAGGGCGTGGGCACACAGCGGATTATAGGACGCATCCACACTGTGCAGTTACAGATCGAGAAAGACTTCTTGACCACTTCCTTCGCAGTGCTCGAGGAGCAGCCGATGGATATGCTGCTCGGTTTAGACATGCTCAAACGGCACCAGTGCAACATCGACCTGGAGAGGAACGTGCTCAGGATCGGCACGACCGGAACGGAAACTACGTTTCTTTCAGAAGCCAGTTTACCCGACTGCGCCAGGTTAACCGGCAACGAAGATAGACTAATGCAAGAAGTCGTTAATAAACCTGGAGCATCAGGCCAACCTGCAGGCGATCCATCGAAAATTTCGCAAAGCGATAAATTCACGGAAGCCGATGTCGATGAATTGACGCTTCTGGGATTCACTCGTCAGCAAGTCGTTGCAGAATTGCGTTTAGCCGATGGGGACAAAACGCAAGCGACAGCGGCCCTCTTCGCTAAAAGTTTCAAATTCTAAGAATTGCCTAACCAAATGTGCAATTACGTACCTAACTAATAAGTGTTTTGTAAGGGTATTTTGTTGTAAGATAACTTTTTACAAAATATATTAATAATGTGTTGACAAATTTCTTTTTTATTTAGAGGTCGTTTTTCCTCTTTACCGTTGCCACTGGGGGAAGATTAAGATCCCCTTTGGCATGACTGTGGCCCATGTAGAGACTGACCACCGTTCGCGTCGTATGGCGGTGGCCGCTTCCGGTGCGCGTGGTGGAGAGTGTAACGCAGTGTGTTGCTCTGTTGATGATTTAATTCGTACTGAACAGTAAAAATACATGACAGTTTATCTGACTTCAATAATTATTTTGTTTGTACACTGTCAAAATTCAATGCAAAAAACACCTCACAAAACACTCAAAAGTTGGAACATAATCTACGCTGATGATGTTGTTTTGACCTCGGACGATGTAAACGACCTACACCAAGGCTTCAACTCCTGGATTGAGGCACTCGAAACAAATGACTCGTTTTTCCTCTTTACCGTTGCCACTGGGGGAAGATTAAGATCCCCTTTGGCGTGACTGTGGCCCATGTAGAGACTGACCACCGTTCGCGTCGTATGGCGGTGGCCGCTTCCGGTGCGCGTGGTGGAGAGTGTAACGCAGTGTGTTGCTCTGTTGATGATTTAATTCGTACTGAACAGTAAAAATACATGACAGTTTATCTGACTTCAATAATTATTTTGTTTGTACACTGTCAAAATTCAATGCAAAAAACACCTCACAAAACACTCAAAAGTTGGAACATAATCTACGCTGATGATGTTGTTTTGACCTCGGACGATGTAAACGACCTACACCAAGGCTTCAACTCCTGGATTGAGGCACTCGAAACAAATGACCTTAGATTAGTAGAAAGAAGACAGAACACATGTCGTGCATTTTTGATGATATCACTAACCCAAATAACATTAAGATCTCTTTAGGAATTACGCCTTTACCGACGGTGACGCAATTTAAATTTTGGGCTCAATACTAAGCAATGATGGCAAAATTGACAACGATGTTATAGATGTGGATGAAGTGGAGACAACTA
The DNA here is from genome assembly GCA_944548615.1 of Micropterix aruncella. Taxonomy (NCBI): domain Eukaryota; kingdom Metazoa; phylum Arthropoda; class Insecta; order Lepidoptera; family Micropterigidae; genus Micropterix; species Micropterix aruncella. The sequence goes on from OX155957.1 coordinate 22,810,948, forward strand.
ACAGGCGTTATGTACGGCAGAAAAATGTCCCTTAAGATTAAAGGGCAAATGTATAGGACAGCCATTACACCTGCTGTCTTGTATGGATCAGAATGTTGGGCAACTAACAAACAACATCTTAATAAACTACATACAACAGAAATGCGTATGCTACGCTGGTCAGCGGGTGTCACACTATTAGTCAAAATCCGAAATAAGTCGCTTCGATAATTGATAAAGTCCAAGAAATACGCTGACGGTGGTACGGTCACCTCTAGCGACGCCCAGATGATCACATGGTGAAGCTTGCCCTAGACCTGCCAAAGACGAAACGTGCTCTTGGAAGACCATTTGCCACCTGTTTGACGACGGTTAAAAAAGACCTGAGAGAAGCTGAACTCGACGCCGACACGGCACAAGATCGTACTCAGTGGAGGAAAAGGACAAGGAAGGCCTACCGTAAGTAAATGGGACAGGGTCTAGGATGAAGAAAGAGAAGAAGAACGCGCTTACAAAGAGACCGCATGCTATATAACAAGCAGAGTGAGTGTTTACTTTCGGGACGTAAAATCCGATTTTACGTACATGGATCGAGAAAAGTTAACCAGGAGAATTTGGTTGTTCACAAGGAAGCTACCCATATATAATTCATTTTTAAGTTCATTCATTATTAATTACTCATTTATTAGCAAAGTAATTTCGTGTCGTTCTTTTCTGACATACGTCGCACGTGGGTGTTTGAAAGAGAAAAATATAATCTTTTTCAGATGCGTTCGGATTATTAACGAGGCCAGTTGACATTTTCATCTCTTAAAACGTATGAAATAATTTTCTTCGTCGACCCAAATTGGCAAGCTTCTATGGAGCCTCGAAATCCTTAACTCACGAGTTGGGCCGACCAAGGTAACACAAAGAAGGCCATCACCATCCAAGCTGCACGGAACAATTAGTAACCGAAGTGGACCTCGGAGGTGTCAAATACAACGGGCAAACCCGTCATCCCAGGAAGTCTCCCGTGAGGTGAGCGTAGAAGACTTTGGGACGAAACAGCCCACTGTCTAGTTACGCCACTCGCTCGTAAGAAGCTAACGCCTTACCGCGAGACACTGGCTTGGAAACCAGCGGGCGGTCTTGCGCCCTTACTACCAGTTTCGGCCAGATTTCTCTGGCCTTCTGACTTGTTACGGGTTCGAGGTCACTTGCGCGGTCCTCTCTCTTACGTAGCGGTGATACGGTATTCACCGAATCTATCGCGGACCACGACGTCTTGCCCGTCTACCACTCGGGATAGGGTTGCCGAATTGGTTGTTTCAAGAGAGGTTGCCGTAAGGTTAACAACTACTCCCGCTCTATAGCAAACAAAGCCTTTTCCAGACGCCCCCGGTTATCGATCGGAATGCACAGACGATTGGCTGACGCCGCACGCAACCCTTCCAGAAGCGCCCGATGATCGATTCCCAGAGGAGCCCACTGAGTCTAACCCGGGCTCGCACTTCTACCGGATGGGTGCTGACCTGAGTTGGGCTGATCCTAACACATGGGTCATAATGGCCTAACTGCACTGGTCCCATTAGCTCCCAACCGAACTGGACATTTGTGGTTTGTCGGCTACAACGGGCGAACCTGTCACCCCAGGAAACGATAATGATCGTTTTACCTGACATGAGGTGAGCGTAGAAGACTTTGTGACGATACAAATCTACCGTCCAGCAAAAACCACGAACCCGCCAGAGACCAACGCCTTACGACGAGGTACTAGGAAGGTAACCCAGTCGGCCCACCTCGCCCCCTGGCTACCAGTTTTGTTAGGATATCTCCGTCTGGAATTAACCTTCAGGATACCTCTTTCCTCGCGACTGGTTACGGAACCGATACGCGCCTCTACCTGCCGTAAATTCAGCGGTGATTCAGTTTGAATCTATCGCGGACCAATGGCATCTTTTGCCCGGCTCTAAATTCAGGGTCAGGTATAGTCAAAAAGTCATTACCTATAAGAGTGGTTGTCGGCTGGTCAACCTCCACAACCGCTGCTTAGGAGACAATGTATATCCATAGCCCCTGACTCCTACAGCAATCAGAGTGCCAGTGCTCCTTCAGCAATCAGAGAGCAGTCAGAGTGCACAGCCGATTGGCGTCGCCGAACAGTGCGCAATCCGTCCAGTAGCGCCGGGAGGCAATCCCCAGGCGAAACCGATACACCAGCCGTGAGGCTTGAGACGCGAGAATCTTACCCGGGGTAGCGATCCACACGAAGAGGCTGCTGAATAAGAGTTGAATCGTTAGTTGAATCGATACGAGTACACAATGGATCTTGTGGCCAAGCTGCACGAAACCGTTCGCTACCAACCGAACTGGACAACTAGAGCTGTCAACTACAATGGTCGAATACGTCACCTCAGGTAGTTTTAACGATATTAGACGAGCGCCGCGATCACCCGTGACGTGAGCGCAGAAGACTTGAGACGAAAAGAAATCCACTGTCTAGTTGGTCCACCTGCCCGTCAGAGGCCAACGCCTTATGGCGAGGCACCAGAAAAGGTGCACAGCAAGCAGCCTCTCCCCTTGACTACCAGATTGGAAGGATAACTCCGTCTGAAATTAACCTTCAGGATACCTCCTGCCTCCTGACTGGTTCCAGGATCGGGGTCGCTTGCGCGGTGGTCTCCCTTACGTAGCGGTGAAACGGTGCCTACCGAATCTATCGCGGACCACGGCATCCTTTGCCCGGATTTTCACCCGGTATCGGGTATCCGATTGGTCGTTTCAGGAGCAGTTGAGCATAAGGTAAACAATCACCCCCACTCTATAGAAGACTACTGTTTCCAGACTCCCCCGACTGTCGGTCAGAATGCACAGTCGATTGGCTGACGCCACGCCATGCCCAAACCGTCCAGGAGCGCCCGAAGGTTGACTCCTGGGGGAAACTACCCCTTCAGGCTAGAGTCCTACCCGGGCTCGTACTTCATGCGTGGAGGCCGCCGGATGGGTGTTGACCCGTCAGTGTGACCGACCGCGAACAAATGGGTTTTAGTGGCCAACTCAACAGGGTCCATTAGCTCCTGTCTCCCTTGGACAACTAGGGTTGTCGACTACAGCGGGCGAGCCCGTCACCTCAGGAAGTTTTAACGATTAGTCGTTCTATCTCCCTGGAGTGAGCGCAGAAGACTTGGACAAAACAGTCCACCGTCTAGCTCCGCCACAAACCCGTAAGAGGCCAACGCCTTAACCGCGAGATAGCCAGGAGTGTTACCCGGCGGGTTTACACGCACGCCCTTACTTCCAATTGTGACCAGATTACTCCAGTCTCTCGATTGGTTACGAGTTCGAGGTCGCTTACACGGTCCTCTCCTTTACGAAGCGGTGAAACGGTGTATACCGAATCTATCGCGGAGCACAGCGTCCTTTACCCAGCTGTTATCAGGATCGGATAGCCGATGGTCGTTTCAAGAGGAGTCGCCGTAAGGTCCGCAACCACCCCCGCTCTATAGGAAACAGTACTGCTTCCAGACTTCCCCGACTGTTAGTCAGAGTGCACAGTCGATTGGCTTACGCCAGAAGGTTGATTCCCAGGGGAAACTAACCATAAGGTCAGAGTCCTACCCAGGCTCGCACTTCATGCGTGGAGGCCGTGGGATAGGTGTTGACCCGTGAGTGTGACCAACCCTGAACAGAATGGGTATTCGTGGCCAACTCAGCAAGGGCCCATTAAGTCCCTCTCCCTTGGACAATCTGGAAGAAATGCCGTTCACGTCGCAGTCTCAATATATCAAATTGCGAAGTTCAGCAAGGCAAGGGGGGAGGATTTTTTCCAGCGGGTGTAGGTTTGTCGATTGCGCAATCAGAAAGGCTAGGCGTGGCGGACGCGGAGACACCTGGCTGCCTGTAATCCAATCCCTTATCTTCCCGGGGGGAAATTTAATAATCGACTTTACACGCCGGGGAAGGAGATAAATTTCAGCGGGCGTCAGACTGGCGTCACATGTCGCTGCATCCCAACTCCTGGATAGGTAATTCTACCCTCTCCTCCCCCAGCGCGCAACGTCGCTTCACACATTTTCGCTTTACTGTCAACATGCATAAAGCCTTTAATAGTTGGGGAGCCAGCGACAAAAAAGTGCAAGAGTTTAATAAAATCTGATACTTTCAGATCAGACAGTATTTTGGCCATAGAATGCTGGGGTAGAGTCAGCAGGCCAGACTCCGGGACACCTGGCGCTGGCGTATTAGGAAAGGTGTGATTTTAATTAGTACCCTTAAAGTGTTTTGGAAAGCTGAAAATTCATCAGTAGGTAGACAGTTGATGCAGTAAAGAACTCAAAGCAAATGGTCAGACTGCCTAACAATATAACGCGTGGCGTCAACATTACTCCATATATGTTACACTACAAAAATGAAGTCCCTGCAAATACGCCGGAGCGTATTTGTCAGAAAATATTACGCATCGGTCTAATGTGCCGCGCAATATAATACTTCATTTTTGTGACATTTATGGAGTAATGCTTACGCCTCGCATTCTAACCATTTGTTTAGAGATATGTATTGCATCCACTGTATACTGACAAAAATGTAGTCCCTGCAAATACGCCGGTACGTATTTGTCGGGTAATTTCGTTATTTGTTGTTCTTTACGCCGCTTTTACTCAGTTCAAATCGGGTGTGAAACGCGATATTTTATCGATCGGTTTATTGTAGATGCCAAAGATTGCATGGAGCATCATATACGATGCTTCATGCTATATTTGGTGAAGTTAAGAAATGGAGAGACTGTTATATGTCTCACAGTGAAATATTATAATAGCTGATTCGAGTAAAATTTCATAGTTATAAGACTTTTAACTTTTATGATAGGTGTTGCCGTACTTTTATGAAGTGGGAAGCAAAATTTTCGAAATAATTCAGTCACGTAAATTGTAACATAATAATTATATTGTACATTAAAAATTAAAAATATTTTAAACTTTAATAAACCGCTTAAGTTTCTAGAGCTTCTTCTCTCGCGAGTTAATCGAACGCCTACTAGATCCTTAATTACATAACAAGTAAATATATTAAAAAGAATAGAAACACAACTGGCGTTACAGAGTGAATTATTACATTACATTACATTATATTTTCGTCGTGTCCAATTGACGGCTAAAGACCGCTCTTGGACGTGTCAAAATAATTGTATTAGGTAGTAAGTTTCGTTACTACTCTTTACTGAACATACATAGGTAGTCAAGAATTAACTACTAGATTGTCAAACTTAATTATATTTCTAATCAATTTTATTACGGATTTTCTTATGAAATATTTTTAGTTTATGTTTTTATCCATATAGATACAAGTATATTACCGGAATGTACTCAATCAGACCTTTTATTTGACACCAAACACGATATGTTTATGTTAAGTTATCGACATTTGGACATTTAGACAACAACTTACTCGATAATTATTCAATTAAGGTACCCTATGATACTCATGATTACATAGCGATTCCAACAATACTAAACACTTATATATCTGTTTAAGAGCGTATAATAATAGGATGGAATAAAACACGGAAATCATACATATATGAACCCTGAACACATTACACTCCTTTTTTGTTATCAATCATGTAATAAACTTCGACAGGCGCCCTTCTGATGTGGGTCCGCCTCCTTCCCTTCGCCTTTCCTAAACGCAGCATCGCCGCTATTAATAGATAAGTGTACTTTCGTTTTTTTTTACATATTTAATAAAAAATCCAGATGGCGCTCGATATTCAGTATTATACTGTGGCTTTGCAGATATTCCCAATTAAAAAAAAACACTTTTTTTGTCCCCTTTCCACGTTTGCGCCAAATTTGCGCATTTTTTCGCCGATCGAGTTTAGGTATTGCGACGAAAATTACTGATTTTTGTTTGTTTTCGCGGGCGGTAAATTTCAGGCGTTGCGTGCAGATATACTCTCGACGCCTCGCTCTCTATTTTATCTGAAATTTTCATGATGAGATTGGCGCGAAAGCAATTTCGTTATTTGTTGTTGTTTACGCCGCTTTTACCTACACGGTGCAGATATCGGGTGTGAAACGCGATATTTCATCGATCGTTTTATTGTAGATGTCAAAGATTGCATGAGCATCATATAGGATCTGCAAAGCAATCTTTAAAGAATTTAGGAAATGGAGATTAGGTCTCTTAGTGAAATAGTATGTTACCTGGTTCGAGTATAATAATGTAGTTAAAAGACTTCTAACTTTCATGCTAGGTATATCCACTCCCGGATAACTTCTATAACTTCTATACCGAATAACTTCTATATATGTCTAACTTTCATCCACTCCTGGATCTACGATTTTTCCGAGCCGGGGCAAATACGTGACATTGGACCCTCCAGTGATTTTAATAAACAGTAGAGTGGTGTCGACTACAACGGGCGAACCCGTCACCCCAGGAAGGTATAACGATATATGATCGTTCTTTCAATCGCGGGATGAGCGTAGAAGGCTTGGCGACAAGACAATCTACTGTCTAGTTCACCAGCAACTCGTTAGAGACTGACGCCTTACGGCGAGGCACCGGGAAAGGTAAACAGCGGGCAGCCTCGCCCCCTAACTTCCGGTTTTGGCAGGATATCTCCGTTTGGAATTAACCTTCTGGATACCTCCGTCCTCCCGACTGGTTATAGGTGCCAAGTCGCTTACGCGGCCTCTGCCTGTTGTATTACAGCGGTAATTCCGTTAGAATTTATCGCAGACCTGGGCGTTCTTTGCACGTAGTGCCACGCGCGATCGAGTGGCCCAAGGTCATTTCTAAAGTGGCATGACAATAGGTCAACATCCATCCCCTCTGCTTAGGAAACAGTGTATTTCCATATTCTCCAAACTTCTTCAGCAATAAGTCAGAATGCACAACCGATTGGCTTTGCCGACTGGTGCGCAAACCGTCCAGTGATGCCGGGATGCAATCACGCCGGGAGAAACCGGTCCACCACCTCTGAGGCCTGAGACACGGGAGTCTTACCCGGGATAGCCTTCCACTCGAGGAGGCTTCTGAATAGGAGCTAAATCGTGAGTTAAGCCGATCCGAGAACAAAATGGATCTTGTGGCCAAGCTCCACGAAACCGTTCACCAACATTTATTTTAAGAAACAAAAATATACTGAATGGGATTTCTTGTAACTGGGAAAACAAGAACTCTTAACCTTTTGGAAGACAGCCTTCGCGCTCAAAAACGGCGCCGCACGTGTTTGATCGATTTTTTATTCAGGCTGAGTTTTAAGTTAGTGCTATCCTTGAAGTGGCTGAATCAGTACAAGCGACAAAATTCTCTTTTTTTTTAAAATGTTTTTCCCATTTCTTAAAATTAAAAGTTTGCTCAATTGCTCAAACTGATTCATCCCACTTCAAGGATATCACTAATTAAAAACTCAACCTGTATACGTAATAAGTTTTTCGACTTCGTTTTTGTCAATTTGAAGTAGTGTTTTGAACTCTCATAGACTGGCAATTGACGAGTGACTTTGGAGTGGAGGTGAAGCCTTTGTAAACGTGGGTGTGTGTGTGTGGGGGGGGGGGGGGGGGGGGGGGGGGGGGGTAGAGGGCTTAAAGCGGGGGGGGGGGGGCTTGTCTGGTTCATATAACTCAATCTGTATATAGCTGTAATAAACCCTTCTATTACCAATTATAGTCGCTGTTATCTTGGTACAAAACCGTTCACCACTAATATATATATATAGTTATATATATATATATATATATATATATATATATATATATATATATATATATATATATATATATATATATATATATATATATATATATATATGTATATATATATATATATATATATATATATATATATATATATATATATATATATATATATATATATATATATATATATATATATATATATATATATATATATATATATATATATATATATATATATATATATATATATATATATATATATATATATATATATATATATATATATATATATATATATATATATATATATATATATATATATATATATATATATATTTTCCCACATTTTTTTATTGGTTGCTTTACTTGCTTACTTGCTCGTACTGATTCACCCCCCTCAAGGAAGTCGGTTAATTAAAACTCAATCTGTATATAGCTGTAATAAACCCTTCTATTGCCAATTATAGTCGCTGTTATCTTGGTAATATGCTTCTTTTTATGGCACTGCACTGCTCTGAAAATCTCCTTTTCTACGAACTGTATTTTATTGACTTGCAATAAAATCAAATATGCAGCCAAAAAGGCCCAGAACTTACAAAATCGTAAGGGTTGTCAAGACTAAATCCCATCACAAAAGGAAATTAATACATTTCAGTATTAAAATAAAAGCTCTTTAATTAAAATTGAAAAAAAAAATACGCTGAAAGACGCTTATCGCTGCACGGTTTTGTTTCTATTTAAGTGAGTTGGTTTCGCAGCGGGAGAAGGGAAGCCGTTCTAGAAATAGGGAATTTGTAACAGTAATGAAAGAACAAGCAAAGACTGGCGCTTGTATTTAGGAAAACATCGGTTGTGTCACCCCAAGATTTTGCCGGCAAGTAGCCAAGGAATGTTTTATCTGAATATTCCCCCCTCCCTGATAGCGAATGTGTTTTCGTTCAAAACTTTATATATCGTGTGTACTTAAGTACCTATTTAAGCACTATAGATAAAGCGAGATAGAAATCTAAAAACGAAGTAGAATATCGGAAAAAGTAGAAAATTTTCGTCCGAAACTTTATACATTCTAAATTCTTTGGTATCTAATATAGCACTCTGGGTAAAACGGGATTGGAACCCACGGAAGAAGACAAATATTTTCTTCCGGAACTTTATATATCCTGAGTTCTTGGTCTGTCTTAGTCGAAGTTAACGCACTGGAAAAAAGGCAGGATAAGAACCCACAGAAGAAGAAGAATATTTTCGTACGAAAGTTTATACATCCTGAGTATCTGGTCTATCTTCTTTAAAGTGCACTCTAGGTAACGCGGTATAGGAACCCACTCACTCGTATACCAGATATTACAACCAAAATTTTACAACGTGATTTCGGTCCAACGTACCGAATTTCAAGTCTCTAACTGCAATATTTCGAGATTAAAGTACGACTAGCGATCCCTCTGGTAAACTGATATCAACTACAATCTTTTTAATTCTTACGATGACCGACTGATGCCTGCATGTCGAATTTGAGCTCAATTGGGTGAAGCGTTAAGGCAATATCGTGGAGGAATACACACAGGCATTCAGACACACACACACAAGTGCGTCTACAATAATTTTCTTGCCAGTAAAGTAAAATAACCTATTCCAGTGTGTCATCTTAAAATTACTAAGTACAGTAGAAACTCGATTAATACGACCCTTTTTATTCAGATCTGTCCGCAGGGTAATATAGCGCATCAGCTGGCCTTGAAATTCAGTAGGTACTCATGCGCCCGCCTACTCTCTACTCACACATACTCTATAGTATGTCGCTCCAAAGGCAGCTAACGCTTAAGAGGCCGTGTACGAAATCGATGTGGGCCGTGATACCTCTATAATCAATGGTATAATATAACTATAGGTAGGTAGGATTTTCGGAGCCAAGGAGATATGTCCACCCTTTGGAAGCGCTCGGCGGGGACTAGCTGACTTGAGGCGTGAAACGTATCATAGGCGAGTATCATAACGCGAGAATTAGATTGTTTTAAAAGACTTTATTGCCAATTTTAATTAATGTTTTGCATTTTTTTTAGAGGAAACGGATTGATATTAAACTAAAGTTTATTTCTGTTGTTTTTATTTTATGAACGAGAGTTCTAAAAGGCCAAAATCAAAAGCATTTCTTCGCCCATTTTCTACAAAATTTGACAAAGTAAAATATTTTTTTTATCAACAATTTTATATGAAAGTAGTAAAAAGTGATTCACTTATTATATAGAGTACTTTCACAACAATACATTGTAATTTTTTCATACCGTTTAGATGTCAAAACGATTCGTAAATATGTTATATTCTAAACCTCTTACAGCAAAAATTCACAAACAGTCGCCGGGTTAAGGTCAATTAATCAAAATTCTATAATAATTTTCAAAAAAGTAGCTCACTCATTAGACAATAATATAAATGATCTTTTATGTTGTGCAATAAAACTTATGGAAATACAGTATTTTAACCTTAAATTCACGTCTGCAAAATTACGTAAATTCACGAAATGCGCAAAATTTCGTATACGGCCTCTTAAGTGCAGCTTGGGCCATATGACCTGTTTGTTACCTTGGGTCAGCTCAACTCGCGGTTCAATTCCCATCCGGTAGCCTCCTCTAAGAGGGACTAACCAGGAACGGCTTTGTCGTGGATGGGTGGGATCGATCCTCCAGGGCGCTGTTGGGCGGCTTGCGTGCAGTAACGTGTGACATTAGCTAATCGACTGCACTCCGGTGAATAACTGGGGGCTAGGAGGTCTAGAAACTTACGTTGCCAAAGCAGCGGGTGTGGTTGTTGATGTCAGCCATTTTTGAAACGACCAGTTGACTACCTAATTTAATAATAATAATAAACTCTTTATTTGCACTTAAAAAGTATACAAAAAAGGCGAGCTTATTGCCACATGGCAATGTCTTACAGCTAACCTAAACATAGTGGTACATGCGCGCATTGTGAAAATAAAGATTATTACATAACATACAGACAAGTGGAAGAATTTAAGACTAATAGTGCCCGAGGAGAGGAAAATTGGGAGAGGAACAGGAGAGAAAGGGAAGAACTGGTTACTTCTTAGAAAGGTAGTAATCCTTAAGGTGAGTCTTAAACGATGGTAAAGAAGGCGAGTTTCGTATATTTGCTGGGAGATCGTTCCAGAGTCTTGCGAGTCTAATTTCGAGTGGTAGACGGGTAAAATACGCCATAGTCCGCGATAAATTCAAACCGAATTACCGCTGAACTAACAACAACTTGTGTCGTCAACTACAACGGACGAACCCGTCACTTTAGGATGTTTTATGATCAGTCATAATGATCGTTCTATCTCCCGTGAGGTCAGCGTAGAAGACTTAGAGACGAATACAAACCTACCGTCTAGCTAAGCTTAAATGACCGTCAGAGGCCAACGCCTTACGGCGAGGCACCGTGAAAGGTAAGCAGCGGGCAGCCTCGCCCCCTGACTACCAGTTTTGGAAGGATATCTCCATCTGGAATTAACCATCAGGATAGCTCCAACCTCTCGAACGGTTACAGGTTCGAGGCCGCTTGCGCGGTCCTGTCTCTTACGTAGCGGTGATACGGTGTATATCGAATCTCGCGGATCACGGCATCCTTTGCCCGGCTCTTCACTCGGGATCGGGTGGCCGATTGGTCGTTTCAAGAGCAGTTACCCTAAGGTTAACAACTATCCTCTCTCCATAGAAAACATTACTATTTCAGACTCCCCCGGCTATTAGTCGGAATGCACATAGATTAGCTGACGCCGTGCGGTGCGCAAACCGTCCAGGAGCGCCCGAAGATTGACTCCTGCAGGCCAGCGTCCTACTCTGGTCCGCACTTCTGAATGAAGGCTGCCGAATGGGTGTTGACCCGTGCGTTTGACCGACCCTATACAACTGGGTCTTAGTGTTGTGCACCCATGTGGGTGCTACTCTAAAGTTATGCTCCCAATTTTAGAGTAGCAGTCAAAAGAAAAACCTGAGCAAAGTTCATAACTTCTTTGTATTGAATTGTAGACGAACTCGAAATTAAATATTACCCACAAGTACCTAGGTATGTGTTTAGAATTTAGTTTTACTTTTTTAGAAATATCAATCCAGATATATACGCGATCTCTCTATCCTGATTACATATATAGTTAAATGTCATCGCTTTTCAAGGCTTCCATTCTCTATTCTATCTTTCACTATCAGAAAATTGTCTAAAAAAGATTTGCGTGAAATTCATTACAGTATTTCAAACCATGAAAAAAAACCTGACTCAATATGTAAAGAGGATACAGCTTTGATAAATGAACGTTAAAGGGAAATCAACGCATTAAACAGGGAACTAGATCCCTACATTATTTTTATTATTATTCGTCTGTAGCGGTTTATTCATTTTTTTATTTTGTTTGTCTCTTGTCATTAAATTAGTTACAAAGCTGTATAATTAATATAAAAATTGTATTGATGATCTGTTAAATTTATTTTAAACAGTTAATTATATTAACTGTTTACAAAATATATAACTCAAAATAAGTCAAATGGGAAAGAACACACATACATAAATGACTGCTGTTCTGTAAGGCAAACTAGGCGAATTACTTTTTTACGAATCTCGCTTCTGTGCAAACCTGCTATAAATTGTAAATTGGAACAGACAACAAATATACAAAGTGAGTTTTTAATTAGTGACATTCCTAAAGTGGGTGAATCAGTACGAGCAAAACGGCAACTTTGATTTAAAAAAAAATGTTTTTTTTTGTATTTTTTTTTAATTTGACCTATAAATAAAAAATTGACAAGCTTTGAGCGCGCTACGCCATCTAGCAATAGGTAGAATATAGCAAATGAACGATATTTTACTTACCGCTAGATGGTGAAACGCGCTCTACTCGTTTTTATACTATTTTTTATAACTTTTTTTTTTCAAATAAAAAACAATGTTATTTTTTTTTGATTTTTTGTTGTTTTCATCATTTTTAAAAATCAAAAGTAGCCTTTTTGATTGTACCGATTCACCCATTTCAAGAATGTCACTAATCAAAACTTACTCTGTATTATTACAAACAAAACTTCGTAGTTTCGTTATAAACTTTGAAGCGTCATATCAAAAATCTAAATAAAAACAGGTCGCTTGATATGCGTTACAGAACAACAGCAAAAAATTTTTTAGAAGGGCTCATCTGCGCGTTTTCTTGAATCTGATTTCAGAGCTCGGGGAGACGACGTCGCGTCGTTAGTCTTTCCTGTTTCCGCTCAGTGAAAAGAGAGCCGGGCCATCGCACCACCGGGACAGGGTTGGAGATTTTCTCGTGCGCGCCACATAAATGGCACGAAGGCTTTGTAACGCCGAGATAGTATAGTTGGACAGTTATGTAGTCACAAAACTATCCACTCCACTACTTGAGTCGCTTCCGTTTCCATTGTTTCATACTGAAATTTAAGTCTTTATATTGAGTATTGAGAGGTATATTTTAGATACGGATTTTTTTCTTCAAAACGCGAGAACAATTCGGTATGATTAAAGTAGTACGAATTAATTTGAATGCAAATGACTATACATTGTAATATCATTTCCAAGTTTTCTATTTTTTATATAATTTGATATGTAATTGAGGCATTTAACGCCCTAATTAAGCAAGGTTTAAACTAGAATAATAATAATATTTTTTTATGGTATTTTTTGATGTTTATACCGTAGAGATAGCTCCAATATTACAGAATCTAATATTAAGATTAAAAAACAATCACAAAATCACTAAATACGTAAAATATTGAAATAATTATTAGAAAACCATTACCTAGGCTAGTTTAGAAATAAATTAGCATAACTTAAGATATTGTAAAGGTTAAATTAGCTAGATATTAATCTTAACATCGACATAAATGGCGCATACTGGCCTCTGTTGGAGGAAGCCGAAGGCTATTAGGCCACGCCTCAGTAAAAGTGCAAGCGCGCGGTATTCAAACGGCAAATAATAAAAATATTGGACCAGAATCGCCGCCAATATGAGCGAAACGCGCGAAAAGAGGAATTGGACGGATCTCGAAAGCCCTTATAAGTGAGAACGGACCGTACCAAGCCAGTCTAAAATTTGTTGGCACCAAGTACAGGTGTCATAAAGTCTAAGGGGCTCCCTAGACGATCAAGCACGTCTCGGGTTGGGAGGGGATCGTAAACCGCAGAAATTTTGCAAATATATATTAAAAAATATTTACTAACAATGCCTAATTTTGTAGTTTATACCAGGGAGTCACGTTAATTAGACGTAATTGATTGACGAATGACGTGACTCCCTGGTATAAAACTACAAAATTAGGCATTTTAGTAAACATTGAAAATATATATTTGCATAATTCCTGCGGTTTACGATCCCCTCCCAGCCCGAGACTCGATGCTTGACAACCATGCTTGATCGTCTTGAGACCCCTTAAAATGCGGCACCATCAACACAGTTTATTTCGTATAGTGTTTCGTATATTTATAAATGCACGTAAAAACCACATCATCAGACCTTGAAACCCAATCGTGGTCAAAGTTCATTCCAAGACTTTTCTAACAAGTCCAAACACAGCTATGATACGATGTTCCATCATGAAGTTCCAGTTCATATCTTCCGACTCCATCATCAGATAAGTTCGACAGTACCATATTATTGTATTATCATCAGAACTACATACAGCTGCCAATTTTCATGACGCTACGATCCTTGGAAGATGGTTAAATTAGTTACCTTAGATTCCATTACATAGTTACATACAGGTCCACCTAATAAAAGCGTGTTAACAATAGATATCCTAACAGTTTGAGAACCCGAATTATACGATTTCTCTTTGGACATTCCCGTAAGACTGAGTTTTCCGTTTACTGGTTAGTGGTCCTATTTTTAAAAAAATAGATAATTCTCCCTATGGCAAAATTAAAGAAAGAGAAAGTGAACGACAGAGCATAGCCGACGTACTGCCCCCGCAAAAAACCACCGAGAAGCCGACGTGACCAGACATCATCCGACCTCTACGAAGTATCTCACCGGAGCCGTACCCGTCATCGCCTGCGATCAAACCACCTGAATAACGAGTCAGCTGTTCATCTCTCTCTTATATAAATACCCCGTAGTCTGCTTTAGGAAAAGAAACCGCAGATTACGGACTAGACTACACGAACGCAGTAGAGGCTGTTGATTCGTCGGCCCCTTGAAAAAGGACGCCACATACATAGTCTCTTTGACAGTTGTAACTGTTAGCATTCTCTATTTTTCTTTGCAAAAGCATTTTTTTTTTATTTTTTTTTATTTTTTATTAATTTACAATAACTTCATATAATATGTCATATAAACACCATTTACATAATATGGTTGAGTTGGAAGAGATTGAGCACATCCTATGGTGAAAATGTTTATCCGCATTCCTAACTAGGTCAGAGACCCGTATCTAGGGATGCTGATTTTTGTTTAATTGTATCGACGAGCTGACTCTTTTGATATTATGAACTTAAGGTGCATTGCATAATACATAAGAATATATACATATATACATACGCATACATACACACATACATATATATATATATATATATATATATATATATATATATATATATATATATATATATATATATATATATATATATATATATATATATATATATATATATATATATATATATATATATATATATATATATATATATATATATATATATCGCACCTACGGTGCAATAACGTCACTTATGCAAATTTGTCAAAAATGAGCTGAGTATGCAAAAACACGCCTAAAGTACCTCTGCACTTGGTGGGTAATTGTCACTTGTGTAGTAAGAATAGTTTCCGTGTGAGGGTAGTAGTGTCGTTATGGTTTTGGTGCTAATCAACCGACCGCCGGGAGAAACAACGTCTCATTGGTCAGTTGCGTGTGACTGCCCGCACGAGCAGACGTGTCTTGGAGTTGCAACGTCACTAAAGGTAATTGTGACAATTATTTTTTTTCATTTTGGAGCAATAATGACCTAAAATACGTAGTATAAGAGTTGTGACATTATTTCTCCAGAAAGTTAATGTTTAATAGTTGGGATATGAAGCAACAACGGTTCTTATGTACGCAATGACTTTGATTCTCCAATGTACTGTTGCGTTTACTGTTACAAAGATGTAGTATTACAATAGTGTCATTATTTCTCCAGAAAGTTAATATGTTTAATAGTTGGGATATGAAGAAACAACGGTTCTTATGTACGCAATGACTTTGATTCTCCAATGTACTGTTGCGTTTACTGTTACAAAGATGGAGTATTACAATAGTGTCATTATTTCTCCATAAAGTTAATATATTTAATATTTGGTATATGAAATAACAACGGTTCTTATGTACATAATGACTTTTATTCTCCAATGTACTATTGCGTTTATTGTTACAATTATGTAGTATTACAATAGTGTGAAATGAAAGAAATTAATAAAATCAGTATAAAAACAGTAGTTGTATCTGATAAATTGGAAACATGTTATTGTGTTCTTATTAGTTACTTACACGTTTTTCAAATTTTCTTTTAGTTTTTTATAACTTTTTTTGCATTAATGACTAGATTTTTTTAAATCTTAAAATAATATACTTACTTGTATTTTATTAGACCTAATCGTGGTATTTCTTATTTGTTTTAGATTTAAGTAAAAAAAACACCTACAATTTTTCCACGTGGGAAAAGACTTGTGCAATTTGTGATGGGCAAGAAAAACCTGAGCGAGAAAAGACTGTTTTACCACTTCAAAACTCGAAGGCACCAGCAAACTGTGCTAACCCGGACGAACCGCTACCACTACCGCCTGAGCAAGACAACTGTGTTTTATCACTTCCAAACTCTATGGATGAAGCACCAGCAAACCATGTTTACCCAGACAAACCGCTAGCAATACCTTTAGAGCAAGATAAAACTTTTTTACCACTTCCAAGTTCTAAGGATCAAGCACCAGCAAACTGTGCTTACTCGGACGAACCGCTAGCATTATCCATAGAACAAGATAAAACTGTTTTACCACTTCCACACTCGAAGGATCAACCATCAGCAAACTGTGCTTATACTCTGACGAACCGCAAGCAATAATTTCAGATCAAGACAACACTGCTTTATCACATCCAAACTCGAAGGATCAACCATCAGAAAACTGTACTTATCCAGACGAACTGCTAGAATTACCTTCAGAGCAAGACAAGCCTGTTTTACCACATCTAAACTCGCCGTATAATTTGCCTGACATTGATGCTATCTACGATCCGGAAGTACAAGATATTGACCTCCTAACGTGTGATTTCTCTCGCACTGATTCTGGCGACGAATACAAGCTTCGCTCAAGAGCGTGAAGTATCTAGCAGTAGTATTTATGAATCTAGCAGTTCCAGTAGTTCAAGTAGCAGTTCCAGCAGCAGTTCCAGTAGCAGTTCCAATAGCAGTACTAGCGGTTCGTCTGATGATAATAACTCTTATAACGCTGCTGGTGGCAAGGAGTTTAGCCAGCCACGAGAACCAACATCTAAAATAAGAGGAAGAAAACGAACTCGTAATCCAACAGCCTGGAAAAAGAATATTTCGAAAAATGCCGGCCAACGATATATTTCAGAGAAATCAAAAAAAGAATTTCAAGCTAAAAAATTGGCCCGCCGTGTGCAATGACGTGTCAGTTGTCTTGTGCATCGAAATTTACTGAAGAGAACAGAACTACAATATTTAAGTCATACTGGGAGTTGGGTAGTTTAGAGAGGCAGCGAGACTTTTAAAATGCATGTACGAGACCACTTAAATGTGCATACCGTCGCATAAAGACAAATAGACAATACGAGAGGAAAGAAAATACTGCATATTACTTACTCAATGAAAACAAAGACAACCGCGTCTGCAAAACTTTTCTGATCAACACTTTGGGCATCACACAAAGGACTATACGAACTGTTATTGATTCCCGAGCACGCATTGATGGAATCGTTTCATTAGATTTACGAGGAAAGGTACGAAAAATTAAGTGCAAAAATTAACTTCTTAAGTAAATTTGCTGGAAAGTTAATAAAAAAATTGTTTCAGTTGAAATAAAACTTATTGGCATCATTTCTTGACTTTTGTTTCTATTCACCATGTCACAATTACAAGTTTTAGTTTAGTGCCACAACGTCACTACTGAGGGGGTTCCACATTTTAAAATGGCCTATTTTTTTATTACAATATTTAAAGTATTTCTATTTTTCTTTAATTTAAAGTTGAAAGTAGTGGTAAAGATATTATACACTTATTTTGTTTGAATGACGAATTATCATCACTTTACAGCATGTTAAATTTTCAAATGCTTCTCCTCAAAAAACTACTTTTTGCATAAGTGACATTATTGCACCGTAGGTGCGATATATATATATATATATATATATATATATATATATATATATATATATATATATATATATATATATATATATATATATATATATTTTCAAATTGAAATTATGTTTATCACTAAATAAATGAAATGATAAAATAATGAAAGGGCACTTATCTGGTCTGTGGTGACCAGGAGTGACTCCACGCCTTCTTCTTCTCCTCCCTCAGTGTTTGCTGGTGCTTCCTGCTGTGGCACTAGAACCCGATCAACACAACAATGCGAGACGAGAATGAATGCTGGAAAATAATAGGCGATTAGTGTTTCTTAAATATTAATGATTGTTATAAAATGTATATCAATATTTCGGCTCAGCCGTCGTCAAGATATGTGACATTTCTGAAATCGAACAATTCGTTGAAAATTTAAATTCAAGGAATCGAACAAAAAGAAATGGATTAATAATATTTTACACGATTTAGTTAAGGTACCATAACCAACCGTGCAAAACGTTATTTTAAAATGAATGATTATAAATTAAAAGAAAAAGCATTTGATGATTATGATAATATGATAAACCTTATTAATTTTGCCTATTGAGACCGGAACCTTTGCAAGCGCCTAAAATATAAATATAAGCCAATTCCCAAGATTTGACGTCCCTTTCTTTTGCATTATCCCCAAGGCATTTTATTATTTTAACTTTAAAACATTGATCAAAAGATAAATTATGCGCCCTGGCATGCAAAGATATTGGGAGTTGGCTTTCATTTCCTACACTAGCCCTATGATTATTTAGTCTAATATTAAGTGGTGTTGTTGTTTCACCGATATAAAAGGCATCACAAGTCCTGCACAGAAGTTGATATACTATATTTTTTGAAATACAACTGCAATGAAAGGGAACCCTGTAACTATTAGTAGTATTTGGACTGGTAAAAAAAGGACTTAGATCTAACAGAGGACAAGTTTTACAACGTGGACGACCACAAGGTTGAAGCCCAAAAGTATTATTACCAATAGAGAAATTTTGATTATTTTTTGTTTTGTTTAATATTGATCTAATATTAGGTGGTCTGCGGAAAGATAAAATTGGCGGTGAATCTAAGAGATCCTTAGTGGATGCATCATTAGAAATGATGGGGAATAAATCAGATAATATATCTCGCAGTTTCTCAGCACCAGGAAAATAAGTGGTGCTAAGAAAGATTTTATTATTATTATTATTTTTATTTGAAGAAATTTTAGGTTTTGGTATATATTTTACTTCAGAGTTTAGAATATGTTTATCCGATAGAGGAGCAGGGTATTTTCTTTCAAGAAGAGATTGCTTTAGATTATTGAGATATTTATCTAAATTTTCTTTGTTGTTAACTAAACGGTGTCCGCGAATGGACATTGAATAGGGAATGGATCTCTTGGTGTGAAATGGATGACAGCTATCAAAGTGTAAATACTGTTCTTTATTTGTAGGTTTTATATGAATCGCGGTTTTAATTTTACCTTCGGAAATTGTTAAATCAACATCTAAGAAAGTAATTTGTGATTTAGAAATGGTATGAGTGAAATTCAAAGGGCCAAAATTATTTAGGTCGTCAAGAAAGGTTGTTAGAGTAGTTTGTCCGTGTGGCCAAATCATTACTATGTCGTCAATAAATCTATACCATAATATGGGTTTTAAATTTTGCGTTTGAAGAAAATTTTGCTCGAATAATCCCATGAAAAGGTTGGCATACGAAGGTGCCATTCGCGTGCCCATAGCAGTCCCTTTAATTTGAAGATAAAATTCATCTTCAAAGGAGAAAGCATTACACGTTAAGACAAACTCGGCTAATTTGCAAAGAAAATCCGTAGAAGGTATTTGAG
Source organism: Micropterix aruncella (assembly GCA_944548615.1). Lineage (NCBI taxonomy): Eukaryota > Metazoa > Arthropoda > Insecta > Lepidoptera > Micropterigidae > Micropterix > Micropterix aruncella. The sequence continues at coordinate 22,830,820 of OX155957.1, forward strand.
GATGAGGTCTCTCATCAAGAAAATAAGAAATGGCTTCCAATCCTAAATTATGAGGAATATTGGTATACAGGGATATGGCGTCAATAGTAACAAATAATAGGTCGTCTGACTTTGGAATTACAGTATTCTTTAAAATATCAATAAAATGATAGCTGTCTTTGATATGAGAATTTAGATTTTTCACAAAAGGTTGTAAAAAATAATCTACAAAAGCCGAAATTCTTTCTGTCGGAGAGTTAAAGCTTGCGACTATTGGTCGTCCAGGATTATTAGGCTTGTGAATTTTAGGTAATAGGTAAAAATTTGGAGTTCTGATAGGATCAGGAATTAAAGTTTTAACATCTTCGTCTGATAATTTTTCATTTGATTTATTTTGTTCAATATATTTTTTTATTTTCACTGCAAAATTTTTGTTTGGATCTCTAGATAGTTTTTTATAGAAAGTTTCATCTCTAAGTTGTCTCAAGCCTTCAGTAACATAGTCAGTTTTGTTAAGTATGACAGTATATATATATATATATATATATATATATATATATATACATACCTACACATATGTATATACATAGCAAATAATACACGAGATTTGATATTAGTTAGTAATATATAATTTAATAAAACAACTTAAATTATTAGCGAGAGCAATTGAGACTCCGCATACATTGGACCCCTTTCAAGCAGGTACTTCTTTATAAGTATTTTGAATGAATTTAAGTTGTTTGCATTCTTATAACTCTCGCAATGGCGAAAACTTTTTTTTATTTTTGTTTATTTATTTAAATCGAAAATAAAAATTTACAATGTTGACATAAATGATACAGTTTAAAAAAGAGTAAATACTTAATCATTGTTTGCGAAGCAAAGAAAGTACAGATTTGATGGATTTTATCAGCTCCACTATACTACAGTCTGTTCTGGAGTGATATATTTATATTTGTTACATATTTGTTACATACCACTCTTATATTTGTACAAGTACACATTTTTATAAATTTTCGGTTAAAATAATGAAAATTTTTAACAACATAGTTATGAAAAATTTGGAGAAAAAGACATCTAATCTGAGTTAGTAAAGGGGTAATAATAAAAGGATAAAAGGATAATTACCTATATAGGCATTATAATAAATAATAAATCGATACATTTATATATAAATACACACTCATACATATAAAATATATATAACTTCATTATTATTTACTGTTTTTCACTTTCAAAGCTGTATTTACATGCTTCCATCTTAGATCAACATAAAATTTTGTAAAAGGAATAGCAAAAAATACATAATAAATCTGTTTCTCTTCCGAAGCTGTAAATTTTTGCATATTACATAATCAAGATTTTTTAATATTTTCGATCTTTGTTTTTAGATAGCCTGCGACCCACCGGAAGTCACTTCACGACCCCCAAAAGGTCGCGACCCACTGGTTGAAGAACACTGCCCTATATAATCAATGCTATAATTATCGCTTTAAATTATCCTACTTCAATGATTTTAATTAAAATACATATTTTAATAAAATTTTCTCACGCAAATACGCTCACATTGACTACAAAGCGGCGTCGTTTTACCTTATTATTTTGATTGAAGTGTGTCTTTAAAAATGTGCATTTCAACATAGCCGATATGTGACGTCACCAGCCGGTCATTGCGGTATCTATTAATGGTTTATTATCTATAAACTGCATATTTTACCTACTAGTCAAGGACCCGATAATGTTTAACTAAATCTCAAGATAACTTCAAGATAATAGAATCCATATACAAATGCTAGTATTTAACAATTCTACTTTTTTATGCAGTGTTCCTTTTGTAGAATCATGCATAAGGAAATTCATCAGAACGGCGTAATCCCATTAAATATCGTGATGACTTGCTCTACAAGAATATAATCATATAAAAATGTAGGTTTTAGATTACTAGTTTTAAAACGACGATATAGATTTGCAAAATCTAATTGTCAAAATTTTTTATCTTCAAACAAAATTAATTTAAAAAATCGGGTGTGTCATCCCAAAACTTTCCAGGTAAGTAGCCAAAGACTTATGGAAGGATTTTAAGCATGATGTTCCTTCAGCAAGGACGTTGACGTGATTGAAAGGGATAATCGGCGACGAGCGCAGATAGTGAGAATGCAACGCATTTAACGTGTTAGATTCAATCGCTTACGCAAATATACTGACCGGCGAAAATTCAATGTGATTACTGCCCAATAGGGCACATGTGTTTCAAGCCTATATGTCCAATATTTCGAGATTGAAATATGACAAGAGCGCCCCCTGGTGTACCGATTTTAACCAACTCAAAAATTCATCGTAAATTCGGTTCAACAAGGCATATGTGCACCTAATTTCATGTCTTTAAGTCCATTTCGAGATTGAAGTATGACTAGCACGCTTTCTGGTGGACCAACTTCAATTATAATCTTTTGAACTCTTGCCATGACCAAATGATAAATGCATGCCAAATTTCAGCTCAATCTGATTAAGCGTTTGGGCGCTATCGTGGAGGAATACACACGTACTCGCAGACACAGACAGACTTCCATCTGGAAATAATCTCAATCGTCTCGGGCCGGCTGAAAATTTATTTATTTATTAGCTTTAAATAGTATTCAAGGGCATTACAAATGAATCCAATTCGCCCTTCAATATTACAGCTAGAGTGTAAGTCTAAAAATAAATGACTACATAACTAAATTAATGATAACATTGAACAAGAAAAAAACATAAAAATATAAAAGTAAATAAAAGACAGATTATGATAAACATGAGATAGCAGGGAGTTGCCTTTTTAGCTGCCAAAGGGATATACAAAAGATATCTATTTCTGGGGGTAAGGAATTAAGAAGAGCTATAACCCTTCCCACTGGCCTGTCTACATAAATATTTGTACGATGGTACGGCACATTAAACAATAGATGCGATCTCCTCGCTGTGTAATTTACCGGTACGTACAATTTAAACTTAAATACTCGTAGTATCTCTGGCAAATAAATAGTTAGTAATAATAAATAATAAATGGATAACTCCACCTATATTTCGAGAAAAAACCCTTTTCGTTGGTTGGTGGGCTGGGAAATTAAAAGTCATCCTCGCTTGTGACGGAGAAGAAATAAAGAACGAATTTCAGCTCAATGCGCTTGGGTGCTCATGTGGAGGGATACACACAAACATACAAGCACAGAGACAGTTACACAGAGAGACTTCCATCTGGAAACGGTTTAATCGTCTCGGGGGTTCAAAATAAATATTTACGTCTTCATCTCGAAACAAAAACTTGCGCGTTCACAATACCTTCCCTTCTTATTGGTTGGTGCTCTAGGATAGTAAAAGACATCCTCCCTTAGGTGACCGAGAAGAAGTGAAGAAGAGATGATGCCTGCATGCCAAATTTCAGCTCAATTGGATTAAGCGTTTGGGCGCTATCTTGGAGAGATACACACAGACACAAAGATTCACAGAGAGACTTGTGACTAGCAATGGTCTTAATCGTCTCGGGGGGCTCAAATTGAATATTCCCGTCTTAATCTCGAAAATGAAATTACGTTTTCACAATACTTTTCCTCCTCGTTGGTTGGTGGGCCGGGAAAGTAAAATGAAAAATTAACACAGGGTTAGCACGGTAAAGACCCAAGGGATAGTGCATGTGCAGATGTGTGAAGCCAACAAATGGGAACAAAGGGTGGAACCTGACAAAATAATATTGGCTAATGTTTACCCAAACGGTGCGCGCCATTTATCAGGGGAGTATTTACTCAGCGGACAGCTGAAATATTCCAGAATGTGGGTCAGCGCTGGCTTTACCGCTTGGAATCTAAACTAAACAACGAATTGCCGACTGCCGGATGATAGTGATAATGATGGGTTATGTAAGGACGAGTCGATGTTTATTGTCTGCGCAATAAAACAAGCTGTGTGTCAGGTATTAATGAAATTCTTTCTTTATTTGAAAGGCCCATGTAAGCCATTATGTATGGAATATGACATCGTTCAAATGTCCGCCGCGGTTTCGCACGGGGGCACGGATCCGAGAGGTTAACTTTTCAATTACTCTTTCGTATAGATCCCGCTGAATTTGAGCGACGGCCTGGGTTATGTTGAATGAGGGCATCGGTCGATTGCGGCTTATTGGCATAGACCTACTACTTCAGAAAACCCCACAAGAAAATGTTTAGCAGGGTCAAATCGCACGATATTGGTGGCCAATTCACGTCACCTCCGCGAGAGATAACCATGCACTAATGAACACTCATTTCGATAATAAAGTTTTAACATGCCGCTCAATCGTGTAGCTTGTCATGGCGATTAGGCATCAGTGACTGAATAATAAACAACAGATTTGACAGACGCCGCCAAAACCACATGGCTACTGAGGGCTGTCAACATCGACCCGTCCTTATTGGAAAACCCTTTATTACTTTACGACATAACCAGAATTTTTATTTTATAGGTCTATGCATCATATGCAACAATGGAAGAACCCCAGAAACTGAAATAAACGACCCGGTCCACTCGACTGCAAAACGTTGACACAGGCCAGGCAAGACTCCGGCGAATGCTACACGCTCGATATTAAAATTATTTATTTTACAAAAATCATAATAACAGTTACAAAAAAAATAAACCTAACCTAACTGGATCGCACGAGACGTCCGCACTAAGGTAGGCTCAGATTCGCATAATTAAAGACTGCCTAATCTATACTAATAATATAAAGAGGTAAAGTTTGTGAGGTTGTAGGAAGTAATCTCTGGATCTACTAAAACGATTTAGAAAATTCTTTTACTAACAGAAAGCCACGTTATTTGTAAGTGTCATAGGCTATATATTAATCCGAAAAATTAAAAGACTTTTTCGTGGTAGTCGGATTTGCAAAGTAAGTTGGAGAAAAACGGTCGAACGAAAATATTTCTAACTAACGCTGCCTTAACGATGAGAGATATATGATTAAGTTCTAAAGAAAAGTTGTAGAGCTTGATAATGCATACAAAAAAGTCAGCGACACTCTCTTCTCTTTTACTGCATATAATTTCCTTTTTACTGCATAAATGGTTAAAGAGATAATACGACATAGGTATGGAACCGCGATCGTATCTCGGGTTGGAACTCCTGAAGAACTCCTGAAAGACTCCTATTTTGGTACCAACTAATAACATTACATCTAATATAGTATACAGAGAAGTTTTGAACAATTAAAATAAACAAAATTTATTCAATCATAATCATTTCATTCACTCATTTGAAACCCGGTAATATAGCCAAATTGGCATGCAAATATATACATACACATGCAATAAAATATAACCCTCCTTTTGGCAGTCAGGAAATAAATCATTGCACTCAGTACTAACCGACCCACACTAATAATTTAATTACAAGTAAAAATGTTTACCGCCCAACGAAGTGGGCCTGGGTCAACTAGTGCTAAATAAAAAAATACATTGAAGAAAGCAATGAAAAATGAAATCAAGTAAACTAAAATTTTAGTAAAAAATAAAATTTCAAATAATCTTAAAAGGTATGTGATAATAATAATAATAAGGTATGTGATAATAATAATATAGAGAACAAAAAGCATGCCAATCATAAATATATGGTAGGTGAATAATAATGATAATAATAGTTACTGTGTTAGGAATGGTAAGTTAGCTAGGAATAAAACAAATTAGTTTCTCAGTTTCTTTCCTTCCCTGGGTGATCAACCAGTGGGTTAGACTTTTCTTGTTTATATTTATACCTTGCGTATTAATGCCGGGTATATCCTTAGTTTTATTGAACAACGACGGTGCCAAGTAAAGCAGATCTCCCTGATCTATCTTGATATTTGGATTGTGATCCAGTATCATGATATTTTTATTTTTTTATTTAACAACCATTTTTTTACATACAGGTTTGAATAAAATCCTGCCAAGCCTAAGGGCGCTTGTACACGCTAAGAAAATTTGCCGTTCCTGCGGCAGACAAGACAAATTCTTCGTGTAGACGACAAGAATTTTGTCTGTTCCACACACGAAAACTTTTCGTGTCCTCCGCAGACAAGACCAATCGAAACGTGTACACGACACGATTTTTTTCGTGCAGTCGTCAGTCGGGCGTATAGGGCGCGCAAGTAATAACAAGTGTGATAATCAGTGTGAGTTTCGTTTATTTATATAAATGTTAACTACAAAGCAAAAAAGAATGATAATTGCATATTATTATTATAACAAATTAAAAAAGGAAACAAAAAACAAGAGACTTTACTGGGTTCATCCAATTATACAAGAGAAAAATGAGTTTGGTGGGTTCATTACCCTATACCGTGTCATGCGACAACATGAGGAAAAATTTGTGGATTATTTTCGCATGAAAATGTCTACGTTTGACAAGCTTTTGACAAGTATAGAAAATAATATACGACATGAAAATACCAAAATGCGAGAAAGTATTCCTCCATACATTAGATTGGCCGTAACATTAAGGTAAGTAATTTTTTTAAGCATATTGATTTGAAAGTTGTACAATAATAAATGTTCAGATTCTTTAGAAAAGTCAAAGTTAAATTCATCTGTATGCGATGTTTCCACACTACTAATAGTTTCGGTGTCAAATTCAATGGATGTAGATTTTTGAGTACTGTAACCTGGTCGAGTCGAGTATGATGAGCCGGATACGTTAAATGACGACGTAGAAGGCTGCGTTGTTTTGTAATACTCAGTACTCCATTGATGCTGAACATCACTTCCCTTTCGTTGTTGCGTAGCACGCACAAGTTTTAAAACTTCAAACTGGAAATCCACCATTTCCTCATCACTGAACTTATCAACACTCGGAGCTATACTTTTAAAAAATGACATGGCACGGCTCTCTTCTTCTTTGGTAACAGTTTTTATAAATTCTGCCATATTTTTGTCCACCTCGCTAACATCCTGTTTCTTTTTTTTCGCGTTCGGTGTATGTTCTACGGGACTTTTTTCCACGTTTGTTGTTTCGGGTATATTTGAGTCAGTGTCTCGGCGTGTTACAATTTTTGTCAAAAATAACATTTCGTCGTAAAAATCACATTTACGAATCTTCTTAGCACCTGATCCCGATTTCATTTCTTTAAGTCTTCTGTGACATTTCATCCACCTATCTTGCAAACTTGTCCATTTTTTTGCTGTAGACTTTGCTGAAACAAAACACGAACTACCGTAAGAAAGTACCATCTATTGCAAGTAGACATAAACTTCATATAAAAAAGGAAATGACCTCATTCTAAGACATTGTTACAATTTTTTACAGATACATGGCAACTGGAGATGCCTTCGCACGTCTTCATTTCGATTTTCGAATCGGAATAAAAACAGTAGCGAACATTGTACGTGAAGTTACTCATCATATTTGGTCAGAATTATCTACAGTTTATATGCGAATGCCAACACAAGAAGAATGGTTGAATATAGCACAGGGATATGAAATAAATGGCAATTTTCCACACTGTCTTGGAGCACTGGACGGGAAACATATTAGAATAATTAAACCTGAAGAAAGTGGATCAATGTTTTTAAATTATAAACATTTCTTTTCTATTGTTCTCATGGCTATTGTGGATTCTAACTACAATTACATTTTTATTGATGTAGGGTCGTATGGTAAAGAATGTGATTCAAATGTTTTCAAAGAAACACAGTTTTGGAAAAAACTTGTTGACAATACGTTAAACATACCATCCCCATGCTCTATAATAAATACTAACTATATATTACCATATGTTTTTGTAGCTGATGAAGCTTTCGCACTTCATGCTAACGTACTTCGACCTTACGGTGGTATCGAACTCACAAAAGAACAAAAGATGTTCAATTATCGCTTGACAAGGGCAAGAAGATACGTCGAGTGTGCATTTGGAATAATGGCCAACAAATGGAGAATTCTGCACCGATCTTTAAACTTAAGTCTCGATTTAACATACAGAAGAAGGTCACGTTGAGCCTTTAATCAATCGAGACCGATTAAATAGTCGATTGCATTTAGAAGCCAATAATCTGACAGCAGACGAAATTCGTGAAAAATATACTGAATATTTTTCCTCTGATGAAGGATCATTGCCATGGCACATAAAAAATAAGTTCTAAAACTAAAACCCGCCTACTAAATTTTATTCCAAAAAGTGTGAAACAAGGAAGTATTCTTACCTGCCATATTGTATAAATAAACAATTACATGTCATATTTTTTTTCATGTTTATACGTATTTTATTATAAGTATTAGTCATTATTGTTTTCGTTCGTATGCTACTTAGCGCTTTTGAACTTAAATCTTTTATTGTAGATGTATTTAATGTGGGTAACGACAATGATTAATATTTATAATAATATATAGAATATACCTAATAATCTGTATTTTTGAAAATTGTAAAAAGATAGTAATATGTTTTAGGTACTTACCATATTCATTTTTTTTGACATTTGTCATTTCGTCGAAGTCTTTGTTTAAGATAATAAATATTTCTCTCCATGCTTCGTATGTGAGTTTTTTATCTTTATATATCTCTAAAGTTTTGTCCCACAATACCGGTCGTCCTTCTACTAAAGTTATAAGTAACTCATCAGCCATTTTGTACTCTACGCTGCAATACACGTCCACACCAAACGCACAACAAAAACTACCTGGCTGGGCTGGCTCAACCCTACCTACACCGCCCCCCGCCGCTCCGCAACAACGTTCGCCGCGTCGTGTCTTGCGCAGACAAGATTTTTTTCGTGCACCGCTGCGAGCAGTATACACAGTTATTTTCTAGTTACGACACGAATTCTTGGGTAGGCCCGGCGTTTTTTCTTAGCGTGTACAAGCGCCCTAAGGCTTACCTGCTGGATATTATGGTAGGGTGGCTTTCAGTGCGACTTTAGTGGCCATCTTGACCATATTATAACATATATGCTGCAATTACATTAGTTAAGATTAGTCGGCACAGAAATAAAAGGATGACACATACCTACTGAATGGTAATATAATATGTATGCGTGTATTGATCTTATTCGTACTATTTACACGTATGTTTCACTTTTACTTATTTTAAACCTAACTATCTTTAATTATTTTTTTTAAACATTTTTTATTAGTTTTTAAATTTAGAGGTATTTTATTGAATATATGAAGGATTAGCCAAATCAATCTTCTTTTTCCATAACAGTTGCGAAAAGGAGGGACAAGTAGCCGTTCATTTTGTATCTGTCTAGTGCTGTGTTTATGTTGGACATAAATTCGGAACTCGTCAGTCTCGAAATATTGAACTGTCAATCTATAAATAAATAGTACATTAGCTGGTAATATGCCACAATAATTGAAAAGTCCTATCTGGTCGTTTCTGAATTTATGTCAAATCTTGTTTGGAACTATCATTTTTAAAATACGGTGTTGTAGAGATGTGATGCGCGATATGTAAGATTTAAAATTATTACCGTATGTTGTAATTCCGTAAGAAATAATAGATTTGACTAGGGCAAAATACAGACTTCTCAGCTCGTTGTATTTGAGAATGAATTTTAAGTGGTAGATTTTTATAATTATTTGCCTAAGTTTTTTGCTAATTATGTTGAATTGTTGAATTGTTGAAGTTGAATTTCTTATCAATCGTTTAATTGCAAAGCTACTTCCTCGTTCACTTGCCTGCGATGACCTGATGTGTCTGTTGCTTAGGTAGTTTGTTAGCAGTTCCGCGATGATGTCGTGATTTTGGAAGTATTTTTGTATTTTATCTCCGATGTAGGCTTCGATAAATTGTCTATAGCGTATAGTATGGATATAGGCCTGTAATTACTACAATGTAGATGGTTTCCCTTCTTGTAGATGGGTCTTATTATAGAGGTCTTTAAGGCATCTGGAAATTGTCCCGTCTTTATACAGAAATTAATTAAATGACTGTACTGTACTGATTTCGTGGTGACGTTTTTTATATCCCTAATATTGATGATGTCTTTCCCGGGCGCTTTGTTGCTACTGAATGCTCGTTATATTCGCTCGATGTCCTCTAGTTTACTAAAGTATGGGTCAAAGGAACGTTCCGATGGGGTAATAAACCGAGCTGTCAAAAAGGATGCGGCTAACGTCGATATTGCTTATTGATGAATTACGCTTGCTCGATGAAACAGTATTATTCATCTGCATTTAGTATAGTACCGATTGCTATATTTATTATTTATTTTTGGTTTAGGTATTATTTTAGAAATAGAGTAATTAAATAATGACCTAATTATGTGATGTGAGTTATTAAATGAGTACTTAATAGATAACTGATTATCATAGCATGGAATATTATAGGTCATTATTAATTTCTAAACAGTCATTAGTAAAATGTTATCGTGGCATTTTGTAATAATGAGTACCACATAAGTAGGTACATATATTATAAAATACTGCGCGGATAAAACATCATTACTTGCCTATCAGTTGAGCAGTGGAGACCATATTTTCTAACCTGGAGCTATTGAAGTTGAAGGGTGATATTAACATGCAGACTTGGTGCCTTAGACATAACATTTTGTCATCTTTTGACGAACTGAAAAGTGACCCCACAAAAGTTTCGCTGCTCAATCTCAATAATATAATAATCTGATAGATAATCTGCGAAGGTTAGGACACGCATCCCTACAAACAGGTAGTAAACGGGGCGGGTCGGCCTAATGATTTATTGCCTCAGCGGAACGTTCCTTTGGCCCGTACTATAGGCGGAATATAGAGAGATACGTCGCACGCTTTCGCCTTATCATTTTGGACTGGCGTTTGTGCTGGCGCTACCACCACGTCCGGAGCCATACCCACTATCGAGGCAGGTTCGCAGTACGGTGCATTTGCTTCCGATTGCTTCCGTGATGATATGATTGTAGGCGAACTGTCGCTCCCCGCGAGCCCCATAACCATCATACCCAACCTAGTTGCTAATCCGCTACCACTGTTCAATACTGATAGATTAAAATTGCCGATTTGTAAGGTCGTGTTACACGGCGATATGTTATTTACTTCGGAGAAGTTTTTTACGAAGCCATTCCCTATTTCATTTTCCACTTGACTTCGTCCCATATACCGCATTATTGTGTCGTCTATATTTTTAAGTATTTTTTCCAAAAGTGTATAATTAATACGCCATTTTTTTTGGGTCGTTTTCAGCCTCTGTTATTTTTTGCCTGAAATATTCATTTTTAGCAAATCTGATTTTAACAGTGATATTATTGCGGAGGTATTTATATTGGTTTTTCAGGCATACATTTTTTGGCGAGTTTTTACATTTCCTGAAGAGTCTATCGCGCTCCCCTATGAGACTTACAATCTCAAGATTTATCCAAGGTTTTTGTATTCATTTTGATTTAGGTTTGTTCTCAAGTATTTTACTTTTATGTGTGTAAATGTACATCTAATAGCATCATAAAGAGCTGCAGAAGGGTACAGTGGTTTACTGGTGAAGACCAGTTTGCCTCTTGCAGTAGTTTTAAGACCATCTGCTCGTCTAGTGATGTATTTTGTGCAAAGTGTATGTTTTTATTAAAAGGAGTTTCCTGCAGAATCTCTAGGCAGTAATATAGTGGTCTGATATTTTAGTTGTTATTATAGCTGATCTTAGTTCAGAAATAGTTATTCTTACGAATATATGATCTATACAGAAACTAGTTATCTTGTCCATAACTACTTCCTCGCGCGTAGTACCAGCTATATATCGAGTCAATCCGTGAGATGATAACATATTGAGGTAATTTTGGGTCAGCTGTTCACTTTTGCTGAGATCAATATCTAAAGTATGTTTTCTGTGTGTTTTTAATGTGTTTTTAACGTTTTTATCATTCGGCGGTTTGTATCGATTCAGATTTCAGATTCAGATTCATTTTATTGGTATAATGGTATACACGTTATACAGACAGTTAAGGATGATTCATGCTACACCGGGCCGGGGCCGGGCCGGGCCCCGGCCGAGTCGTTTCTAACGTGCTCCGGCCGGGCCAGTCATTCATGCTACACCGGGTTTGACCGGGCTGTTTCCGAGTTTTATCCCACGGCCGTGTCCGTGATAACTAGTGTTGTGTCTATCTATTTTGGCGATAATAATATTTTTAAAATTCTATTTTCGCTTGATTGATAAGTGTGTTATTAATGCAATTTTCACAACTTGAGTTGGCAGCTATTGCAATTGCCATTGAAGACGAAGTATTGGAAACACGAACTGAAACTAATAAAAGAAGATGGAGTGTACATCCAGCCTGGAGAAAACGACAATCGGAGGGAGAATTCACCACGCTTCTACAAGGAATTAATAGATGATGAGAGCAAATTTTATGCTTATTTTAGGATGTCTAAAGAATGCTTTAGTATATTTCTTGGAAAAATAAAACGTGATTTAACCAAACAAAATTCAAGATTTCTGAAGCCTATCTCTCCCATTGAACGATTAGCAGACCGGAGCCGGGAAAACAATATCCCCCGCCATTTCGACGCCGTGCTCCGGTCGTGGCACGGCCGGTCACGGCCGGAGCACGGCCAAGCATGAATTGCTTGATACAAAAGTATACTATAGATATCTGACCGTGTCCCGGCCGGGGCCCGGCCCGGCCCCGGCCCGGTGTAGCATGAATCATCCTTTAAGCAAAACATTTTTTCTATCATAATGGAAAATATTAGAATACACAAGGAAATAAAAATAAAAATAAAAGAGAAAACGAAAAGAAAGTACAAAATCCAATAATTTGTAAATAAAAATCCATGTTTTTTTAATGGCAATGCGTTCATAGCAACTACGCATCGGTTCCGAACAACTTCCGACACTACAGTCTTGCCAACTCTAACGTCAAAATTTTCCGTGTCTCTGCGCAACCCTGTGCAAACCGACCTAAGTACAGCGTTTTGAAAATTATTTATATATTTAATTTGTCTCGAGTTGCTGGTTCGCCGGTACGAAAAGACGTCGAGTGCAAAGGGTTAATATCGTTATCGATTTAAAAAATAATAATGATGATATCAGGTTTATTTCAACGACGTCTAAGATGGTGGTGGATGTAAGTAAGCATCGTCGAACGATTCCCAGCGCGACTAGGGGCGCCTTAAGACGCGTATGAAACAAAAGTTGCGGCGGAAGGTGAAATTATTAATGGAACAATTGTCGCCCGGTACAATGCGGCGCATGAATAATGGTCGCAGTATATTTATGTCACATTAAACATATTGGCGGTCATTTATCTTTTGACTGCTTCTGTGCCCCGCGTAAAGTGACGCGAACACAGCCAACTGGCTGCGCACAACAAAGACAACGAGCCAAATGGGGGAACACGATATTACATTCGCATACATATCCGTAGTGTAACGTGTCTTGTTATGAAATGAAATGAAAGTTAGGTTTCGCTTCTTCTCCTCCTTTTTCCTTTTGGTAGTTAATGGGCCCTTGCTGAGTTGGCCACGAAGACCCATTCTGTTCAGGGTTGGTCACACTCACGGGTCAACACTCATCCGACGGCCTCCAGGCATGGAGTGCGAGCCTGGATAGGACTCTGGCCTTAGGGTTAGTTTCCTTTAGGAATCAAACTTCTGGCGCTCCTGAACGGTCTGCGCACCGTGCGGTAAGCCAATCGATTGCGCACTCTGACTATCAGTCGGGGGAGTCCGGAAGCAGTACTGTTTCCTATAGAGCGGGGGTGGTTGCGGACCTTACTGCGACTGCTCTTGAAACGACCATCGGCTGCCCGATCCTGGGTGAACAGCCGGGCAACAGATGCCGTGGTCTGCGATAGATTCCGCGTTTTACCGTTTCGTAAGGGAGAGGACCACGCAAGCGACCAATCGAGCCACCGACTCGTAGCCAATCAAAGAGACTGGAGTAATCTGGTCGCAATTGGAAGATAGGGCGTGAGTGTCAGTCCGCTGGTGTAACACTCCTAGCTATCTCGCGGTTAAGGCGTTGGCCTCTTACGGGTTTGTGGCGGAGCTTGACGGTGGACTGTTTCTGTCCAAGTCTTCTGCGCTCACTCCAGATAGATAGAAAGACCAATTGTTAAAACTTCCTGAGGTGACGGACTCGCCCGCTGTAGTCGACAACCCTAGTTGTCCTCCTTTTTCTCTTGTGAGGGTGGCTGATCGTAAGTTATGATCGATATGGCGAGGCGAGTAATGATCGAAAGTAATGAATGACTCTAGAGTTACGTTCTGCCGTCCCAGATGTTCAGGCTGTAGCGCGGTCCCGAGGGTCCGCTCATCATACGTGCTTGGTGGTCCACTCACCACCTCACTAGTCTCCTTGGTTCCTCATTGTTCCGCGCAGCGTCGGTGGTGTTGGTCAATTTTTATGTCCTTTGGCCTGCTTCTCACGGTTCTCACTCCCACCTGGTAACCAATCCGTAGAGGGACTTAACCTGTCAGGGACACTGTGAGCTTCTGCCTCAGCCGCAGTCTGCAATCAGGGGCGGTTGCGATCAGAAGATCGTGGATTCAGGGAAAACCTTGGGCGGAACTGGGCGGTTTGCATACAAGACTGTGTCAGCCAGTCTTACGCAATCCGTCGCATAACGAGTGGGGTCTGGAGATGTATGTTTCATACATAGCGGAGGTAGCTGTCGACCTGACGTCATATATCCGTGAAACGATCCGTTGGTCCGATCTATTCGCTATATATTCGGATTATAGCTGAATTATAGTAATAATTTCAGATAGAGGCAGCGCAAGTGACTTCGAATCTGCGACCTGACTGGAAGACGGATAAATCCAGCCACACCTGGTAGAGGGCGCGAGGTCGGACTGCTTGGATCACTTCTCAGTGCCTCATGGGTATGTCGGCGTAGTTAGACGGTGGACTGTCTTATCCATATTTCTCACACTTTCACGCCATCCAAAGACGTATCCAGGGGGGAGGGGGGTGTAGACACAGGGGACGTGTCCCCGTCTCACCCCCTCGAATATTTTGGAGTAAAAAATAAAGTCGAGAAAAAATTGAGAATCTGGGAGAATCTGCGACTTATATATGCACCTAGTGCCAGGCACGTATCCGGGGGGGGGGGGGGGGGGGAGGGCAAGTGGGGTTGGGTAAAATTTAACACCCGTAAATTCACCGCAAATATTTTCTAACTATTTCCAGGTTAAATCCTGCCTGAATGTTTATTTGTCTCTACTGTTTATTATGAAATTTCACAATGGGCGAATTTATTAACATACGACATTTTTTTTTACAACCAACCATACAATGAAGTGTTTATATGTAGGTATTTGTGCATGTAACTTGTATGTAAGTGTGTGTCTTGGTAATGAGTTCGATCGATAGAATTGAAATGCAATTCCGTTAATTTTATCCCCCCGGAAATGTTGACCCAGCCGGGAATCAAACCCGAAAACTCACCGTATATGATCAGACGACCTAACCACTATGTCACCGTGCCCGTGTGCTTTTCCCCCTCCTCCTCCGCAATATGACCCATACGATCAATCCGATTGAGCTGAAATTGGTATGCAGGCATCATTTGGTCATGGCAAGAGTTGGAAAGGTTGTGGTAGAAATAGGGTAACGAGGGGTTATATTTCAATCTCGAAATATTGGACTCATAGACTTGAATTGGTACACAGATGCTTTGTTAGGCCGAAATCACATTGTGAAATTTTGGTTGAAATATCTCATATACAAGTTGCATAAATAATATTTAAATTTCGCCATAAATGTATGGGAGATTCAAAAATATTTAAATTTGCTGCGACACGCGTTTGATGTTGCGCGACTTGCGTTCGAAATTTAAATCTTCATTGTGTTGGACGCGCGCTTGCAATTCGATTTTTAAATCGAATGAGATGACGTTCTTGGCTAATTGTTGGAAAAGTCTTAAGGGTGACACGAACGATTTTTTTCTCTCGCATCTCGCTAATTTGCACAGAACAGTGCCATTGTGGATCCTGCATGGCCCACTTATACAATGACGTTTTTACGACAGCTACTTTCTGTGTAATTTCGTCAAAGCGCCTCTCCCTGATCCCCATTAATCAGGCGCTGGGAAACTTAAATCCCGTTAACAAGGTGATATTCGCGTTAATCCCGCGCCCTTTGTTAGCGCGTCTGCCACTGATTACTAGCAATTTCTGAACGCTCACTGCTCTTGGATTCCGACAATTCTGTCGAATCTGTAGGGCTATGCTATAAAGCTGTCGAGGACTTCTACAGTAGATACAGATATACAGGTGAGTTTTGGTTAACCGGCATCCTTGACGTAGGTCAATTATTATGAGCAAGAAAGGAACTTTTAATAAAAAATTGTAGAAAAATGAAACATGGAAAATAAAATATTTTTGTTTTGTAAATGTGAACTGTGAACTATCTAACTCTTGAATAAAAGTTGGACAAGCGTTAAGTCCAAACCTAGAACCTTTTGAAAAGGAACCAACCTATGTCGGAAGTATAGCATATAACAAGCTACCCTTAATATATGTTGGATCTAATATAAACGAGCATATTGTTTTAGAGCGCGTAATACTGAAGGTAACGCACAACTACTTTGAGAAGTGATGGGTGGGGATGTTAGCAGCGCCGGCTCGAGGAAACGCCCTAGGCAAAAGACTAGTATGGCGCCCATTTAAAAAAATCACAAAACATTAATTGTGTAATTTTTAATCAAATAATTAGAGCACAGATATGACTTACCTACTTATAAATAATTATAATACAAACTTTAAAAAAAAATACAACCGACTTCAAATAATAAAAAAAGGTCGCTGCCAGAAAACATTTAGCAGCATCGTTTACGACAAGATTTAGTGTGCGTGAACTGCATGGTACAAAAAAAGCGCGTGGATTTACATCCAAAATCCTTTTTTGAACACCACGTACTCTTGCCTGGGCGTGGTTCTTGATTTTTATTTCTTTCATTATGTTGTGGGATATTTTGTTTTGCTAAAAATAAAGCGGGGTGTTCTGTCGTACATCTTTCTGTGGGGGGATTATTTGTGTCCTCTCATATCATCATCATAGACTTTGCCTGGTTGTGGTGCTTGAAGAATTGGACGAGGATACTTCTTGAATGAGTCTGTTTGCTTTGCTAAGGATAATTGTTTCTCTAATTTTCTCTTACGAAATTGTGCTCCAGACATTTTTTTTCGCTCGGACATACCACGCTCCTCCCCCTCCCCCCTCCCTCGCTACAGCAGTACAGCACTGTATATGTAAAATAACCGCCCCGACCGCCCGTTCGAACCGTTCATCGATTCGCGTGGTCGTGTCGTAGATATGCTCTGATACATACGCTACCAGATCGCCTCGCCGCGCCGCCCCCCAATATACAAGCGCCCTAGGCAATTGCCTAGTTTGCCTATATGGACGGGCCGGCCCTGGATGTTTGGTCAGCGATTGGTCCGTCTCCCCAGTTCCATCTGTGCGTATATCACGTGATGTCTGGGAAGGAAGTACAAAAGTGAAGGCGTGAAACCATCCTCACATACCTTTCGTGCCTAAGCACGTAACCCAGCTATGCAGATTTGCGCTGTTTGATGGTCTGCTACAGCTTGCGTATTTGGCCGACACGACGTAGAACTTCCTCATTGGTGCCTTTCTGAGTCCAATATATCGACATCAAGCGTCTCTATGCCCACATCTCGAATACTTCTATACGTTACCGAGATCTTCTTTATTAGTCCGGGCCTCACATCCGTATGGAAGTATAGGCCAGATGTAGAACTGGAGAAGACGTGTTCGAAGTGGGATTTTCAGGCTTCGCATGCGAAGAACTTTTTCATTTATTGCAAAACTGTATGTTAAAGGTACATATGGTTTGGTACAGAATGGTTCAATACAGTTTGCCCAAAGGGCGTACAATTTCAAATACATGTTTATAATTACAGATCACTCTTTGAGATTATTTTTTTTTATTTTTTTTACAACCAGTTAACAATTACCAGTTAACCAGTTAACAATTACCAATCAAATTCATACATAACGACTTTAAGAGTCTAAGAAATAATCGGCATAACATTTAAAAGTAATCCACGTTTAACACAAATTAAATCAGAATAAAAAAAATAACAGCGAAAATTATATGATTAAAAAGTTAATAAAATATTGTATAAAATACTTCTATTTTTCAAGAAAATTGTAAAATTTCGAATAAACAAGAATATTTGCCTCACATAAAATAATATAGTGAACTAGTATTTTAGGAGGCGTTCAAGTATTACGTAACACATTTTTAAAAGATTTTTGACCCTTCCTCCTCCCCCCCCCCCTCCCCATGTAATGCGGGGGGGGGGGGGGGGGGAAACCATTTTGACCATTTGGACAAATGACCATTTTGACCTAAAAGTCACAATTATGATGCGCAAAGTAGGTACCGGTAAGTCGCTAAAATACCTTTGTTATTGTTTGCGCGTTTGCGGTAATAATAAATAAAACAAGAGATATCTAACTCGCAATACATGCGAATATTGTTTATTTTATTTATTCATATTGTTGTTTAATCAACAATCACAAATAATGCAATAAACATTTGCTTAATGTTAAAATATGGTAAAATGGGCTTAAATTTGTCCTAATAAACTTTTACTACTAATCTTACATTTAATTATGCTATTTTCCTGACTTAGCCCTGTCCTTAAATACATTTTTGAGATTGAGAGGGATGAGATGAGATGAGAGATTTTAATTCCCTAGATTTTATTTAAATAAAAAAAAACAATATTTCGTAGCGCGTTGTTTGAACCCCCCTCCCGCCCCTGTAATTCATCGTAACGTTTTACTAGACACCCCCTGTCCCCCAAATTTCGTTACGTATTACTTGAATGTCCCCTTACGAACAATCTCCAAAGCTGTAACACTATAATAATAATAATAATAATATCACTAATCCATTTAGAAAAGGCAAATCGATCCTCTATGCATGTAGGTATATTTAACAATGGTAGGTCTCTATCACTGTCTCTGCTGGACGTGCTCATCGAAAGACGAGCAAAAAGCTTATAGCAAGTAAATGCTTTATCGGTAGCAATGCGCCGCCGGGTGCAAAGAGCAGCGCGAAAGTTTAGTGCTCAGTTTGTTAAAATTAAACTAACCCTGCGCCGTTGCAAATAACATGAATTTGTATAGTAGGAGAGAAACTGAACATTTGTATCGTGCTAAATCCCAAACCAGAAGTCCACGAAATCATTGGCCATTCGTAATAGGATTAAAAGTGTTTAGATCGACAGGATTTGTCAAATTGTAGTCGGAGTTAGAAATTTTAGCGTAAGTGGGGTTACATAGTATGCAGCTATATTATAATATGTAAACATAGTTATAACTATATGATACTAGCTGACCCGGCGAACTTTGTACCGCCTAACAGTCAATGAATGTCGTGTTACAGATTAGCTCAACTTAATTTATGAGTTTATGAAAGTAATACAATGAATACAAAATAAATATTAAGTTCACTACTTTATTCAGATAATAACACAAAAAAAAAGTACAAAAATTAAGTATGTATATCAATTGCGTGTCAGCAAGATATGATTGAATTAAACTATTTACATATTTTGCAGCATGGGATGCACTCGGTTTAATTCTCTTCATTGAAGCACCTTGTGACTCACGTCATATTTTTATTTTTTTATCAGGCGCACGAACAAATAAAGCGGATGATTTGCCGGCACGTGAACATGCCACGTACAACTGACCATGAGAAAAACACGGATTTACATTTTGTATGGAAAATGTCTTTTCTTTTATTTTAATTTTTCGACATTTTTTAAATTTTGTTTTTAATAGTTATTCTGCTATTCGGGTCGGAGACAAATACTACAAATCAAACACCATTAAAATCGGTCCAGCCGTTCTCGAGTTATAAGTGTTCGTACAAACCCGACTTAATAACTACTTGAATGTTTGAATGTGACACATAACTACCCGAATGTTTTTATATGTTTCAAGACAATATAAACTCATTTTATCATTTTTATTCTGAATTTAATGTAAATTTATTCCTAGAATTTTAATTTTTATGATGATATATAAGAACCTCTTTTTTTTTAGCTATAACTGGACTTAATGGACTGCTGAATGGTTATTATTTTTTAAAATAGATTTTCACCACAATGTGCATATAATATTATGTTATATTGTAAATTGATCTTAATAATTTTAATAATAATAGTTTTTTCAAGCTTTTACTTACATTGCAATGTTTGACAGTTTGTTTAGGTTAAATCTTACTAGCTAAATTAGAACCACTTCCTCTTATCCTACGAATTTGAAACTTTACATGTTGGTTCAGTTTCGATAACAATGCATTTTTATGGTAAGCTGATACTTTTCCATGGTCAACAACACAGACGCGGAATTAGCCCTAATGCGGTGATTATATTTTATGATTATAATTTCACATACTTTTTGATTATATTTTAATTTATTTTTTTAAGATGTTTATGACAAATACATAATTTAGAATTTTTGATATTTTTTTTGTGTGCACAGGTTAAATTATTCCTGGTAGACCTGTCTTAGTACAGGCCTAGGCCTAGTTAGGCGGTGTTGACTTAGTGACCAAGATGCTGCAGTGTGCTCTATTTTTCGCTACTGATCCAAACAATTTTGTTTTGTAATGCTGCTGGAAAGTATACTTTGTGATTTAGATTTAATAAATACCTAAAAAAATAAACATTATCAACCTATCACTATTCTGTTGTATGAGTAGGCAAAATAAAATACAAATAGAGGTATATATGTCCAAATAGAAGTATATAAATTAAAGGAAGCGTTAACTTTTAACTATAATGTAATAATTACATTATAGTTGACTACTATTATTGAGAAATATAAAGCTGTTTATTTTTAAGAAACTCCAATGTTGCCGGAAAAGACGTTGACGTTATTCTTAGGTCTGGTTGGATTTACAAACAGTTTCTATTTTTATTTTTCAGAAATACGAGGGTTGAAAACCCTTCTTCACACTTGCAGGCCGTATAAAAAGATATAAGAAATTTTATCGCTTTTTCTGCTAAAGTGTTATTGACGACAAGATATCCAATGCTCTGTCATATGACAGTTCAATTAACGAATTAAAATTTGAATCCGAGAAATCTGTCTCGGATTCTATACTGACTGAAAATGGGTTTCTTATCCACGCTTGGTTGCTGATGATTGGAGGAAAATATTCTTTCAGATTAATCTCTAGTCCTAGAACATATTTCTTGATATGAGCTGTACTATCGTGCTGCAATAAATGACGTACCACCCTCTTTGATCATTTACGAGCATGATTGGTTTAAAGGGGGCGTGCATTAATTCCGTGAGGCGATTTTGGCGATTTTTCGACCCCCCCTCTGGTGAGATATCTAGAGATTTGGCTCGACCCCCCCCCCCTCCCCCTTATCTATCGTGAGATTTTTCAAAATGCGTATTTTTTGTGTAAATACGTTTATCTGTGCTTGATTGCATTGAACTTAATTAAAAAAACATAATTTGCTTATTATTTTTATAGTTAAGGCTGTTAAGATACTAGTACTACGTGATATTTACCGAGACCCCCCCTCTCCCTTACGAGAGATTAAATGACATTCGGTTTCCCCCTCCTACCCCTCCCTCCAACGCCTCACGTAATTAATAGACGCCCCCAAACAACAAGGATTATTAAAAGGTTTAAAAACGAATTTACCTTGCGAATTTTGTAGCACCAGACGTTTCGGCGATGTTGCAACCGCTGTCGACCAGGGTAGACAGTCTACCCTAGACAATAGTGGTTGAAACATCGCCGAAACATCAGGTGCTACAAAATTCACGCGGCAAAATCGTTTTTAAATCTTTTTATAATGTCAAACAAAAGCGATAATCTTCGATTTTGTACAAAGAGAGAATGATGTGACCCGGTATTTTAAGTTCGTGGTGGTGCTGGATCGCGATCCACCATTTAGGAAACGCTGCTATAATCTAACCGTTATGACGCTGTCGTAACGCGCGGTGTTCTCCGTTTTCGACATCTTTATGAAGTCGAGAAACGAAACTGCCGTTGATCTTTTACGGGCGCGGCGCGTCTCGTCGCGCTACGGGAGTGCCGCGATGCGAACGAATCTACCGCCACGCATACAATAAAAGCGGAAAATTGTTTGGCGTTTTGGTGTCATTATCGCCGCGAACGAAAATTCCTTGGGAAATTTCGCGTGCCGCGCTGGCTGGGCCGGTCCGTGATTTGTGGCCATCCCGCCCACCGAAACCCGCAGATAAATCAATGTAATGAGCACTCGGAATATAATGCCAGAGGCCTCCCTTAAAATTACGCCCTAACATGGACCGATCTTCCTCTTCTCTTCATTAGCCTCTACTAATCAGCTATACTACCATACCTATCTGCAGTCCCGTTATTATTACACGACTGCCCAACAAAAATGGATTGTAGAACGTTAAGGGTTCATCTAGGTATGTTTCCGTTTCTTTATTCCGCCATAATTTCTAAACGTATAAACCGATTTTGAAATATGTGGTTTTGTTAGAATCGTTATGTCATCCCGTGTCATAGGGTACCTTATTTGTCCAAATATCAGGTAGCGAACGGTTTCGTGCAGCTTGGGCCACAAGATCCAGTTTGTTCTCGAATCGGCTCAACTAACGATTCAACTCCTAGTCAGAAGCCTCCTCGTGCGGAAGGCTACCCAGGGTAAGACTCTTGCGTTTCAGGCCTCACAAGCTGGTGAACCGGTTTCTTCTGGTAGGATTGCATCCCGGCGCTACTGGACGGTTTGCCGACCGTTCGGCGATGCCAAGCACTCTGATGATGAGAACAGAAAACCTAGGACAAAACAGTCAACCGTCTAGTCCCTCCCATATGTCCCTAAGAAGCCAACGCTATGCCGCGAGATAACCTGGCTAATCAGCCAGCGGTCCGACATTCGCGCCCAGTTGCAACCAGATTACTCCGGTCTACCAACTGGTTACAGGTTCGAGGTCGCTTGCGAACTCCTCTCCATTACGATGCACTGAATCTATCGCGGACCACGGCGTCCTTTATCCGGCTTTTTACGCTCGCCGTAAGGTGAACAACTACCCCCGTTCTATAGGAGACGGCATTCTGACGACTCACCCGGCTGTCGGTCAGAATGCACAATAGATTGACTAACGCCAGACTGTGGACTGCGTTATCCCTGAGTCACTTTGTAATCACCTCGCGGCTGAAAGAGCGATCTACGTCGTTATATCAGCCTTAGGTGTCAGGTTCGCCCGTTGCAGATGACAGCTCCAAAGTGTTCTGTTCTAAATCGAGTTTCTGTTCTAAATCGAGTTTCTGTTCTAAATCGAGTTAGTACCTACTCATTCTTATGAAACACAACAAAATCGCAGATAGATGAAATACAATGTCGAGCCGCGGAAAGCGGCAAGACAAAAGCGCAAATAAATCGTATTGTTTATGATCGACCGTCAGCTCTGCACGGCGACTCGGCGAAATATGACTGCAATATATCACGATTTTCTTTGACAGCTTTGCGTTCCTTATCGCGCGGGGGGGGGGGGGGGGGAAATTCCACGCGATATATACTACGTGACAGGTGGGAAATCCTCGAGACGTCTATCCTGATAGAGGCGGCGTCCTAGTAAAGTGCATTCTTTGAGAGTGGAAGCTTTGACGCTTTCAGTATACCTACAGTACATGAAAATTATGTGAGATTCAGATATTGCGTAAGGGGCTCTCTAGACCAGGGGTCTTCAACCTTTTTGAGGTCAAGGGCCGACAATACTTTGGTTCGGCGGGTTCGCAACATAAACAATATATTCCAATATAAACTAAAGTAATCGAAGAACAATAATCGTTGAAGTTATTTATTATAAAATTTTACCAACAAAAAAATATTTTAATAAAATTCAATCAATGATATGTTTGACATTGTTTAGTCTTAACTATTTTATCAATATCTGCCCCTTTAGTGGTCGTTGCAATCCTTAAACTGATCTCAAGGTTGCAAGTTGCAACGTGTTTTCTATTCAACTCTCATTAACGCACTGAGCGAGCGAACGAAACGAGTGTGTCCGTCGCAACCCGCCCGGGCCGCCAAGAACACCAACGCGGGCCGCCGGTTGAAGACCCATGCTCTAGACTATCAAGCATGCTTGACAAGCTTCGCGTCGCGGGCAGGGAGGGGATCATAAATCGCAGGAAATATGCAAATATTTTTTTGTAATATTTACCAAAAATGCCTAATTTTGTAGTTTATACCAGGGAGTCACGTTTATTAGACGTAAGTGATTGATGAATGACGTGACTCCCTGGTATAAAACTACAGAATTAGGCAGTTTTCCTAAATATTTAAAAGAAATATTTGCATATTTCCTGGGGTTTACGATGCCCTCCCAGCCCGCGACGCGATGCTTGACAAGCATGCTTGATCGAGAGCCTTTAACAACACTGATTACAGCAATGTGCTTGTGCCTAATACGCGTTTAAAACACTAAGGGGCTCTCTAGATGATCAAGCATGCTTGTCAAGCATCGCGTCGGGGGCTGGGAGGTGATGGTAAACCGCAGGAAATGTGCATTATTTATTTTTTTAAACCAAAAATGACAAATTATGTAGTTTATACCAGGGAATCACGTCATTCATCAATCAATTATCTCTAATTAACCTGACTCCCTGGTATAAAACTACAAAATTTGGCATTTCAAATAAAAATTTTAAAAAATATTTGCATATTTATTGCGGTATAAACCGACTCTGTTTCTATCTGCCTTGCGGAGAGTGGTACATGGTTAAAGAGCTTGAAGCACTAATATTCAAAGTAATTTGGATTTTTCGTAAGGCGCCTTTAGGCAGGACAACATTGGGCTCGATTGCGTTTCTTCGTGAACTAAAATCGGAAATTAGTTCATGTTAACGATACTGGGCGATACGTTAGAACGGAATGTGAAATGAACGGTTGTCACTTTTCCGCATTAAAATTACCCACCGAAAACAAAACAGATAAAACCTGAAACCGCGCGAAATGTGTTCAAATTTATTAGGACCTATATAAATCAGTCAGGTAGTTTTAGTGTGGGGAAACAAAGATCGTTTATTTCATATTCCTCTCTAACGTAGTGCTCTGTCTCGTTTGGTTGAACTAACTTCCAAGTCCCCATCACGAATAAACGCAATCGGGCCCATTAGCACTTCTGCGTGTATTATGAGAGTGCATATTCCCCCTTACCTCTTGCGCGTTAATATTAGATTTAACATATAGTAGACATTAAAAAATATACTCAGCAGTATAGAATAGTATATTATAACTTTATTGTGCTATAAAAACATAACTTAATGAATATTACACTGGTTTTATAAAAATGACAATGTATGCACAAATGGCGGACTTATCGCTATAGCGATATCTTAGAGTCAACATTAATTCAGTAATTTAGTAGTCAGTAATTTGTACTTGATAAAGTATGATTCGCAGTGTATATCACGGGATACACCTGTTATCAACTCGGATCTAAGATTTTTCCAAACCGGAACCATTATTAAGAATAATGATTTTAATAACTCGCATAACGAATAAACAGGGCATAACTCTTTTTGCGACCAGGGAATAAGTACCCTTTAATATATTTGCACTTTTATACTTGTCTTCTATATCTGATCTGGCGTTAATGAACATTATACTTATCTTACACATCGAGCTTTTCTTTTTGGGAAAGAATCTATTACCACATTAAGTAATAATAATAGTCAAACGCTTAAAAGAGTAGTTGGTAACAAAGGATATCCAACTCTAATTACTCGCACATCTAATCAGTCACATAAATTACTGACCGCCGCTTGACGTTCAGCCGTTCGGCTTTATTCGACTCCGCTCGTGTAGCCCTGTTCCCTTCTGTCTGTGGGGAGGATTTTTTCTATACGCGACAGAAATTTCCCTGCCAGAACATCATACACACTGAAACAATCGATAGTACGACGCGTACTGGACGGTAGGCGCTCTAGTGTTTTTTCAAACAAGTCTTTTTTTTCAAACACGTCAATTTGGCGCCCCCTTAAATTGCCGCCCGGGGCAGGTTTGTATAAAAAGCTTTTTTGGACACACAAAAAGTACAATGTGTTGACCTATTGCCAAGTGGCAATATCTTCCGGCCATACCGCCAGGGTTATTGTGACTAAAGGTTTATGTGGGCAAATTGTTTTATAAGTCACAAATTAATACACTAAAAAAAATAGTCATCATAAAGAGTATAAAGCAGTGATTAGTAATGTATGTCAATTCGATATCGAAGAGAGGAATGGAATATAAGGACAAGCAAAGGAGGCGGGAGGAGCAGGGTATTCATGAGTTGAGTAAATGTCTCTTTGGAGATTTTTTAAACCCGCTCAGGTTTTCGTCTTATGGGCAGAGGCACGGAATTCCAGAGTCGGGCCTGCACTGCGAAATACCCGAACATGAAAGTTGAAGAATGCTGAGGTATTGCCAGTAATTGATTTTCCTGAGATCGCGATAAAGGCCATGGGATGAAAGCGGTGAGAAGAGATAGGCCTGTTTGATTGTAGTACACGGGAGAGTAGGGCGAGTATGTGAAAATCCCGACATCGTCTAATGGGAAGCCACTCTATTTGCCTGTGAAAGGTCGAACTTATGATAACAGAAGATAAAACTTCTTCAAGGAATAAACAAAGCGATTGCACGCGAATCCTTTCTAGATTACCGAGTAGTTCTTCATTCGCATCTAGGTGGGCCACATCAGCGTAATTAATTATCGGTAAAAGAAAAGATGTGCCATTTGGCGTTTAATACAAAGATGTAGGAGATTTTGAACCCCCTTAAAAGAATGGAGACTTGCAAAGACTCTACGACTGGCCTCTATTATTTGAGGATGCCAAGATAAGTTTTAATCAATCAGCAGGCCCAGGTCTATCTACGGGGGGGGGGGGGGGGCAGAGAGAACCAGATACCCTGGTTAGCCCCCCCCCCTCCATAGATCCAGGGGCTTCCTACTATTATATGTTCTTGACACATACTATAGGCTAGAATGTTTATATGCAAAGCTTAGAGTGTGTCGATTATTTTTGCAGGTCCTTTTCATCAATCTCACTTTCAGAGTTTCATATGGAAAATCTTGCAGCCTATCTCATTTATTTATTATGTCGATCTTTACCTCGTTCGTTGGTATGAAAAGAACAGCATACTTCAATGACGCACGCCTTGTCCGAGTTTTCCTCGAGTGGGGGAAAACAGCGAGCGCCCATACTGTTCGGATAAATAAAGAAACATAAGGTCTCCTCCGACCTTTTGTCACGCCGGCTATCTCCGCCGCTAACATGAATAGACAGCGCTCGCAGCTTCCAACGGAGGACGACATTGCTGCGGGATAACAAAGTCCATAAGAATAAATGGAGAGAACATGTAACATACTTAAAGGACAAGGGAGGAGCAATGACCATAATTGAAGAACATCATTACAAAACGCGTTCAGTCACAAATGGACTAAATTCGTTTTTTGTCAAAATTTGACGCTTCTCAATAGGTGCTACTATTTAATATATATGATATTAGATTGCTCAACTCCATAGCACGATTTGGCAACACTTGTAAGCTGACGAAATGCAGGTGGCGTAGATAGCATTGACATCGAAACTAATAGATATTTATTTGTCCATCTATAATAACATTGATATTCGGCCCGATTGCGTTTCTTTGTGAACTAAAACTGAAATTAGTTCAAGCGATTGAACTGTTTAGACGTAGCCCACATATATTGTACATACACTATATATATATATATATATATATATATATATATATATATATATATATATATATATATATATATATATATATATATATATATATATATATATATATATATATATATATATATATATATATATATATATATATATATATATATATATATATATATATAAAAATACTCATATACACCCTACGAAAATCATAACATCCACACCCCGCATCTCCCGCCTCTCCCCGAAGCAAGCGGGAAAGGAAAAACACATTTGGTCGATATCCAAATACGGTGTACCTACCTCATATATGTTAACAATCACTTCATATAGTACTATGGAGGTGTACCAACCCAATTGCTATGTTTCTGTAACGTAAAGCAGGCAAAACGTTTTTTTCGAGTCTCGCTGCTATGTAAACCAAATCACAAACTAAATAATATAAACAATGGGGTCAATTGCGTTTTTTCGTGAACTTATTTAATATCTAAAATAGTTCATGAGAAAGAGATAGAGCAGTGCATTAGAGCTGAATGTAAATTAAACGATCGTATATTTTCCCGCAAAAAAACTACCTGCCGCACATTAAACAATCAGAATTTTTCTATTCTGTCCATTTCGTCCAATTAAAACATTATTTCCAGTCTTTCATTATGTCGCTTTATGTTCGATTGATAGTTTTATGCTGGACAAAATACAATTATTCATTTCAAGTATTGGCCTGTCTCGTTCGGATGAACTAATTCCGATTTTAGTTCACGAAGAAACGAAATCGGGCCCAATATATACTACTTGAAAGCTTACTAAGAAAAGTATCGTTATAAACATTTACACGTCTTATCAGCACGCTGGTATCAGCAGCATCGTCAATCCTTTTTTGTTTCAGAATAGCAAAAAATGTCTTCTGCAAATCATCCAATAAGATTGATTGATTTATTAAACATTTTAACCCGAGAAGCATCTAAAACCCAGGAGAAATCATATATCAACCACTTCGATTACTTGATTTAAAATTCCAAACAAGTTAAACAAATTATAGAATGACAGGAGACAAATCAAAATATACAAACAAATATAAATAGCGCATAAAGCTTGCTTGTTTACTTTCTCCGTTTCTGCTGTAGCATTTTCCAGCTGCTGAATTTTTGATCCTGTTTCAATTTTATTTCCCTCTATCGCCCCGTCTCTTTCCTTGTGGTTCAACCTGCTTGCTCTCCCTGTCCGCCTCAGGCAGCATTACGTCAGCAAGCTTACACTAACGAACCGTGAGTCGATAGCGAAAAAGCACCCATTCATAATTGGATATTTCTTTACTGCCTGAACTTTATGCTGAAGGGGAAAAAACTGTTGGATATAATTTCCGTCGTAAACTTATCTTGTCAATGCTCGAGGAAATATTTTATTACTTACGGCGAAATTTCTCAACTGTAGTACCTATCATCTATATCTGTGGTTCCCAATTAGTTTTTACTGCGTACCACTTTGAGAAAAACCTCTAACTCGCGTACCTATTATTACAGGAATGATAAATAAAAAATGAAATCAGTTTCTTTTTAACATTTAGTATCATCAGAATACAGTTGATGACGGTGTAAATCAGTTTAATGTGACAAATGTGCGCGATTTCCTTGGCACAACTCTGAAACAACTCAAGAGTCAGCGTACCCCTTAACAGTCAAATTTGAAAATTTTGAATCAACTGTCATATTTAACGATTTAAATTTCGCGCCAGCTATCAAATATGAATATTCAAATTTCGAACCAATCGTCAGATTATTAAAATGTCAGATTTAACAATCCAAATTTCGATCAAACTGTCAAATTTATAAAAAATAATATTTCACGCTATCTGTCAAATTTTGCACCAACACTCAAATTTAAACATTCAAATTTTGAACCAAGTGTCGAATTTGAAAAAACAAATTTCGAGTGGACTGTCAGATTTGAAAAGTCAAATTTCGAACCAACTGTCAGATTTGATAAATCAAATTTCGACCCAACTGTCAAATTTAAATATTCAAATTTCAAACCAATTGTCAGATTTGAAAAATAAAACTTCGCGCAAACTATCAAATTTGAAAATTTTCGAACCTACTGACAGATTTGAAAATCCAAATTTTGAACCAACTGTCAAATTTGAATATTCAAATTTCAAACCAACCGTCAGATTTGAAAATTCAAATTTCGAAACAACAGTCAAAATTGAATATTCAAATTTCAAACCAACTGTCAGATTTGATAAATCAAACTTCGGGCCAACTGTCAAATTTAATAAATCAATTTTCGAACCAACTGTCAAATTTAAAAGAAATTGAATCATTTGTCATATTTAACAATTTAAATATTGCGTCAGCTATCAAATATGAATATTCAAATTTCGAGCCAGATTAAAAATCCACATTTCGAGCAAACTGTCAAAATTAAAAGAAATTATATTTCACGCCGTAAAATTTCGCACCAAGTGTCAAATTTTGAACTGTGTCAAATCTCGAACCAACTGTCAGATTATAAATTTAATTTTAGGACTAACTGACATATTTAAAAAAAATCTGTCAAATTTAAAAATCTGTGAAATTTGAACCAACTCTCTGATATTTTAAAAAAAATTAGATCTTACTGCTAGCAGTTAGATCTATTTTCACTTCTAGAAGTGAAACTTTTAATTTCGAACCAACTGCCAGATTTCAATATTAAAATGTCAGATTTAACATTCCAAATTTCGATCAAAATGTCAAAATTCGAGTTGACTGTCAGATTTGAAAATTCAAATTTCGAACCAACTGTCAGATTTGATATATCAAATTTCGAGTTGACTGTCAAATTTGAAAATTGAAATTTCAAACCAGCTGTCAGATTTGAAAAATTAAACGTCGCGCCAACTTTCAAATTTGAAAATTTGAATTTCGAACCAAAGGTCAAATTATTTTTTTTTATCAAATGTCAGATTTAACAATTTGAATTTCGCGCCAGCAATCAAATATGAATATTCAAATTTCGAACCGAACGTCAGATTTAAAAATCCACATTTCGAAAAAACTGTTAATTAAAAAATATTTATTTCACACTGTAAAATTTCGCATCAACTGTCAAATTTCGAATCATCTGTCAGATTAGAAAATTAAAATATCGAACCAACTGCCAGATTTGAAAATTCAATTTTCGGACCAACTGACATATTTGAAAAATCGAATTTGGTGCTATCTGTCAAATTTGAACCAACTGTCTGATATAAAAAAAATTTAATTAACTGCTAGATACGAAAATTCAAATTTCGAACCAACTGTCAGATTTGATCATTTGATATATCAAATATCGAGTTTACTGTCAGATTTGAAAATTCAAATTTCGAACCAACTGTCAAAGTAAAAAATTAAAATTTTAAAATAACTCTCAGATTTGAAAAATTAACTTCGCGCCAACTTTCAAATTTGAAAAACGAGCACAAACTTTCAAATTTCGGACCAACCATCAAATTTGATTTTTTTTAATCAAATGTCAGATTTACCAAATTAAATTTCGTGCCAGCTATTAAATAAGAATATTCAACCTCGAACCTGTCGTCAGATTTAACAATCCAAATTTCGAGCAAATTGACAAATTTAAAATATATATATATTTCAAGCTATCTGTCAAATTTTGCACCAACCGTCAAATTTAAACATTCAAATTTTGAACCAAGTGTCGAATTTGAAAAATCAAATTTCTAGTTGACTGTTAGATTTGAAAATTCTAATTTCAGGTTTAACAATTTAAATTTCGCGCCTGCTATCAAATATGAATATTCAAATTTCGAACCTATCGTCAGATTTAACAATCCAAATTTCGATCAGTCAAATTTGAAAAAAAAAAAATATTTCACCCTATCTGTCAAATTTTGCACCAACTCTCAAATTTAAACATTCAAATTTTGAACCAAGTGACGAATTTGGAAATTTAAATTTAGAACCAAGTGTCAGATTTGAAACTAAAAATTTCGAGTCAAATGTCGGATTTTACCATTCAAATTTCGAACCAACTGTCAGATTTGAAAAATCAAATGTCGGGCCTAGTGACAGATTTGAAAATTCGAATTTCGAACCAACTGTCAGATTTGAAAAATAAAATTTTAAAGCAACTGTCTTATTTGAAAAAAAAAAATCAAGACAAAGATCAGATTTAAAAAAAACAAATTTCAAACCGTCAGATTTAAAAAGTTAAATGGCGCGCCAACTGTAAAGTTTGAAAATTTAAATTTCGAACCTACTGTCAGATATGATAATTCAAATTTCGAACCAACTGTGAAATTTGAATATACAAATTTCAAACCAGCTGACAGATTTGAAAAATCAAACTTCGCGCCAACTGTCAAATTTGAAAATTCCATTTTAAAATTTAAAAATTAAAAAATTTTGAACAGTCATATTTAACGATTTAAATTTCGCGCCAGCTATCAAATATGAATATTCAAATTTCGAACCAATCGTCAGATTTAACAATCCAAATTTCGAGGAAACTGTAAAATTTGAAAAAAAAAATATTTCTCGCTATCTGTCATATTTTGCACCAACCAACTCTCCAATTTGAACCAACTCTCTGATATTTAAAAAAAAATTAGATCTTACTGCTAGCAGTTAGATCTATTTTCACATCTAGAAGTGAAACTTTTAATTTCGAACCAACCGTCAAATTTCAAAATTCAAATCTGGAACAGTCAGATTAAAAAATTAATTTTAGGACTAACTGACATATTTAAAAAATCGAATTTGGTGCTATCTGTCAAATTT
Organism: Micropterix aruncella; assembly: GCA_944548615.1. Taxonomy (NCBI): domain Eukaryota; kingdom Metazoa; phylum Arthropoda; class Insecta; order Lepidoptera; family Micropterigidae; genus Micropterix; species Micropterix aruncella. The sequence goes on from OX155957.1 coordinate 22,863,209, forward strand.
GAACCAACTCTCAGATATTTAAAAAAAAATAGAACTTACTGTTAGAATTAAAAGTTTAAATTTCGAACCAACTGTCAAATTTGAAAAATTAAACTACGCGCCAACTTTCAAATTTAAAAATTTGATTTCGAACCAACTGTCAAATTATTTTTTTTTAATCAAATGTCAGGTTTAACAATTTAAATTTCGAGCGAGCTATCAAAGAAGAATATTCAAATTTCGAACCAATCGTCAGATTTACCAATCCAAATTTCGATCAAACTGTCAAATTTATAAAAAATAATATTTCACGTTTTTATTTTTATTAATTTTTTTTTAAATTTGACAGTTTTTAATAAATCTGTCAAATTTTGCACCCACACTCAAATTTAAACATTCAAATTTTGAACCAAGTGTCGAATTTGAAAAATCGAATTCCGAACTAACTGTCAGATTTGAAAATCAAATTTCGAACCAACTGTCACATTTGAAAATTGAAATTTCAAATCAACTGTCAGATTTGAAAAATTAAACTTCGCGCCAACTTTAAAATTTGAAAATTTGAATTTCGAACCAACTGTCAAATTTATTTTTTTTAGTCAAATGTCAGATTTAACGATTTCAATTTCGCGCCTGCTATCAAATATGAATATTCAAATTTCGAACCTATCGTCAGATTTAACAATCTAAATTTCGATCAAGCTGTCAAATGAAAAAAATATAATATTTCACTCTTTCAACCAATCTGATGTGTGTCTTGTTATTAATCCAATCGACAATTAAAATGCAATTCTGTTAATTTTATCCCAACGGAAAATGGTCATCGCGATATTGTAAGATCAGGCGACCTAGCCACTATGCCACCAGACCGACATCTCCAACCTCTCTTGCGTCGAGATACGATCTGCATTGGAAAGACCCCGCTAATAGTGGGTTAAAATACGTATGTTGAGCACTATGAAGGTGGGTGTCACAAAAAGCGGCGTTCAGCATGCTCAACTAAATATTCATTGGGTAAGAAAACCCCCCCGCGCAAGAGGCCCGCCGTGATATTGCGCGGAAAGATTCACCTCCCCCTGAGGAATTCCCGTCGCAAATTACATACCCTACTACCAGCACCGGATAAAGCTTTAGTGGTCTGATAGACTAATAGCAAAGAAGTAAATATATTTAAAAAAATAAAAAACCACGACTGTCGTTACAGAAAGTGAAGTGTTGTATTTATAATTTTTTGTAATACGGTTTTTTTATAAAATATTTCGGGTTTATGTATTTATCCAATACATGTAGGTAGGTATCCACACATCCAATACATTTAGAATATACTCAATCAGACTTTTAATTTGAAACTAAACACGATGTATTTATGTTATTAATTGACATTTGAACATTTAGACAAATATTTACTTGATATTTTCAAATTAGAAGTTATGATGGAATAAAAAACATGGTTTCATAATTAACATACATTCTGGATTTTTTCCGAGTACAATTGCGAAGTTTTTTAATTTTCCGAAATATTGGATTGGAATACAATCGTAAGAACCAAAAACGGTTCATCTATATATGTTTTCCGTTTCTTTATTCTACCATAACTTCTAAACGCTTAGACCGATTAAAAGTGTGTGGTACTGTTAGAATCGTTACGTCATCCCGATTGTCATAGGATACATGCTGCGACCCTTTGCACTCATGTAAGGAGAAAGCAGAGTCACGTGTTGCGTGTTGACAGTCATCATTTGACAGTTTAGTTTAGTTGGTGTTTAACAAATACTCATCAAGCTATCGACACTGTCACGATTTTTCCTCAATATCAGTCAGGAAATCTTTCTCCTGGTGTTTATCTTCAGGTATTCGACAACCGCTGCTACTTCGAAAAAAGGTATACACTTCATGTTGAACACTCAATTCATGATCCTGCTTTATAATTCACTAGCTATTACCCGCGGCTTCGCTTCGCGTAGAGTTTCGAATAGAGTTGGCAATTTAAGTAGTTTGGCGTTCATTTGCTCTTTTAGATATATAGTGCAATAATTTAAGACATCCCGTCTCAGATGCATTCTCATGTTTTCAGTTAAATTTATGATTTTTATAAAGGGCCGTAAATTAGACCTTTTAGGGCATCCTTTAATTTCATCAGCGCGCGTTCCTTGTGGCAAAGTTTAAAGATAGGTTTGATTGGTAACAGCTTGACAAATATCTCCAGCTATAATAGTTATACCACTCATCAAATTATTGTTGTTTATTTCGTCCTGTAGAGTTCTATTTAATGATTTATTACCTCTCTTATGTGCCGTAGTGCTTTCGTCCCATACTATTATTTTTATTTGCATAATACTTCAGCCAGCTTGCTTTTCTTTGAAATGTTGCATATTGTATTCCATACATTGGCAACATTAAGGGGCAAATTTTGAAGCAGGGTATGTAGTTCGATCTTCTTCCAATAATGTAGCTGCGATCCCAGAAAATATTGCCCGCGGCTTCGCTCCCGTGGAAGGCGTTGTTTTATACATGTGTGGAACCTCTGACCATTGCTTTTATTGCTTACAAGGGGCGCGGCTGACTAGTATCGCCGTCTAGTATGGCGTGCGCAAAGCTCTCATCGGAATTCAGTGTAGTGGTATACGCGAAGTCTAACAGAGGGCGCTACTTATATTTTTTTGAAGCATAAAATCAGTTATTGTAGCCTAAATATAAAAGTTAGATATTTGCTGTTGCGGACTTTTTTATAGGTCTCTTTGCGGCCGACGTTTTTGTTTTACATAGTTTTTATATATACCAAACCGTTTCGTCCGCCCACACTGATAAAGCACATCAGCAGCTCATTTTCTCCGTCTTGATTTACAAATATCGTGATTTCGTATTGAAAACTATTATTTATCACAATAAAATACAGCCTATAGCATTACTCGATAATGTAGCTTTCTATTAGTGAAAGCTTTTTTTAAATCGGATAAGTAGTTTTGGAGATTACCCCTTACATACAAAATTACACACATTACCTCTTTATAATATTATTAGGTTAGTATAGAATAGAATAGAATAGAATAACTTTATTGTGCTATAAAAACATAACATAATGAATATTACGCTGGTTTTATAAAAAAGACAATTTATGCACAAATGGCGGACTTATCGCTATTGCGATATCTTACAGTCAACCAGTTAGTGCGTTCTACTATAGATTAGTGCACTCTAATCTTGAATTTGGGTCCTCGATATGAAGTCCACATTTTAAATCGTATTCCAAAAGAGTTTCCGCGGGTGTTACCGTTCAAATGCGGCTCTACCCCATTTTTCGCGCGCAAAAAACTGCGCCGCAAATGCTTAATCGATTTTGTAAATAAATACTAACAATATCGTTTTTTCATGAATTCCCCCTTGTTACCTAGTAATAATTCTTGTTAGTCATGTATATTATATATTTATAAAATATAAATGGGGGCCGGCCGAAGTGCCTGACGGGTTGCGCCCGACGGAACTAACTGCTACATGGAAAGTTTGACGATTTTAAATTTGTAACATTGAAAAACGCCGCGATAGTTTTAGAATATATTACTTGTCATAATTAAAGAACAAGAGCTAATGGAGAAATGCTTTGTTGACTACTTGTAATATTTGCTATATTTGATACTTTATTTTAAATGGATCTACTTAATAACATTTAAAATAAATTAAGAATATTATACCAAATAGTTGGAATTATATATGTGCATAAGAAGGAACCCTTTTCAAATACTTAATTTATTTGCTCAATTTAATTTAAAATTTATTTATAGATGCAAACTAAATGAATGAAATATTTATAGAGTAAACTAAATGAAGTGAAGTCACTATGTTTAAAATACTATAATCCTAGAATATGTCATTTTATCAATTTGAAAAAAATGTAAAAAATATTATTTTTTATACTAATGTTTTAACCAAAATCTATTTTTAATATTGGATAATTTAATAAAATAAAAAATAAATAAAACATACGGAATTTGGAGAAAATAAACAGGTAGAAACAATTTTATAAAATATATTTTTTTGCTGATACAGTCGAATATATTGAGGTGTGTGATCAAAGCATTTCTCGAAAACTCTTGATTTATATTATACGGAAAAAATATCCTATTAGAATCGTCGTCTTCGAGTATTTTCAGAAACTCCTCTGAAATTATTTGTGGTACAAATGCAATATTTCGCAAACCTACTTACTATGCGCCGGTGCTCGTATATATCCAAAATAGTTTGAAATTAACATAGTTTCAAAAACCAAGTTAATTATTATTTTTTTAAATATAGGCGAGCTCCGGCGCACAATGGATTTGCTAATTACCGCGATTGTGATTTGCGAAAAAGCTATCTCCTGAATCTATAAAATAAACCTCCGTTTCTATAAAATTTACCTCCGTGTCTATAAAATCAATCTCCGTGTGTTGCCTGAAGTTAACATACGGAAATAGACATTTTCCCTTTTGATATCTCCGATGCGCGCTCTTAAGGCTCTGTCTACGTAATCTCGTGCTTAGTATACGTAAACTTGCCCAGCAACAGTGAGCGAGGACCGACGACTCAACCATTGTGTCGCTAATAAAAGCCGTTGGCTTGCTTATAAAAGTTTTCATTATTTACGAGCGACAAGCCGCTACCTGCCGCTTCTCTAATATACTGCTATCGAAACAGATGAGATCAGAGTAGCGTGCTCTTAGCCCTTCAGGCCCTGATTGGCCGATATCGGCCACAACACGATTCAGCATGACAGCTCCGTTTTAATTGTATTTTAATTTAATTTGTTTTATTTTATTATGTTTTATTATGTTAATATGTTTTATTTTAATTATGGGTACAGTGGTTTGGCACTAATTAATGTTTTGGTGAGACAGTGTCATAATTCAATTTTTTTACTAATTTTTACTAAAATCTTTTGGGACATCAACTTATCAATCGGCTGAGGGGCCGAGGCCTGACGGGTTAAATCGAATTCTCTTTTAACATTGACTATTAAAACAGATTGGCTAAAGAAATGTTGACATTGGGTAAAGCGTTCTGAGTAATCGTAGAGAGACAACTGGATAAACGTTTAGCCAGATAGACAGACAGTTGGAGGGGTCTACTACAACGGGCGGACCCGTCTCCCTTGGAAGTTCTACCGATGTTGATCGTTCTGTCTCCCGTGGGGAGAACCTAGAAGAAGACGAGTACAAACCTACAATTCACAAAGCCGACATGCCCGCCAGAGTCCAACGCCTCAAGGCGAGGCACTGGAAAGGTAACCCAGCGGGCCACCTCGCCCCTATAGATTTAACCATCAGGATTCCTCCGTCCACCCGACTGATTACGGATTCGAGGTCGCTTGCGCAGTCCTCTACCTGCCGTATGTTCAGCGGTGATTCAGTTTGAATGTATAGCGGACCATGGCATCTTTTGCTCGGCTGTGAACTCAGGACCAGATAGCCAAATGGTCATTTCAAGAGTGGAATACGACAGGTCAATATTCACCGTCGCTGATTTGGAGACAGTTTTTTCCTATCTACACGACGCTTCTTCAGTAATTAGTCATAGTGCACAACCTGACGCAAGGCTGACGCTGCATGGTGCGCAAACTGTCCAGCAGCGCCGGAAGGCAATCCCCAGGGGAAACCTCTACACCCTGGGACGCAAGAATCCTTACCGGGGTAGTCCCTCACTCAAGGAGGCTGCTAAATAGGAGATAAATCGTGATCGTGATAAAAGCCGATCCTCGACCAAAATGGATTTTGGCCAGATTTTCTGGATTATGGCCAGAAGTTCACTAAACCATTCGCTAACTAGATAGACAGACAGATTTATATTGCCAATGCTGCAGGCGAGATCCCATCTCAGGATCTTGTCGTCTTGACGCGTGTCATACCGCGTGCGATGAAGGGTATCACATGTCTTTCAGGGTTGAAATAAGGGAATTCAAAAATGGTTTGATGAGCCGCTTTTCCTACAACAGGAAAGCACCAGATTCGCGGACAGATACAGACGGTGGGGGGGGGGGGGGGGGGGGGAGGGTATTTAAATCTGTTAACACAAAAGCAAAATTATTGTTTTGGAGCTGAAATAATCACCCTTCAAAACAATAAACGCATTGAAATAGCAGATTTAACTTTCTTAGTGACAAGGAATATCCATGAAATACGTAGCTACGCGAAATAATGACAGAGACTTGCATTTGTAAGGACGGCCAGTTGCAATCCGTCACCATTAATTCCCGGGTCAAGGACTACAGAAGATCAGCTACAAAGATAGTAATCATTGCCGCTTCCACCTAAAGGCTTAGTTGACAAACAATATCTTTACAGAGGGGGGAATGTCGCGATAAGAATGCAACACTATGCGATACCGTCACAAAATCTAACCATTTGCATTTTATATACATCAGCGGCAGAGAGTTTCAACGATTTAGACCACGCTAAAAATTAAGTAGAAATACCACCAAAGGGAAGGATCACATGACACATCGTGTGTAGCCCAGCGATAATAAAAAAACGCGGAAAGTTTCCTGCGATGCAAACCTTTCGCCTCTCAACAGCCGAAGGTTGCAGAATCATGCCTAAAAGGGTGTAAAAACCAAAATTTACCCCTTCGCGCCAAAAACGCACGAGCCATGGCTCATTCCGGAAGCACCAGGGTTCTAAGAGTGGAATGAGTCTTTGTAATTGAATGACTCATCGATTCGGTAGAGTAGTGGAGTCAAGAGTACATAGGGATCTACGACAACGTGCAGGTACTCAATAATGTAGACACGCCCGCCCACATTACTAACCGCTACACCGGACAATGGAGAGTAAGTACGCAGATTTAGTATACAAGTAAATAAATTAAAAAGACTAAAAAACACGGCCGCCTTTACAGAAATTGAACTATTGAAATCATAATTATTTTCATTACGGTTTTTTATGAAATATTTGTGGTTTGTGGTAAAATCATAATTGGTAATATCCAAAAATCATTCAACTTTTTTTTATATATACCAAGTTTACGTTTTAACCATAAGAAATCTTGGTACACAAAAATATATTCTAAGAACCGCACTCACCTGGATTATATGCAAAATATGTTGATATCTTGAAATCGACCGTTGTACTCGCATGTGGTCATTAATCGGTACATAATAGAGTTTTGGGCGTAGCTATTGCTGACAGGAGCGACTATTGCCAATCGTTCACTGGAAACTTTCTAGTTTTATTCAAGATAGAAAAGACCTACCTTCATGTGACCTTCGCACCCATATATTTCATTCTACCTCATTCTAATTCTCACACACGTGACGCCCATTACTTCCGGAGGCAGAACTGAACCGAAGGCAGAAAGGGAATAGGCGAAGGAATCGACGTGTCACTCTTCACCACAGATTATTCAGCACGGTCTACTGATTTATAAAGATGTGACGAGAGTGAATTCACGCAATCGATGCGCTTGGCCATTCGGATACGCTTGCGACAAGATTGAGGTTCTTGTGCAACGAATTGAATTTTACGTCTATCGAGTTATCCTTGATAGAGAAATGATTCCGGGTGCATGGATAAGGCTAGGCGCGCACAGCGGTGCGGTACGCTTTTTACGCCGCACGTTTTATATACCGCATTTTTTGGTCCGCGCCCTGCGTATTGCACCGCGGTATTTGCGATGGCAATACTTTAGAACATTCTTTCTTCTGAAACAAAAAAATAACGTTCAAATGAAGGAAATTCTTTTTCAAAAATTATCGAAATTAATTTATGATTTCTTTAAATAAAATTTACGTCTAATATAATTAATATTTAATGATGAAGTACATGTCCATTATGAATTTCTTTATTGGCAAACCTGCCACTGTCACCGCACCGCAGCCAATCTGCAGCATTCCTAATTCGGGACGATATATTTTCCATAGTGAGCGCGGTTCTTTACGTTCCTATGGGTTCCAGATTTTCCGATAGTAATATGCACGGAATTTCACCGCAGTGCGCGCCTAGCCTGAAGGGCTCTCTAGACGATCAAGCATGCTTGTCAAGCATCGCGTTGCGGGCTGGGAGGGGATCATAAACTGCTGGATATATGCAAATATATTTTTTAATATTTACCAAAAATGCCTAATTTTGTAGTTGTATACTAGGGACTCAGGTTAATGAGTCGTAATTGGTTGATGAATGACGTGATTCTTTGGTATAAGATGCAAAATTAGGCATTTTTGGTAAATATAAAAAAAATATATATTTGCACATTTCCTGTGGTTTACGACCCCTTCCCAACCTGCGACGCGATGCTTGACAAGCATGCTTGATCGTATAGAAGAGCCCCTTAGAGGTATAAAGACCACGTCGCACTACAACACGTCATGCAACATAACGCAATTTATTTAATTTATTTATTTATATCAAATATAGCATAAAATGCGGAAATGCGGAAAACTACGCAATGGTGCGAAGTAAACGACGACCCACATTCACATGACCATGCTCAGCGCATACCCGACTAGGCCGAGTATAGCCTGTATCTAGGCCTGTACAACGCTTCATCCGATTGAGCTGAAATTTGGCATGCAGGCATCATTTGGTGATAATATTGGACTCGAAATATTGGAAATATCTCATATACAAATTACACTATTAATATTTAAATTCCGCCATACATTTTAATTGAATATTGACGCCGAGCCGCTCGGGGCTACTCACCGCGTCCGCGACTCACCGGTCGGAAACCACTGTTTTATAGCGACGCTAAAACAAAAGCTGACACTCTAAACTTGATAAAAAAAAGCAGTAATGGCCCGTATCCCGTTTCTCGCAGGCTTAAACTAAGCTATTGCTAAAAATTGGGAACGTAAGCAACTTAGTTATTTTGTTGGTATTCCGTTTCATCAAAATTAAGAACCGGACTTAAATCTTAAACTTTTCCGTTTTGTCTATGGCCGTTCCAAAGCGGGGTCTTAATTTTAATAGCTCGGTCACTCGCTCGCCCGCCTGCCGTCGTCTCGTCACCACACGTCCCTTCTTCGATTTAAAAGCCAATGCTGAGCAAACATCTTTGAAATCGCGAAAATAAAATCTACACAGCGCGACACTTACATAGCTGCCAGACGCAGACTGCTCGAATTAGACGTTCTTAGTTAAGACCCCGAACAGGACCCATTCGCCATGACACTTGTAGAAACAGAATGAAAATATGTTTTGGGCAAAATTCTTTTTAAAATTCCTTGGTCTTCCTCTTCTCGTTCAAAAGATACATTTTATATATCAGACGGTCATGTTTACATTATAATAAAGCTTCGAATGACCTCGACATATTTTCCGACACGTTGGTTAGTTTTAGGAAAAAATTAGGTGATTTGTTGTTGCATTAGCTTATAGTTTAATTTGTTTTTAAGTAAAACTTATTGTTTTTTGGTTGCATTAGTCGGCTTGGTTGCTTGGTTTAATAAGTTATTAGTGTAATTTTGATTGTCATTTTCCCTTTGCTACTATTTATAATGTTTTGTAATAATTAATAAATTAAATACAAACAGAGCTGCCATGGAATTCACCGACCAAAAATCTATAGGTGTATTTGTATCATGTATTATTTTCACACAAATGTATATGACTGTTTTTACCTAAATAATAAAAAAAAAAGAATACGAAAAAGGGTCTAGCTAGACGGTGCTTAACGTCAATTTTCGCGCCTAATGAGCACTATATAAGACCGCTTCGGTCAGGACTCATGAAAGACAATAGTAAAACATCAGTTCCAAACGAAGCGTCGTCTAGCATTATTAGACCCCAAGTTAGGCACCTGCGAGAAACAGAATACGAGCCAATGTGTCGCATCTGACGACTCAGGACTAGGGTACGATTTTTCCTTATCTGTGTCAGTTGGAGCAATTTATCAGATGTGCAGAGAGCAAAGCGAAAAACAGCGGATCAGCCAATCACTCACATTTGTCTAAAGCATTCTTCCGCGTCCGTGAAAAACTGCCGCGTGATAAATGGCGGCGCTGGGAGGTCTTAGGCAAAGCGGGCGGCCCGCTCTAAAATCGCTTTTGTTTCTTCCCTTTTTTTCAATTCCTTTTCCGGTTGTCGCCGCGAGCCTCGCCGCTGCCTGAAAGAGGCGCTTTCACTTCATTTGCCATGTGCCCCTCCGGGAAACTTTAACCCACTTTCGCGTAGCTGTAGAAAACATGAAATTTCTTTATAGGTTGAAATGTTTGCGTGTTCTACGATAATGCCACTCGCATCTGTTCCGCATCGTAAAAAGTTTTATTCTTCCTCCCAGAACTACAACAAAAAATCGTGCTTCTCGACAGGCTCGTAAAGGCCCATGACATCTTCCGCTGGGCAACTGCCCTTTAGGGTAGCTTCGTGTCAGCCGGGCTCATAAACCCGGCTTTCTGAATGTGGCTTCGCAGGGCTGTGAATGTGAATGACGATCTATACAACCATCTTTTTTTATCAAATATATTGGTTACATTTTTGGGGCAGACATCATCGCAACAACTACAGACGACGATGGAAGATCTCTACACAGGATCATGTAAAATGCGTTTGAAGATGAAATTGTAATGGCAGACTACTAAAACAGACGGCAGAGCTTGAAATGTGGCGCAAGATTCGACAAGAAGGTAGAAATGTTCCCGACCTAACGATACAAAATTGAATATGTTTTTATTTTCCCAAAAAAACATGGTGTCACATGAAGTATTAAATAGGGAAAGCGTTTTCGAGCAAATCTAGATTTCTTTTGAGATCCTGAGAAGTCCTAAAAGAATCCAATATGTCCCCCAACGTGTAGACGTTGTGTGGTGAAGGAGGGGGGGGGGGGGGGGGATTATTCCTCCCTTCCTAAAATTCCGCTGAACGCCGATCAAGTAGTCAAATTATCAATTTCTCGTCGCGCACTGAGGCCGCCTGGTTATTGCAGCAGAGATGGACTTTCCGTCGGCTATTATGCGTTTGTGTCAAATTCATATTAGATCACTTATGGACCTATGTACCTTATGGACACTAGGACCACTATGCCATACAACCTGATGACACAGGCCACTATGCCACACAGCGGATGACGTCACATGTTCAATATGGGCGTGACGTCATCATAAATTTTAAGAACAAAATGGACCGGTGGCATAGTGGTTAGGTCGCCTGATCTTACATTGCAAGATTCCGGGTTCGATTCCCGGTTGGATCACCATTTTACGTTGGGATAGAATTAACGGAATTGCATTTTAATTCTGTCTATCAAATGCAATAACAAGACACACATGTTAAACGGACACACACATATAAACACTTCATAGCAGGGTTGGTTGTAAGAATTGTCTTATGGTAATAAACCAGCCCATAAAAGCAAATAAACATAATAAATAAAGAAAAAGTTTATGACAATAATTATTATTTATCAAATAATATAATTTTTTTATGAACTTGGTCAAGTCAGATTTGGGCAGAATTTTGTGCCATCGCAGAGAAAATTACGCCTTGAAATGAAATATGACAAAAGTTTATAGCAACAAAGAGGTGTGGCTTTTCAGGGCTGAAAGGAAGTGCTCCCCATGCAGTTAACTGCAAAATTGTCACTTAAGTGGCGCCTGCAGTCGCGTAACGTGGCGTCCGACGTAAACGCTCACGTACGCACAGAATCCGCCCTCGCGTAACTACTTCCTTTGGGCGTGACTCATTTTTGCGTTTCCGCTTCCGCACGTGGGTCGGCGGATCACTTCTGAATGGCGCCGCTTTTAGTAATTTGCTTGATACGAGTATTTACCCATTTAAAAATAAACACCTTTGCAAAAGGAGGGATTCAAACCTAATACACTGAGAAAAATGTAACGATTTAATACACGGGAATACGCATGTTTCAACATGGATTACATATATAACTGTATTCCATTCGTATGAATTAACATGACGCGTAACGTAATTGTCGTGACGGCGGTTACCGTGTCGTAATGTTAAAACAAAATGATATTTCATTACGTCGCGACCTTGGGATCTCGCTTCTAAGCATGCAGTAGTATACGTACGGTTATAGTCGGACACATGAATCATGTTGAAACTACAGAATACTGTTATTTCTGCTCGAGGCTTTTCTTCTGCATAGGCTTTTCTTCAGCAGGGGAACCATCGACGCAATATTCCAAGACGAATATTGCGTCGATGGTTCCCCTGCTGGGCCGGAAACCGCATTGGCTTTCAGGTAGGATCTGTTCTGCGAGTCCACTTAGCCTTGAGTAAATAATATGTGCGAGAATTTTTCCAGCAACTGCGAGGAGAGATATTCCGCGCTATGATACACACTCGGAAGCGTCGCCCTTGCCTTTGTAGAGCGTGCGGATAGAAGCATCTTTCCATGCCTGTGGGATGGTTTCTTGAGCCCAGATTGTGAGGATGAGATGACATAAACTGCTGTGGATCGCTGGACCACCGTACCTCTGGGGGCAGGCCATCAGAACCTAGGACTTTATCATTTTGGAGGCGCTGCATGGATTTTTGCATTTCGAAAAAGCTGGAAGTTTCGTCAAGCTCGTGGATCACTGGTCTACATGTCAAGTCGTTCAGACAGGTAGGGTCGTAGGTAGAGCTTGGAGGATTGAAGACGCTTTAAAAGTGTTTGTTCCTTCCATCTGGAGAGGATAACACCTTTGTCAGTGAGATGCTTCGAGCCATCCTGGCTGCGCATAGGAATAACCTTTTTCAATCGTGGCCCAAGGATGGTTTGGAGACTCTGGTAAAGTTTGCCTATCTGTTTAGTGTCAGCCCATGGTTAAAGTTCTTGAGCTTTTTAAAACCACCAGGTGTTTTTGAGAGTGCGGAGTTTTTGTATCAGCTTTTTTGGGTACCTATTAGTCCTCTGAGGTGATGTAGTAGCCGGATTCTGTAAGAAGCGTCTATGCTCTGCCAGTAGAGTTTCAATTTCAGAGTCATTCTCATCAAACCAATCCTGATTTTTCTTTGCTGGCGGGGGAAAGGGATACAGAAACTGCCTGTGATAGATTAGCGGCCATGTCTGTCCAAATTAAGATCAAATTTTCTTCTCCGTTCTCTCTGTTAGACGTAATCAAGTAGCATCAAAGACGTAGCATCGTTATCATTGATGAGCCAGGCACACAGTGCTCTGATGGGCACCTTGTTAGGTGTTCGACGACGTTTTTGTAGAGCCATGCGCAGGTTGGACCGTACAAGACGGTGATCCGTCCAGCCGTTTGCACCTCTCATTGCACGCGTTATGAGAACGTCTTTACGTGAATGTCTTTACGTCTTGCGTCAACCGAAAATATTTTCACCACCGCACCAAACCCCTAACCAAAAACCCCCGTATGAAGCCCCCCCACAATCTCCCCCTAACCCCTTTACCTCCCCCCTACCCCTCCCCCCGCCCCCTTGTAACCCCACCCCCAACGCTACCACCCCCATTCCCTCACCTCCCACCAACACCACCCCCCGCAACGCCCCACCTTTCCCCCAACCCTCCTAAACACAACCCCCCCACCACAAAACAAACCGCCTTCCCCCAACCCCCTCCCCCCCAAAACCTCTTATGCATCCTAAACACTTGGATATCTATTAAAGCACTTTAGATAAGGCGGGATAGGAACCCACGGAAGAAGAAGAATATCGAAAGAAAAAGAATATTTTCTTCCGAAACTATACATCCTTGGTATATTTTATTTGAAGTTAAAGCGTTCTAGATAAGGCGGGTTAGAAACCCGCAGCAGAAGAAGAATATTGGAAGATTTTTACTCGAAGAATACTGTGTTGTTCCTATTCGCCCTTGTGGGTGCCCTTGTTGCAGCGCCCCCTGCTGTCTGCAGCTGGAAGTCAGCACCATTCCAGGGTTTGGATTCACTGTCTCACCGCCCATCACAACCTCAATAGATAAATTGCTCAGAAATCATTTATAATAAACACTATTGTTAACATCTTCTTCTAACTTGTAACTTTGTACATAACTCTAAGATTTCATGCGATTATTACTATTATTAGGTCAATGTAAGATATGTAACTTAGTTCTGAGTAGTTTGTAAGTGAATTTGTGGAACAATATGGTTTTTAAATTAACGGTTGACGGGGTGCCGGAGGGGGTAGAAATCCGGAGAATCCATGTCTCCTTTCGTCCACCCCTCCCGCACCCTTCTGGTAGGAGTGAGGTTGTCGTTGCATGACATCACGGGTAGATAAAACGACCCATGTCGTTAGAACTGCCCGGGTGGTGAACGGAGTTTCCCCCTCGTTCGTCACCGCGTAAATATAAACAAAATATAAAAGTGTTATCCAAGTTGAATGCTTCCTGAACTCATTGGCGTTCTGAAGGCAACATCGCTGGTGAAAAATAACCCTACCACGAAAGGCATCACGCACGTCTAATCCATAATCTATAAGGCGATTGTGGACGTGTTTGTGTTGGTGTTTGTGTGGTCCATTCAAATATTTTAACATGAAAGTCTAATCCTCTTTTAATGCTTCCTGAATTAATTCGCGTCCTGAAAACGATATCGCAGATGAAAATATATCCCAACTCGAAAGGTATATTTCATAATGTTTGAGGCGTTTGTGTTTGAGGGACGTGTTTATGTAGGTGTGTGTGATACATACAAATCTTTTAATATGAAAGTCTAATCCTATTTTAATGCTTCTGAATTCATTCGCGCCTTGAAGCGATATCGCTGGTAAAATATAATACCAACTAAAAAGGTATAATATTTTGTAATATGTAATACGTTTGTGGTCATGTTTGTGTTGGTGTTTGTGTAGTCCATTCAAATATTGTAACAAGAAAGTCTAATCCTCTTTTAATGCTTCCTAAATTCATTCGCATCCTGAAGGCGATATCGCAGGTGAAAAAACATCCCAACTCGAATGGTATATTTCATAATGTTTGAGGCGTTTGTGTTTGAGGGACGTGTTTATGTAGGTGTTTGTGTGATCCATACAAATCTTTTAATATGAAAGTCTAATCCTATTTTAATGCTTCTGAGTTCATTCGCGTCCTGAAGCGATATCGCTGGTAAAAGATAATCACAACTAAAAGGAATAATATTTTGTAATCTGTAAAGTGTTTGTGGACATGTTTATGTTGGTGTTTGAGTGGTCCATTCAAATATTGTAACAAGAAAGTCTAATCCTCTTTTAATGCTTCCTAAATTTATTCGCGTCCTGAAGCGATATCGCTGGTAAAAGATAATCCCAACTAAAAAGGAATAATATTTTGTAATCTGTAAAGTGTTTGTGGACATGTTTATGTTGGTGTTTGAGTGGTCCATTCAAATATTGTAACAAGAAAGTCTAATCCTCTTTTAATGCTTCCTAAATTTATTCGCGTCCTGAAGCGATATCGCTGGTAAAAGATAATCCCAACTAAAAAGGAATAATATTTTGTAATCTGTAAAGTGTTTGTGGACATGTTTCTGTTGGCGTTTGTGTAGTCCATTCAAATATTGTAACAAGAAAGTCTAATTCTCTTTTAATGCTTCCTAAATTCATTCGCGTTCTGAAGGCGATATCGCAGGTGAAAAAGCATCCCAACTCGAATGGTTTATTTCATAATGTTTGAGGCATTTGTGTTTGAGGGACGTGTTTATGTAGGTGTTTGTGTGATCCATACAAATCTTTTAATATGAAAGTCTAATCCTATTTTAATGCTTCTGAGTTCATTCGCGTCCTGAAGCGATATCGCTGGTAAAAGATAATCCCAACTAAAAAGGAATAATATTTTGTAATCTGTAAAGTATTTGTGGACATGTTTATGTTGGTGTTTGTGTGGTCCATTCAAATATTGTAACAAGAAAGTCTAATCCTCTTTTAATGCTTCCTAAATTTATTCGCGTCCTGAAGGCGATATCGCAGGTGAAAAAATATCCCAACTCGAAAGGTATATTTCATAATGTTTAAGGCTTTTGTGTTTGAGGGACGTGTTTATGTAGGTGTTTGTGTGATCCATACAAATCTTTTAATATGAAAGTCTAATCATATTTTAATGCTTCCTGAATTCATTCACCTCCTGTAGCGATATCGCTGGTGAAAAATAGTCCCAACTAAAAAGGTATATTTTATAATCTGTAAAGCGTTTGTGGACATGTTTGTGTTGGTGTTTGTGCGATCGATTCAAATCTTTTAATATTAAAGTCTAATCCTCTTTTAATGCTTTATGAATTCATTGGCATCCTGAAGGCGATATGGCCGGTGAAAAATAATCCCGCCTCGAAAGGTATCGCGTAGGTATATTTCAGTGAGGCGCTTTTGGACGTGTTTGTGTTTGTGTTTGTATTGGGTAACAATGAGCAGCAGTTCCCAGTAGAGGTTCGTCGTCACCTTCGGAGCCGTGGCGCGTAAATTTTGCAAATTGCCCCCACCCCATCTGAACACGTGTCGCATCAAACCGCTGCCGGGCTAATCGTATAAAATTGTCGAAAGCATAGATACTACACAGTAAACGTAACCACTGAAGTCATTCATCATCCGCTGACATATAATATCAGACCTCACGCTCGTATATCAGATGTAATGTGCTAAAATCTAATTTCCATCCATAATTCACAAGGGTGACATTAATATAAGTAGATTTGAGAAATTAAATCAGGACACTTAAAAAAAACAACCTGCCGAATTTTATAAATTAGATAAAAACGAATTTACCGAGTGTAATTTGTAACACCCGACTTTTCGACGATATTTCAACCGCTGTTGTCCAGCGTAGACTGTCCTGTACAACGGCGTCTAGGCAGTCTACCCTGGACAACGGCGGTTGCAACATCGCTGAAAAGTCGGGTGTCACAAAGTTCACGCCGTAAAATCATTTTTAACACGCTTTTATTAGGTCGACCTTTATGTAACTAACTATGTAATGGAATCTAAGGTAACTAATTTAACCATCTTCCAAGGATCGTAGCGTCATGAAAATTGGTAGCTGTATGTAGTTCAGATGACAATACAATAATATGGTACTGTCGAACTGATCTGATGGGAGTCGGAAGATATGAACTGGAACTTCATGATGGAACATCGTATCATAGCTGTGTTTGGACTTGTTAGAAAAGTCTTGGAATCAACTTTGACCACGATTAGGTTTCAAGGTCTGATGATGAAGCCGGAAGATAGGCACTGGCATTCCATGATGGAATATCGTATCATAGCCGTGTGTATGTGAATATCGTATCATAGACCAAAAGCGTGTTTTTAGTGTTTTTTTAAAAAACTAATGATTTATTATTTTATTTATAATATCAAACAAACGCGAGAGTCTTTGATTTCATACGCGTCGAATATTATTGTAGAAGAATTTATTTACGTATTAAATGATGTCGGTCATAAAATGCGAAACAAGAAAACGTGTTTTTTAAATCAGCCTTAAAAACCCTTACGGTAACAGCCCAATTTAATGTATTGTATATTGACAATTATCTTATTGGCTGCCGGATTTTTATAACATCAAGTGGCAGTTCTCATGCGGTCACCGATTCAAGTACTGACCACGCCCGACGCTGCTTCACTTCGGTGATCTGACGGTATCCAGTGTTTCAACACGGCTGCAGACGTTACATCGAAACGCGAATACAACTGACACGTTTTGTCACTAAAAAATGAAGCCTAATGACTGGGGCCTCAAGTCATGAATAAAAATTAATCAACACGCGTACGGTTATATAACACGTTATATCTCATTCTTTTCCGGTCTCTGTCACCATTTCCTATTTTATTTCCAGTTTCATTTTTATTTATCACAAGATATAAGTTGACCGCGATTATCCCGAACCGTCAAATTTGGCACAAACCATAAATCGACCGGCTAAAAGGACACTGTAACAAGATGCCGAGCCAATCTTGTCCGTTTGGGCTAAATGCGCCAGCTCTAACATGCGACTGTAGAACACTGCAGGATGAAGACCACCTCCTATCCTGCCCGCAGCACAGCTGTCAACCACCATCACACACCAAGACCTACAAGAGACGAAGGACAAGTTGTTTTTGGAGAGACGCGTCCTAACCTGGCCCGGACACGTCAACTAACTTACTAACTAATTTGTTTCGAAGGGGATGTATGACTACGTCCCACGTATATAAAGTCATTCGACGCTAAACTGACAACCCTAGTTCGCTTGCTAAGGTATGTTTTTTTGTTGCCGATATTTATCTACGTCCTCGATGGCACCTCTGGTTACGTAGCCGTTCTCGTGCACCAATGTAAGGAGGTAGAATCTGTTGGCATGTGCACTGCGGCGTTTAAATTACGTCATTTCTGTAGTACCAGATCTTGATAGTCTTACTGCAAGGCCTCTTGCTTTTAAAACTTGGGCAATGAATTATTTATTCATATTATTTATACATAAATACGTTAGTAATGTTTATATAACATATCAACGATTAGGATTACTTAATCTATCAACAGATTTTTACTGCAAGCAAACATGTTTTTAAAATGTGGCTGTCAATTATTTATTTAAATTTGGTTAGGTATTTTAAAATATCAATATTCATAAATAAGTTAATAATATTTATATTACATAATAACGATTAGGATTATATAGTATTTTGATATTTTTACTGCAAGCCCATATGTTTATAAAATGTGGGCTATCAATTATTTATTCAAATTTGGATATGTATTTTAAATACATAATATAGTCAATAGGCAGAAATAAGATAGTTATAATTATATAACATAGGAGTATCGACGATTTAAATAACTAAGTCTGTAATGTTGACTGTAATGTTGATAAAATAAAATAAGCACATACAAATTGTGTAGTTTCAGACCATTCATACGTTAACAGCCAACTATATCTCGACCATTTTGACAATCAAGTATTCTACGTAAGTGAAATATTCTACGAAGTATTCTTACGAAGCAACAAATACAATCGCAGTTTTTCTGCGGTGAACGCATTTGAAAGCAAAACGACGCAATATGGAAAATAAAGGTCTCTTTCAGATCAAAACTCGGTACCTTTTTTATTTCTATACATAAAGCAGTACATATGAATTTAAATGGAGTATTTTACTTTGATTAGTTTCGATGTAATAGTTAAAAAAAAAGAAAATCAATATCTCCAGAAATGGCCACCATTTTTTTTACTACCATTAATAATAAAAACTAATTATTATACTCAACCTATTATACAAATCAATATAAAAAAGTGAAAAATAATGTGCTTATCTTATAGTTAAATAATTGCTATATTTTAAAAACAAATTATATTTCGGAATATTTTGACAAAATATTAACATAAATTTATATTAAAAGCAAATTTTATCAGAAAAAAATGTTATTTTAATAAATTACCGTTAACATTATGCCATATTATACCTACCGAACTCCTAAATCGTTCACTCAAATCTGAAATATTTCGTTTAATTTTTTGAAAATACCGTAGATCTTTTGAGATCTACGGTATTTTTATCAAGTCTTCTCAAAATCTTTTACATTTTTGCTTTACGGTTATCAAATGCTGGTAATGTACAGGTCTGAAATATGAAAAAGAGCATGAAGTACATCCTCATTTGTAGCATGATGGCATGATGTAGACGAAATATTTTATACTTCCTATTACGAGATTCTTGCGGATCTTCTGAAAGTTGTTCAATAAGAAAGCACTGCAATATGCTTTATGATAATTCCTCCATGAAATGAAATTGTATGAACTGAAGATAGCATACAGAACCATGGCCTCCAGAAAATGGTATTTTTTTTAAACTGTTGAAAATGTCTTAAGTGTTTTTCCTCTTTCAATATATTATAGTTTTAATTTGATGGCGATCACGGCGATGTATATTAAAGACGCTGCTTTCTCCTTATATGAGAGCAAGGGCCTGTGGCACTTATCCTATGACACTCAGGAGAACAAAATGATTCTAACAATACTAGACACTTCTAAATCGGTTCAAGCGTGTAGAAGTTATGGTTGAATAATGAAACGGAAAATATACATAGATGAATCCTGAACACATAACATTCCGTTTTTGGGATGTCGCGTAAAAAGTATGTTAATTGCGACATTAATAAAAACTGGTTTGGATCTGCCCTTGTTAAACCATTTTCCACAGTGCCACGATTAGACTGCATCAAAGGTTTGAAAAAACTTTGGAGTTACAGTTTTCCAGCTTCTCCAGCAAGTATTTAGCCGCCTCCCCGGTATTTATCCGTCAGGACGTAATTACCGCCACAATACCGATCGGCTTATTTGTTTGGTAATCCCGCTTTTCTTGGCCGGAAGAAGCAATTATGCGGCCGCAATCTTGGCGCAAACTCACATCGGGGTTGCCATCTTCCACACTTTACCGGGCATACGTCGGCGTAACCTTGTCTCGTCTTACCTTTGGGGTAACCAGGCAGAGGCAATCTGTTTCTTATTACAATTTTCCGTCTCCCTCCGTGCGAGTAGCGTATGAAATTTGGCTCCTTCATTTTTTCCGATCCTCGCCACCTACCTCGTTTGACGCCAGTCTCTTGAATAAATATGGTGACATATTACCGCGTCTGTTATATAATAATAATAGCATTCATTACTTTTTTACAGTAGTTTTTACATGTAAACAGTCAATTTGCCTAAATAGGTAACTTGACTGTTGCCTATTTAATCAACCTAAATAGGTATTTTTATAAAATATAATATATCATTGCAAAACCAAGTGGTTTAACATACTATTCAAAGCCACATACCATGCATTATCTAAAAAAATACCCTGTTACTGATCTGTAAAATACCCTGTTACTTTACTGGCAGAGAGAACGTATTGTGAACGCGCAAATTATTTTTTTCGAGATGAAGACGGAAATATCTATCTTGACCCCCTTCCCCCTTGAGACGATTAGGGCCATTTCTAGATGTAAGTCTGTCAGTAAGTCTGTGTATGTGTCTGTGTGTAGATGTATGTGTGTGTGTTTGTGTGTGTATGTGTATGTGTATTCCTCCACGATAGCGCCCAAACGCTTCATCCGATCAAGCTGAAATTTGGCATGCAGTCATCATGGGGTTATGGCAATAGTTGAAATTGATTGTAGAAATCGAAGATTTTAGTTGAAATCGGTCCACCAGAGGGTGCGCTACTCATACTCATCTCGATATATTGCAGATCAACTTGAAAATCGGTACATAGATGCCTTGTTGGACTTAAATCTCGTTGTGAAGTTTTAGTTGGAATATCTTGTATAGAAGCGCCGCAAGTAAAATTTAAGAAAATACTACATAATTTTTGGAAAAATACCATTTTAATACCACGGAAAATACTACAAATAACTACGAATTGTCGCGCGAGGAGATTTTGGGTTGTCGCGGGTGTTGGGGGGGGGGGGGGGGGGCAGGTGGGCTGAAGGGGCTGTCTACTTGCCTGGAAAGTCTTGGGGGTGACACAACCAATTTTATTTCGATCCTTGCCACCCTCGTCGCTTGATGCCAGGTCTTATATAAATATGGTGACATATTACCGCGTCTTACATAATAATAATAGCATTTATTACATTTTAACAGATTTTTTTACATTTGAACAGTCAAATTCCATGTTTAGGTACCTATATAGAATAAATCATATCTTTGCAAAACCAGGTGGACTAACTTACATACTATGCCAAGGCATATTCTCACACAGTATGCCTGATTTTTAACCCATTGAATGCCAAGGTTTCGCAACAGACTGCATATGGAAGCCGCCATACAAATTGTCTACTATGCAATATTTCGTATTTGGCGCCGAAACTATGGCTATACTATACTATAGTTATAGTAATTGTTATGGTTATAAGCTCTGTGTCTTATAGGATGCTTCAAAATAAAGCATAGCGTTTAGTTCGGTACAAAATTTTGTAAGTATTTTCAAAGGTCTTATTTTGTTGAAGATACGATTTTGACATTCACGGCAGCATGACTATATATGCAAAAACTACTAAACTACTATATATAAGATACAAGAATTACCCTCCCGATGAATGTAGTCAGTCACACATAAATATACGTAGTGGTTACCCGCTCAAGGTGTATTATATGGTCTGAAACCTTGGAATTATCTCAGATCGCATTGTGAACCTCATGCGTGAAGGCTTATACTATATCCCTGCAAAGATTAAATCGATTAAATTAAATTAAATAAAAAAATAAATAGTATTACCCTTCCGAAGACCTATGTGTTGAGGCAAAATTGCGGGATTTTTTGTAGCACCCGACGTTTTGGCGATGTTGCAACCACCGTTGTCCAGGGTAGACTGACGTCGGCTATTACAAACTTCACCCGGTAAATCCGTTTTTTTTTTTTTATATGTTTTGCCGAATTGAAAATGTAATTATTTTGATCAGTATATACCTATGTAGATTCACAGGACCCAAAAAATGTATTGCAGACACCTCGATATAATACTCGCTATAAAAAACTTCAAAATCGCACGTAGTTTTAGTAGCATTCTGCACTGTACTATCATTCGGGGACGATGAATCTCCAAAAGGGTTGCCTTTTTTCTAAATGATAAATCGATATCTATCTGCCCAAGTCACTTAGTCCGTTGACCGAGCCGACAAACTAAACAATCCCACCCTAATAAACCAACATCCTCCAATAAGAGCCGAGTTTGCAAACTACCGAGTTGTTGGTGAACTAATTTCCTTCCATATTCGAGCCCTTTGAGCCATGTATAATAACATTATAGAAGGAAGGGTTCATTCGGATATATAAGATATTTTTATTAGCGGATTTGAAATTGAAAATAGGTTATTTAGTTTAGGCATCCATGACCCAAAATAGGTAATTTGACCCGATTCTACATACATTTTTTTTACCTATACGAACAGACGAATGCAACATAAACGTATCGCGTACGTTCAAAGTAAAAAAAAACCCCCGAAACCAACAATATTACGTGATACGTCAAATTGTTTCTGCGATTCTAAATACGAAAAAGGGTCATTAATGGGTCCAAGGACGTGTCCAAGGGGAGGGGGGGGGGGATACAGGAGACGAGTCCCCCCTGAAATTTTTTGAGTAAAAAATAAAATCGAGAAAAAATTGAGAATCGGGGAGAATCCGCGATATGAACCTGGTGTTAGGCACGTATCCCTGGGGAGTGGGAGGGGGAAGTTGTAGTTGGAATTTAACCCCCGGAAATCCGGCGTATTTTCGTTTCGTTTTATTGTACGGGCAAATTCAAGTTCGATGGGTGAGGCGCGTGTTGTATCAATGAATCTCCCCCAGTCTGGATAAGTGCTTGAATAGGTTTATTGTGCAAAAAAGTTTTCTGGTATGTTGTAAACAAGTATCGTTATTAAGAAATATAGTGATAAAAACGCAACGATTTTTCGCCTACTTTTTGAATAATAATAACCCAAAGATAGGGCAGGCGGTTAAGACTATGGGACATATGCGTCCCATAAATTAAAAAACCGTTTTATAAACTATCGAATACGAATAATTTATAAATTATATTTTTCCATGTTATTGAGATATCAGGATCTTAACATTCGCACAATAAAAACAATTATTGTTTAAAAATATACTGTATTTTTTTTTAAATCGCAAATGACCGAACTCAGTTGATTTTAAATAAATAAATTTAATATTAATTTCGACTTTCTCTATTCGTTTTTTTTCTTTTATACGTTTTTAGTAAGTACGGTGTCTGAGTTAAATAATAAAATTTAGACATTTAAAAAAAAGTTGTAACTTTGCATCGTTATCGACCACGGGGACACTTATGTCCCATCAATGTATACAAAATCTACAGAACTAAATATCACAAAATTTGACATACATGTTATTTACATCGCCCTTTAACAGATTTAAGTATAAAAAAATCCACACTATACCATAAAGCTTATTGAACCTATTGAACCTATTTTCTTATTACAAAATCTATTCAACGAATTTTCACAAAACTTGACATATACAGGATGTGATTTAATTGATGGCATTTCTTGTAGTGGGTGAATCAGTACTTTATATTTCGTTAAGGTTTAATAATACTTTATTCATTTAATTTTTGTAAATTTAGCCCCATTGTTATCAATGTTACGAGTATAAGTAACTCGTATAAGTAACTCGGAAAAATTGAACACCGACATGCAGCTAATGCTCATTGCCCACCTAACTAGGACTAAACTGTCCCGTATCTAGACGGGTCAAATTAATTAATTAAAAAAGTAATACAACTTATGTAACAATTAGCTAATTAACGTAAAAAACTTTTTATTTTTATAATTAAAGAATGTACCTTAATGAGATTGAATAATATATAATAATAAATAAATAACACTATAAATCAAATCAAAATACTAAATTTGTAAGAATAATACATTGTAGGTAATACAATATGGCAAATACACATATACGTAAATACGATTTCAATAAATAATAAATGCTGTATGGTATAAACATATTTATAATTTAATAAAATATATAAATACAATTATAAAAGCAGTGCTAAAAATATGAATTAATATAAATAAAAATTGATATGATATACTATTAATATATGGATAATAATTTATTTAAATATACAATATTATTTTTAAATTAATAGTTATACATACGCTTTACAAACCAAATTTTCAGATTTAGACCTCCCTAATTCAAATAGCCATTTATTGATATTGTCTTTAAACTGTTGAATGTTCTTTAGGTGTTTCTATTTTTCCTCTATGTCACTATATAATTTGGGACCAATGAAAAAAGCTTGTCGTTGTGCAAATGTTGTTTGCACTCGAGGAATAAGGAAATTTTGTTTCCGTGAACTCCGAGTATTGCAGTTTTGCTGACTTTGATCATGTCTATCTTTGTGTTTATCTTTGTGAAAAAATATTATCACATATTTAATAAACAATTTCTTTACGTCCAGAATTTTAGACTCTTTGAAAAGACGCTCTAAAGGGTAGTCATTAGGTTTCTTATAAATTATCCGTAAAAGCAGTTTTTGCGTCTTTATTAGTGGATCCAGGGCCTGTTTCGTGCAAGCACCCCACCCTACAATTCCATAAATCATAAGACTTTGGCATAGAGCTATGTAGGTGATTTTAATTGTTTTTCGAGATAATACATTGCGTAGTTCACGAAAAACATAGAAATTAGTTATATTGGCAAAAAGTTATATTGACAAAAATTCTCGTTTCTGACACGTCAAAGGTCATTGGATCACAAGAATATCCGTAACATGATGCTTAAGAGGCCGTACACGAAATTTTGCTCATTTCGTGAATTTACGTAATTTTGCAGCCGTGAATTTAAGGTTAAAATACTGTATTTCTATAAGTTTTATTGCACAACAAAAAAGATCATTTATATTATTGTCTAATGAGAGAGCTACTTTTTTGAAAATTATTATAGAATTTTGATTAATTGACCTTAAACCGGCCACTGTTTGTGAATTTTTGCTGTAAGAGGTTTAGAATATAACATATTTACGCATCGTTTTGACATCCAAACGGTATGAAAAAATTACGATGTATTGTTGTGAAAGTACTCTATATAATAAGTGGATCACTTTTTACTACTTTCATATAAAATTGTTGATAAAAAAAATATTTAACTTTGTCAAATTTTTTAGAAAATGGGCGAAGAATTGCTTTTGATTTTGGCCTTTTAGAACTCTCGTTCATAAAATAAAAACAACAGATATAAGCTTTAGTTCAATATCAATCCATTTCCTCAAAAAAAAATGCAAAATATTAATTAAAATTGGCAATAAAGTCTTTTAAAACAATCTAATTCTCGCGTTATGATACTCGCCTATGATACGATTCACGCCTCAAGTCAGCTAGTCCCCGCCGAGCGCTTCCAAAGGGTGGACGTTTCTCTTTGGCTCCGAAAATCCTACCTACCTATAGTTATATTATACCATTTATTATAGAGGTATCACGGCCCACATCGATTTCGTATACGGCCTCTTAATAAAATATACTTTCTGAATAAAATCAAAAAATGTATTCGTATTGGGCCATCCTTAACTTGATTAAAAAGTATTGTATGAAAAGAAGAAGAGACACAATTAAGAAGTATTGGATAACCAGCTAAACTCCGAAAAAATACAAAATTCTTATTTTAATCAAATCCGGCATAAGGGTGCCCCATGTAGGTATTTGCAATCTTGGAGGAATCTCATTTCAGGGTTGCCAACCCCGACACTAAAAACAATTGTGTCCCGAGTTAAAAATGCATGGGCCATACACTTGCGGACAAAGGTTTTTCATTTCCAAGCAGTAGACGACCACCCTCGATTAACAATGTTAAGTCCGGAGAGAGGAGGAGTGTTCGTTTTAAATATTCATGATCTGGAGTCAGAAACGGCGAGTGTTTTTAAAATGTTTATTAGTAGCGGCCGGGGGAAATATGAATTTATAAGGCCGTGAAAATGGAAATTCGTCGCGTTGGAGATCTAGCGCGCGCGCGCGTGTGTGTGTCTGTGTGTGCGTATGCGTTTGTGTGGGTGTGTGTGTGTGTGTGTGAGAGAGAGAGAGAGGGAGAGAAATATAGTTCTAAAATAATACGAACAAATAATTGAACCAGACATACATGCTAGTATTTATTGTAGACTAACTAAACCCGGCAACGCTTCGCTAAGGCTCAGTGCGATGAAATGAATGGGACAAGCACCGATGTCGAAGCGCACTGAAGATTTCATCTGTGCGCGAAGATTTTTGTCACATGTATTTGGAAGGCCACTTTAAAAATACGCGGATATTTTTGTTTTTTTTTTTTTTTACCTCTAAGCCATATGTCTTTTCGAGGAATCCACCTTGTTGCCTATTGGTACCTTGAAACGACCATCGGCCATCCGATCCTGGGTGAACAGCCGGGCAAAGGACGTTGTGGTCCTCGATAGATTCGGTATACACCGTTTCACCGCTTCGTAAGGGAGAGGACCGCTCAAGCGTCCTCGAACTCGGAACCAATCGAGAAACCGGAGTAATCTGGTCACAATTGGAAGTAAGGGCGTGAGTGCAAGCCCGCCGGGTAACACCCTCTTACAGGCTTGTGACGTAGCTAGATGGTGGACTGTTATGTCCCAAGTCTTCTACGCTCACTCCAGGGAGATAGAAAGACTAATCGTTAAAACTTCCTGTGGTGACGGGCTCGCCCGTTGTAGTCGACAACCCAAGTTGACTATTGGTACCATCTTCTAGGTGGGCATTTGTAGCATCACGCAGTCGAACACTCAGGCGGTCACCCATCCCAGTATTGACCGCGCCCGCCGCTGCTTAATTTCGATAACAACGAGGAGAACACTATAGAACATTTAGTGTAACAAGATTAATAGCGAAATAGATTGACCGAACGTTGCCGATCACTGGCATAGCAGTTTAGAAAGGGCAGCGTTCAGTAACTCCCTTCTTCCCTCTACTTCCGGTAAGTGGACAATGTAATTTAGCACGCACGGAAGGCATTTCCGGCCTAGCCCTTCTTAGTTTACCTCAATGTCATCAATCGTCTTCTGCCCTTCAAACAAAATGGATAATCGAGACTTTCACTCGCCTATTCAGAGTATATTGAAAGTATAACAAGAACAATAATTAAAAAAAAATAAACACATAAACACGACTGCCCTTACAAAAAGACAACTGTTGTATTTGGAATTGTAAAAAAAAAATGCTCG
The DNA here is from genome assembly GCA_944548615.1 of Micropterix aruncella. NCBI lineage: Eukaryota > Metazoa > Arthropoda > Insecta > Lepidoptera > Micropterigidae > Micropterix > Micropterix aruncella. Next base: position 22,890,716 of record OX155957.1, read on the forward strand.
CTGTGAAAATCACGATTTGTAAGAGAATAAATTTCGTGCTGTGCCCTGTGGCAGGTATATTGAAACGATCGCGCGCCGGTGCGCCGTCGCCGCACTTTAGTCGGTTGCACTCGGTGCTCAAGTAATAAAAAGTTTCTTTATGAAATATTTGTGGTTTGTGTTTTTATCCGTGAAGATACATAAATATTTCCGAAATATGCTCCATTAGACTTTTCATTGGATAGTAAACAGGATATATTTCTCCTAATTTATTGACTTTTGGACATCTAGATAATTATTTATTTGATATTTAAGCACTTTAGGTGGCTTTAACACTCGAAATGACATACCTAACGATTTGTACAATACCATACACTTCTAAATTGGTTCAAGCGTTTAGAAGTTATGGTGGAATAAAGAAAGGGAAACATACATGAATTGTAAACATATAACACTCTTTCTTTTGGCAGTCGTGTAATATTATGTCAAATTTGAGATTTTACTTGATTTTGATATGGAGTGAAGACGACAGAGCTGGGTCTTAGCAACAATACTCCGCCATACTTGGCGGTCCACTTCATTTTATTTGCAATTATCCTCATATAGGTCTTTTAAGGTCTTTTGAGATACAGCTGTCGTTATATGTGAGTCTATGGATTCGGCTCTTGCCTGCAGGGTTTTCTTGGGTGCATCGCTAATAGCAGAAAGAGCACATGTTCATTGCTAAGGATTTTTTCATTCGATGCAAAGAACTGAATTACCGAATCAAAAATATACAATAATTGTTTTATTGTGTTTATATGTGTATTATTGCGTATTGTGTTGTGTAGTGAACCACTCGAACCGCTGGGTGCAGACTCAACCCACTTTGCTATCCAAACAACAATTCTATTTTCCTCGCATGAACCGGTAAGCCATGAAAATAAGAAGAACTCAGAAATTCCATGAAGACAAAGGTTCTAAACTCTCTACTATGTGGAACCATGTTCTCAACATCTTTTCAACGCCCTTCGCCAAGCGCAAAAACGCGAAACGTGATATAGTGTCTTGTGTAAACACTCGCGCGCCACCATCGTCCCCCCCTTCCCCCTGACTAAATATCACCTACAATGGGCGAACCCGTCACCTCAGGAGGTTTTGTCTCCCGTAAGGTGAACGCAGAAGACTTAGGACAAAAAACAGTCCACTGTCAAGTTACGCGACATGGCCCTAAGAAGCCTTACCGCGAGATAGCCAGGTAAGCCACTCTGCGGGCCGACACTCGCGCACTTACTTCCAGTTGCAACCAGATTACACTAGTCTCCCGTATGACCGACCCTGACTACAATATACCCAGTAAAGGTACAATATGCCATCTACCCGTATAGTACCAGCGGGCAGGGACCTAATGAGCCCTGTTGCAGTTTGGCCACTAAACCAGAGCCTTAATGTGCCCTTTAGATTCTGCACTGGGTCATTCAACCTTACCGGGCGTGCTCTCCACTATACGTCGACTGCTTCGAGACAAAGTAAACAAGAAACTGGCGCACTCGATAAACTAAGGGATAAAGCCACAGATGAAACTTGCATAAAGTAGTCAATAAAAACGAGGACATTTCATTGCTCCACTCGCAAACTTTGTATTGCGACTCGCAAAGTTTCCCCTCGTCACGTGTACGGGCGGGATAAAGGATACGCGCGTAACTTTTGCTAGCGACTATCGAGCTTCGAGTGTTTTCCACGCTGAGCGTTTGTTACCTGGATTTAGTGATGCATGTTTTTCATTCCGTCGTGCGGAAGAAGTTGCAGAAGAAGTTCACAATGATATCATCATCATAAATGGCTGTAAAACCGTCGCATCATAAATGGCTGTAAAAACGATTTGGTGGAAATGCCAAAGACGGACATTAGTTTCCGAAAAGGACGGCGCTGTTTCTATTCTACTAGCAACAACAATAAAATCCAAGCAAGAGAAGAGAAGAGATCGACAATGAGAGGGAACGAGAGGTGCGTAGAAAGAAAGCATGAATGACATTTTAGTCCCCCTATTATATTGCTAGAACACAATATCACAATCAAAATCAACACTGCGTTTCATATTACGGTGTAAAAGTACTACTTCAGGATTTGCAAAAAATAAAACTCGTGAAAGACTTTTACTGTAAATGAATTTATTTACTCCACCATTTAATTTCTATAAATCATTGATTTTTCTTACAAATATAACAGGGTCCTAATGACAAAACCTTAATCTTATATGCTTATTCGATTCTGTCACCCAACTGGAACCAACCCGTTCCAGGGTGGACAGAGCTCTAATAATACAATAAATTATTTAAACATTGGTAGTAAAATGGTCATAAACTTAAACAGTCTTAGAATTAAAAATATGCTTAACACAATGTTGAACAGGTGTTTTACTAAGCGCTTTAAAGAGCTATAGACCACCGATTTTGGCTGAATCCACTACGTTGAGAAATATTATAATTTGAAAATATTAATTTAAAAAATGACTGGCTGCGATTATGTGACAAATTGACAGATGACAACCAAAAGATTCTCTCACATTCAAACTCGAACGCATCCAAACGAAAACGTCAAAAAATCTGCTGTTTTTTGAGCGCGTCAGCCATTTTACTGGTCTATAGTGCCCTTAAACTTGACTCGTCTGGTAGTTAATGGCATTTTAAGGGCCATACATTGCCTAGCTCTGTTTAACAGATGGTCAACGTTCAGTTAAGCTAAACGACGTTTATATGTCACATTAATTATAAACAGCAATTATATACCTTGTTTAAATTTAAAATGCGTTTATTACTAAGGTTCTTTACGTAGTCATAAAACTAAATGGCTTTTAAATGTGGTCTTTAAAAAAATCATTCAATTATCAAATTTGCATTAAATTTGATCCGTAAAATTCCGTTAAATAAAGTGAGACAAATAGAATAGACATAGGACTAAATGAAATATAATAAGAAGTTATAAGAATAAAATACAAAAGAGAAAAGGAAGGAATGTAAAAGTCATAATCAAAATATCAATGTTCTTAATATGAAATACATGGTATCTTAGTAATATAAAACCTACTCGATGTTTAGGGAAAGTGACGTTGTCCAATAATTCAAAGTCTATTTACCATATATCTTAACATTATTCAAAAGTTTCACATCTAGTAAATTGCTAAACAAAAATTAAGGACTTTACCTACTTATCGTAGAATCTCCTTGAATCATCAAACTGCAACGAGGCGATTTCATAAATCACTTTTCTTGTTAACTATCCCTTGCGAAGCAAAAAACTTCTGAAACTATCCTTGTATTAGGAACGACTTTTAAATTGTATTTTAATGGAATCAGCATCAAATGTAGATATTTGTAAAATACTCCTTTTTGGTTGGGTCATGACTTCAGTATCGGGTATCGGGGACATTCTAAACGTTCCCGATATTCCTATCGTTTTATATTCCCAAGAACTCATATTTTACCAAAAAGCCAACAAGGCACCTTCATAAAAGATTCAAAAAAGTATTATATTCATTGAATTTAATTCTATTATATACAACATATCGTGGGTTGAGTTCTCAACTCTGACGTCTCAAAACGAGTTTGTTACCAATTGAAGCAGAAAAAATGGGTATTTTATGCAGCAACTCCTGAAGTAACCAAAAAATTATTGAGCCTCATTTTGAAATATATCCAAACTATCGAAGTCCTTTGTATAGTTATATGAGCCTTTCTGTAGTATATCTTCCTAAGTCTTAGTGACGTTTTGGTATTGGCAATTCCATAAAACAAGTTTCATAAAAAAACCCCCATTATGGACTTAATGAGTTTCTGCAATAATTATCTTGTGGTAGCTTTGACTTACGGGAATTTTGCCCGCTAGCTACGCGAATGTCTGCTTAATGCGCGCCATTTCAACTGTTATTTTTGTCTTGCATTTAAACTTAATGTCGCCCTTAAAAAATGACTTGCTGGCATGTACGAGATAAAGCGACACATATATAGCGACAATAATGTTTATTTGAAAGATAGTTAAAAAAATCACACCGAAACACAACGATTCAGTGCACTCGTTCGCAATGGAATGCAAATATAACTTTGTATAATAATCCTCTAATTCCCCAGTTTCTACTCCCAGCCAAAGTGTACAACGGCGATTGAATTAAAGCATGTCAATATCGTCTCGCCGCTATTCAATGGGGCCACTTTAATGGGAAATTACATGTAGAAATTACAAATTGAAATTCAATTTTCCACCGCGTTTCGTGAATTGAATTCTTGACACTGCACAGCGAAGATTGAGTTGACACAACGGACGAATTCAATTTCGCTCCAATAGATTCTGGACGATTAGGTATTTGCGCTGCTCGAATGCTGAATAACATCGGCATCGGAAATATACTTGTGAATTCCGAGTACTTCTTTCGTTTACAGAGATGGCTGACGAATAATGGATGAATGAATAAAATAAATGAAAATTTCTGTAATGCGCAGGAAAGTACACGTTCATTTTGAAAGAACCTTAAGCTTTGATTTTTCCGTGAGAATTTCCTCGACATCTGTTTTCGATGTCGGCGTTAAGCATCAATAAAGAACTAGCAGACTCGAGCTGTCAGTTGCTGCGAGCCAACCCACCAGTCCAGAAAGTTATAATGACTATTGTTTTCGTTTTATTTTTTAAAATTTATTACCATTCACAAAACACGCAGATGCTTAAATACAGTACATACAAAGTTACACAATTTACTGAAATTTTGTAACTTTGTATCTAATGTCTTACACATGGACTGAAATATCAGTATACCACTAATATTTCAGTCCATGTGTAAAGACAGTATATATTCGTAGATATAATAATAATAATTATTAGATATTAGTAGATAGTATAATTATTAGATATTAGTAGATATTATAATTTGTCCACCAACCCCGGTGGACAAATTATGCATTCCACAGCCAAGCTCCTCTAATAGGCGGCAAAAGTCCAATTCGAGACAACTGGGAATTTACAACCAGTCCAACATCCTCACGACCTTACAAAGTACCACTAGATTTGAACAGATTTCTCCGTCCTCTAGTCTGGTTAAGGATGCTACCTTTTGCAGTAGATATTCGTATTCGAGTTGGTCGCGGACCCTTGGCGCCTTCGCCTATTGTTTCTAAGGATACTTGACAGTAGTTATCGACCTACCCCCGTTTCTTAGGAAACGTTCATTTCCAGACTCCTCGGGCAAATCGCCGGATGGGCAGCGTATCTAGCAAACCGGCTACTGCATAGCCGTCCAGGGCCGCCCGAGATGTTCTCTCGGCGCAGAACAGATGATACAGCCGCAGGCAGAGTTCACAGAAGCCCTTCCAAGGTAGTCCCTCCTCGAACAGGCTGCCGGATAGGAGTTGAACCGTATATTGGACCAGGGGCGTCCCAACGTAATATACGTTATTTGTGTCAATCTACACGGTCCCGTTCGGCTGCCATAAAGAACCGGAAATTTAAAGGGGTTATCTCTTGAAACGTTGATTTTATAGATTTGCATCTTTACAATTTTGCATCTTTGCCATAGTTTTTCTTTGCAATTTGATGCGCGCTTTTTTGAAAATACCCAATGCAGTTTAGGTCCATTAAAACTGTTGTACTCTTTCTCATAGAAATATAAATAAGCTTTCATACGGTTGATCTATACGATTATATGATATGATTTTGTATGATATATCGTTTCTTTTAACTATCTCGATAATTGTAATGATTTTTATGTTAATATAATTTAAGAAATTTATTGCGGTTACTTAATAATTTCTTATTTTTGGTATACGACGATTTAGCTGGGCTTTTACTGTTGTGTTAAATACCCATTAGGAAAATAAAATTACAAATAAAATGAAAAAAAATGTAATCCGCGCCCTTCCGAGAATGCTGTCATTGGTCAATTTGTAAGGAAGTGCAAAATACATTTTTTAAATTTGGTTTCATTTGTAACGATGTGCTCTTCATGACATATGTAATTAGTTTGCGCAACTAAATAGAACGATTTGGAAACCTTTCCGAGACTCCAAAATGCACGAGATGCTGATAGCATTGACTGCCAAATTAATATATATTGTGAAATAGAAGATTTTCGCGGTTGTTGGACATTATAAATAAGATAAAAACGAATTTACCGCGTGAAGTTTGTAACACTCGACGTTTCGGCGGAGTTGCAACTACCGTTGTCCAGGATAGACCACCTAGCTGTCTACCCTGGACAACGGCGTTTGCAACATCGCCGAAACTCCGGGTGTTACAAACTGCACGCGGTAATATCGTTTTTGTCTTATTTATGATACAGATTAATTTGGCCTATAAAATCTATCAAAACATTGACAATAAATGGTATTTTTATAAATGACCGATTGATTATAAAACCCCAATAATTTAACCAATGATAACAATAATAACATTCAATTATTAATGTCATCTATCGTTTTTTTATAAAGGCTGATAACATCACAGAAATAATACAAATAAAAGCAATGCGGAGATAAAATGCCATCTATTAGTCAAGCTAAACTTTAAATTGGGTGAATATTACGTATTTGAACGTGTATATAACATTTACAATTGATATGTTTATGTAAATATTATTCATATAATAGGAGCTCTAATTAGAAAAGTAGTTTGTAATTATCTGAATATTTTATTCCATATAGTCGTATTTAGGGTGCCTTTTTTACAGTGCGTCACCATATCGTTATTTCAAGAAAGTCGCCATATTGGACATAATAATAGTAGATTAATCAATTGATTTATAGGCGGAGGGAAAGCATTGTGAACGCCTTGCTTTTATCGAGATGAAGACGGAAGTAAACATCCCCCCCCCTCCGCCGAGGCGATTAATACCATTTTCAGACTGTCTGTTTGTGAGTCTATGAGTGTGTCTGTGTGTGTATGTGTGTATTCTTCCAGCGCCCTAACGCTTCATCCGATTGAACTGAAATTTGGCCTGCAGGCATCATTTGGTAATAGAAAGAGTTGAAATGATTGTGGTCCACCAGGAGGCGCGATAGCCGTACTTCAATCTCGAAATATTGCAGTTAGATACTTGAAATTTGGTACACAGATGCCTTGATGGATGCCTTTGGTTGTAATATCTCTTATAAAAGCGACGCAAATAATATTTAATATACGCCATATTTAGGAAAATATTACACATATTTTTTGGAATAATACCATTTTAATACCACGGAAAAAAACTGCAAATTTACTAAGAATTGGCGCGGTTTAAGATTACTAAGGTTGAGTTAGCGCGCGGTTGGGGGGTGGAGGGGGCGTGGAGGGGGGTTGTGGGGGTGCTTGTCTACTTGACGTGAAACTCTGAGGTTGACACAAACGATTTTTTTAACTATGAGTGCCATCTACACATTGCATTTAGTAGTAAATTCTAGTTTTCAAATTGTAGTACGACGTTGATCGATCTAATAGGCTATATAATCAATACCAAGGGTAAACAAGCGGTTATAGCCTAATAATCGATGCTTGACAGTTGGCTCCTGCTCTCATCCAGCATGTTGGAAAATAAAGACTGACGCTGGATTCCTAATCGACCATATGGAAATTCGCCGAAGTGTTCGCGCGATATATTCGGCGGAGCAAATCTTTCACACATAAATCTACCGGAATGTTAGGAAGTTAGTTCCGCGAGAGTAACTTCTGGCAATTTGTTGCGCTGTAAATGGGAAAAGTTTCTCTTTTGTCTCCCCATATGTCTGCGTTCGACCGGTGCCCAACCCTCTCCACACTTTTTACTTTCCACTCGAAAGATTTCCGAACATATTTCACAGGATGATTTCCAGATGGAAAAGCAGGAAAGTGTTAGTCTATCGAAATTACCACTGGTACCAGCAGCAGCGAACATACAAATAATAATAGAGCAACTTCAAATACGTTCCACTATTGCCTTTTCAGTGGTAGCGAATGATTTAGTGCATGATTTCTCGGAAGCGGTAGGGACACGGTTCTTTTAACACGCTTTTATTAGGTCGACCTGTTATGTAACTAACTATGTAATGGAATCTAAGGTAACTAATTTAACCATCTTCCAAGGATCGTAGCGTTATGAAAGTTGGCAGCTGTATGTAGTTCTGATGACAATACAATAATATGGTACTGTCGAATTGATCTGATGATGGAGTCGGAAGATATGAACTGGAACTTCATGATGGAACATCGTATCATAGCTGTGTTTGGACTTGTTAGAAAAGTCTTGGAATGAACTTTGACCACGATTAGGTTTCAAGGTCTGATGATGACGCAGGAAGATAGGCGCTGGCATTCCATGATGGCATATCGTATCATAGCCGTGTTTGGACTTGTTAGAAAGGTCTTGTAATGAACTTTAGCCACGATTAAGTTTCAAGGACTGATGATGAAACCGGATTTTTTGGTTTTTATGTGCATTTATAAAAGCGTGTTTTTAGTGTTTTTTTTTAAACTAATAATTTATTTTTCGATACTTTTTGATATCGAGTACTTTTGTTTCGATACCGATACTGTGTACTCGATACTTTATTAATCGATACTTTTACTCAATGAGTACTTTTTGGCAAGTATCATTTCGAATTAATCTTAAGCATATATTTTTTTAATAGGCTTTATGAAATGTTTATACCTGCCGGTTAAAAATAACAAGATATTTTGTTTCATTCATTCATTATGGTACACAGGAATTTGAATTTAATTCGTTGAAAATAAAGTTACTTAAGCTTTCGTCTTTACGTTGAGGTTCTTTCACTCAACTCAACTCTCACCAGTGTTGCCAATTTAGCGACTTTGTCATTAGATTAAGCAACATGTTGACACTAACAGCGAATTTTTATTTTCAATTAGCTACAAAAAAAACTAAGGACTTTGCTAGCGCCTTTTTGATGTGATATTTCGATTATAATTTTCCATTTCTTCGTACCAATAAAAGCAACATCGGTCCCGTCCGAATTTTTATTTTTAAAGATATTCAGTACCATAACAAAAACACGAAACCGATTAGCGCCAAAACGGCTAGATACACTTCTATATTAAGTGATTACACAGAAGAAGAGGTAAAAATGTAATAACGTTTAATGAAATAATTAATAAACGTTGATTTGTAAAATTAAATATTTTTTAAAATTATTTTATTGTTATAAGTACCTACCATTTGCAAAAACCAATCACAAATAGTTCCTAAGAAAAGTACCAATACTCTGTGGTATCGATACTTTGCGCTATAGTATCGATACTTTGTGCCGCTTCTTGGGCCATAAGATCCACTTTGTTCTCGGATCGAATAAACTCACGAGTCAACTCCTATTCAGAAGCCCAATTGTGTGGAAGGCTACCCCGGGCTCTTGCGTCTCAGGCCTCACGGCTGGTGGATCGGTTTCTCCTAGTGGGATTGCCTCCCGGCGCTACTGGACGTTTTGCGCACCGTTCAGCGATACAAATTGGCTGTGCACTCTGGTGTCTAGTGACTATGAAAATATACGGTCTCCTGAGCAGCAGGGGTGGATGTTGACCCTTCCGGCAGCCTTCTCGAAGAGAGACTCGACCTGGAAAGGCCAGCCCTGGAGAGGAACTGCCTGCTGCTGTAACCTGCAGTCGTAGGTATTCGGTATTCGAGATCCTAAATCGAAGATCAGAGACCGTTGGGAAGTTCTACCTAAATTACATATTTGGATAGAACTGGATTCATGTTGTCTTTATTTATTTATTTATTTATTTTATTTTCGGGAAACATACAGCGCTTCATTAATTATGACTAATTATCTTAATACAGTGTTTCGCTGGTCGATTAATTGTTTCCTACAATATTTTATTATAAGGTAAATCAAAAGTTGCATTGCACTAAATTAAATTAAATTACAATCGAACTATTGCAAGGATAGGAAAGGAGAGGGATGGGATATATGTAGGATAGGATATAGGTATTCAAATTATAGTCTTTGCTATTTTCATTTTCGCTCTGAGTGTTTTGAAACAATTTGTATGTGTATATTATATACTCACTTCCTAGACGCATAGTGACCTAAGGAGGGCCTCGCTTAATTTAGGTTGGTTCAAGTAAAAAATGTCGATATCTTCGAATCGACTATTATATGTGGTCGTCAAGCGGTGCATAACAGAGTTTTGGGCGTAACTAGTGCTCACACGAGGGATTTCGAACTTACGAGGAGAGCGAACCCTTCGTGGGTCGAAGGGGTCGCTCTCCCCGCGGATCGAACCAACAATGACAGTTTCTTTACCAAATGAGGGCTATACATTTTGTTATGTATTATATTATGCAATAATGTCATATCAGCCGCTGTGCGGCGGTCTTCCAGTGAACACATACTAAAATAGTTTAGCCTGCTCTCGTAAGTTCCAAGTCCCAAAAGCCCACGGTAGTCCAGGTATCTAATAAAACGTCTTTGGACGCCCTCCACCCTATTTTTATACACGCCACATTGCGGATTCCAAATCTGCCATGCGAACTCTGTCTTTAACTGGGACACATTATTTAAAGCAGATATCACATTACAATAATAGTAAAATATGGCTAAAACTACAATATGTGAGTGATCAAATGGAACTCCGAACAAATTTGAAATATACATTCGTTGAAAATATACACCAGTTTGCACCGCACGCTTACGCCAGTAAAAAAAATTAAATTTAATTGTATTATTATCACAGACTTGAATAATACCGTTCTTCCAGTAGATTTTAATAATAATAAAAGGCGGAAAAGTAAAAATAAACAATTTTTAGCATTATTTCACAGAGTTTACACCTGAATTCGCGCTCGTGGCGAAAATTGATCGTTTGAATAATATGTGCCTATTTGCTTACCGTGCGTCTGCTTTCTTTCAATCTCACCGGCTCATAATCATTTCAGTTAAGTATTTCAGCTTGGAAGATCATCGAATTGTGATTCTAAAATTTCCGTCCAGTTTAGGCCCATTTTATGACAGTTGGCCCCGGCTACTGACAAGTACTGAAAGTAGGTAGTTAAAATCAAGGGGGATGACAACATAGTCAAATTCATTGACCATAAAGTTTCCGAGCTATATCGCACAGAACAGCCCTTTGAACCATTTGAAACTTAAGTGAATAAGTCTATATTTTCGCACCGCCCAACTTTACTTACTTTTTGAGTTGAGCTGAATTTTTAGCGGATAGGGGACAAATGCGGTTATTGCCGCTTCACTCCATATGATCTATCGATACAAATTAAATGACTGTGCTACATACATAATACTATATATATTACTTTTAATTACCCCTTACAAAACAATTTATCTGTCAACGTGCCATTTGTTAGAACTGCAACCTCAAAACTGACACTTAATCTAAAACAAAACTTTATAGAGTTGTACATCATGAGTGGCATTGATGGTAGTTGTAATATAGTTTTGGATTGAGAGATTGTTTGCACCGATACAAAAGACCAGAGTAGAGAAACCTTCCGGCGGAGACGGTTTGGTTCATCGATAACACCCCAGCAAATACCACCCTCCCCTTCACCTCCCCCATTCTCAGTTGCAGTCGTATCGATGAAAATGTATATGTAGCACTTATGCTTATACTTTCGGGCAAAGGGCTTGCACAATGAGAAAGTGACATGATCAATTTGCTTTCAAGAAACCCGGTCTATTGCGAAATGGAGATTCCTACGACTTTGAGATTGGAGATTCCTACGAATTTGCTAACGTCTCAAAAACTATGGTAGAGGTCTAATATTTCGTCTTGCTTGTAAACTTTATTCGCAGTGATATTTATAAGAACCTAAAAAAAATAATATATACTTCCTCGTTGATTTTTAATAAATTTTCTTATACAACAAAAAAACTTATTTTGAAATTGGTTCACTTTTGATTATTGGTTATAAATTTCAAGTAAATCTTAGGGCTATGGCAAATTTCATATCCATATCTTCACACCTTTCTGGAATAAACAACCGCTCATTTGACATATGTATATTATTAATAGTAGTATATTGTTATTAAATAGTTACATATCTTAAATAGTTATAATCCTCAGCGGTGTGAAAAAATCCAGACTTTCCCGGCAAGTAGCCTATTTCTACCTATTTCATTTATTTATTTTATTTATCCCTAGTATTACATGATTAAATTTCCTATAGTATATTTACATGATTTAGTCGTACATACAAAATGTGAACCCTGGAAATTTACTAAAGGTGCGGCTTCGGCGGGATTTTATCACCTCACTAGGCAGAGCCTGTATTGAGGTGATATTTAGTACTGCGTTCATCTGCCGGGTGTATAGGTAATTTATTTAATCTTGGGAAATCCTACAAGTGTATATTGTATAACTATTATAGTATATATATATATATATATATATATATATATATATTTAACAAAAAAATATTAATTAAATTAAATGAGATATAATATATATGGGAGATATATGAATACAGTTATGAGGCTAATTTGAATACTCATTTCATAAATACAGTCGGTGAGGCAATGAAAATTTAAATTTCGAACACGCGTTATAAAATTTCGAAACGCGTTTTAAAATTCAAATCGCAAACGCAGGTCGCCGCAAGACTTCGAATTCAAATTTCGAAAAGGCGAACATCGCAAGCGTTGGTGCTTTAAGGGCATTGCTATTTAAGTAATATATGGCAAACTTTAAATATTATTTGTGTCGCTTGTATATGAGGTATTCTAACCAAAACTTGACAACATAATTTCAGCCCAACAAGGCACCTGCGGCCCAAATACCAAGTCAAATATTTCAACTCTCTATGTCTAATATTTCGAGATTGAATTAAGACTAGCGAGCGCTCTGGTGAACCGATTTCAACTACAATCTTTTTAACTCCTGCAATGACCGAATGATGCATGCATGCCAAATTTTACACTTTCCACCTTCGATTGCCAACTTAAGTGACAGCTGATAGTTAGCTGGTACAGGTGAAATAAAGCTATTCGGTGTTTATTAATAACAAAAATCATAAGCCCTCGAATTAACCGATAGACTATGTATATTAACAGATTAGTATTCGGTATTAAATATTCAAATTATTCATTTAGAATATAGAATAATAGCTAAATAATCAATTAAAGCTAGTTATCGCATAATCGAATTCGTCAGATTAGTATACGTTTAAGGCTGTAAGTGTCAATCTCGGCAGTTTTTTCATGGCTAAGGCGTCTTTAATCTGCTTTATCTTTGTATATTTTAAGATTAACTTGAACATGCCTGGTGTAACTTAAATCCTATCCCTTCTTAATTTATAGTTTAATAAAACTTAGGTGCACAAATTATTACCATATTTTTAAATATGTATGTTGAGTATATAAAATCGAAGACTATAGCGGTTTCGTTTGACATTATAAATAGGATAGAAAACGAATTTACCGCGTGAAATTTGTAGCACCCGACGTTTCGGTGACTTTTCAGCCACCGTTGTCCAGGGTATTCGTTGTCCAGGTATCCGTTTTCTATCCTATTTATTATGTTGAGTATATTTTAACATTGAACTAACTACCAAAAATTATTTGACTTTTTTGTTATATATTATTTTGACAATGAATTGTACTTGTTTGACTAGATATTTTTATATTAAATCCTATATTACTTAACATTAATATTAAATATTAATGAAGGTTTCTTTCTTTTCTCACATCTAACTTTATTTATATTATTAAATCGAATTGTATATTATTGCCTATTATATAATGGAATTGCATTTTATTTATTATATCATCTTTTAATATTTCTTTTATTATTTTTATTATTATTATGTTTTTTTTTGAAGACCACACTTTAGGGCAATTTAGTGTTATTAGCTTTATACTAAAACTTGTACATTTGTAAGCAATGAAGAAATCAAGCAAACTTGATAGTAATATTAGAGTCCTGTCCACCCTAGAACGGGCTAGTCCCAGTTGGGTGACAGAATCAAATAAGCAAAAGGTTAAGGTTTTGCCATTCGGTTCCTGTTATTTATGTAAGCAAATCAATGTTTTATAGTAATTAATTCTCAAATAAATAAATAAAAAAAAAACCCATTAATTCTCCTATGACTCACCAACTTCGTTTATGAAGTACGACCTCCATGATGTATTACCGAAGAATACCGATCTGCGGTCGAATATTCAGTAGTATTGCGTGCCTATTTACAACATAGCGCGATTGCTAGAAATGACCGTGAAAGAGAAAATTATTAAAATCAAATAATAATTTCAATTTCCAAAAAAACACGCTTTTATAAGTACTGCACTAAAGAGCCAAAAATAAAAAGCAAAAAATAACTAACCACTTTTTTATCAATGTTTATTCCGAGGGACTTATGTGTGTCAAAGTGGGAACGACTATTCTTCAAATGATATCATCACACTGTTTCCAAATAGCATTGTCATGAAATATGATTTACCTAAACAAATGCTATAAAAGCACCCCACACTTTTAAATTCAAATAATATAGTTAATTACATACATAGCTTACACTAAATCACTTACGGGATTTACAGGGATGACAGAGTGGCTAATAATTTTTTCTTTATATTTTTTGCTTGTTAATGCAGTACTTATCAACGCGTGTTTTTTTAAATTTGAAAAAAATATTATTTAATTTTTTACTTTTTAGTCTTATTACAAAATGTGGAAAGACTCAAATTACTTTTAGTCTTACCACAATATAATCATTAATGATTAGAGTACATCTCAAGACGATTCTAACAAGCCCGATCACGTTAAGCATTCATTGTTCCGTTATTGAGTTCCAGAGCCTACCTTTTGGCTCCGTCAACAGACCCTGGAAACCATTCATAACCAGAGTACATCTCAAGACGATTACAAAAAGCCTAAATCCGGCTAAGATACGTTGTTGCATTGTAGAACTCCAGTGCCACCTTCCAGCTCCATCATCAGACCCTGTAAATCATTCATGAACAAAGTACATCTCAAGCCGATTCCAACAAGCCTAAACACGGCTAAGTTATGTTGTTCCGTCATAGAATTTCAGTGCCAACCTTCCGGCTCCATCATCAGACCCTGTAAAGACTAAAATTACTTTTAGTCTTGCCACAGTATTATCATTCAAAATTAGAGTACATCTCAAGATGATTCCAACAAGCCCAGATCTACGTTAGGCATCGATCACAGGTTAAGCATCTATTGTTCCTTTATTGATTTCCAGTGGCTACCTTTCGGCTCTGTTATAAGACCCTGGAAACCATTCATGACCATAGTACATCTCAAGCGGATTCCAAAAAGCCTAAACACGGCTAAGATACGTTGTTCCGTTATAGAATTCCAGTACCACCTTATGGCTCCATCATTAGACCCTGGAAATTATTCATGACCAGAGTACGTCTCAAGCCGATTCCACATTCGTTAAATAGAAGAGGGCAAGGGCAGGGACCCTGGTTTAATCCCTGTTTCTTTTTCAGCGTTAGCTGGTGCCGCTGGTGGGGACTTACGCTTTCCGATTCGTAAGCTGATCTTGTTGCCTCTAATTTAAATCCTGATGATAGTGATAATGCTTTCGCATAATACGCGAAAAAAAGAGGACTTGCGACTTTCAAAGTGCGACTGAGTAAGGTTCGAAATAGCTTTCTTTGACAATCTAACCTATTTTACAATAAATTTCCATATGCTTTAGGGGCCTTGGGAACATTGACTTAAGGAAAAAGATACAGTGTATTTTAATTAAAACCCCAATTTATGTCATTAAGGATTTTGACAATATTAAATTTTCTCAGTTGTCTTGACTTTCTTGACTATCTTTAATCTTTATTCTTTCTATTATTGACTAAGATGAATTCATATTATGACTATTAGCGATATAAAATAATAATAATACATTATTATTAATTATTGAAAATTACAAATCATTATTACATAAAATTACAAAGACAGAAAATCACATTATTATAAAATATTAAACTACTTGGAACTTAGCAAAAGTTATGAGATAAGGTAGCAGATAGGGCAGGAGATAGGAAAATAAAATAAAAGCTTATTAATGAGGATAGGCAATAATTCTAATGAGTACCTACTAAAAGGTATTTATTCATCGTAGTAACCAGAATAGACAGCAAAAAGTAAAATCATCAAAATAGAAGACCAATAATTGAAATAGTCAATAACTCGAATAGATAAGTAATAAAGTTATTTATCATAATATACATAGTAGTCAGTAAAATGTTAAATAATTAATATAAAGCTACATCCTACATTAAAAAAATAATAAATATAAAATGAAATAAAATACACAGAAAATAAGGTTCTGCTTTTGAAACTATTTTTCAGAAATTATACATTTTTAATTCCGTAAGGTTTTAGAACAGGCTAAAAAGCATTCCTAGATAATCTTTTCCATTTAAATAAGTACAAAGCTCTCTACAAGTACATTTAACAAAACTCAGTTACTTGAAGCAAATTAATTGATATGCGTTATGTCTGTAACGAGCTGCACTCTTTAAGAATTTTTACGATACTTGTAGGGCAACGATTCTAATGAAATTGGACCTCTTAACAGGTATTGTGCCGACCTGTTCCAAGCCCTGGGCACAACTATAATGACTGTTGAGTTCTGTAGCTCTTAGTTTCCGGTGCGAAGTATGAAGGATGGAAGGAAGCTGTGAAAAGCCCTCCACGTAGCGAAGTTAAACTGAGAATTTCGTGCTATAAATAATAGAAGGCGGTGTGTATTCGACTAAGGCAGGACGTACAAAGCCACTCAAAGCCAGACCCGTTGCGTATACGAGTACGGTCTGTATGTCCACAGATTAGAAAGATCGGATTGAAAAATACAGAACCGGTTTGTGGAATATATTTAATTCAATTTAATTTATTTCAATAGAATATTAATTTTTTTTATGTAAATGCTTCAAATTTAACATCAATTACGGAAAATTTTATCTAATCATAATTCAAAATTCAAAAAAAATATAAAAACTGTTTTCGTTCTTTCAGTTTTCTCAGTTTGCTACTGCACGCCAAGCTGCATTGAACGATTAGGTAATTGTCAAATCGAAGACTATCGCGGTTATATGACATTATAAATAGGATAAAAACGAATTTACCAAGTGAAGTTTGTAGCACCCGACGTTTCGGCAATGTTGCAACCGCTGTTGTCCAGGGTAGACTGAAACATTCGTTTTCCAAACACCACCGATCAACTAAACTCCACGCGGTAATTCCGTTACAGAATGCGTGCAGAAAGTTCCCGTTACCGAAAGCGTTATTGTATTTATAATTATTTTTATTACGGTGTTATGAAATATTTGTGGTTTATGTATATATTCATATAATTTAATCATATATTTATATTTCCAGAATATACTCAATCAGACATTTAATTTGACACTAAACACGATATATTTATGTAAAATTATTGACATTTGGAAAAGTAGACAACTACTTACTTGATATTTGGACAGTGGAGATACCCTATGACACAAGATAACAACGATTGTAACAATAATACACACTTTTAAATCGTTTAGAAATTATGCTGAAAACAGAAAACAAACATAGATTAACCCTGAACACATTACACTCCATTTTTGTTGGGCAGTTGTTGAAAAAATATGAAACATTACACAGCTACCATTGTTGCCAAAGCTTTTTAAAAGTACACCTGAACTACGGTATTAATGTAGGTACTTAATAATAAGTAGAAACAAACTTCTCAATTTAATATTAAATTTCAATGAGCTATGTTACTTAATACCAATATTATGAAGGTCGTAATAAAAAAAATGTTATTATGTTAGATAGAAGTAGATATAGTAGAATATAAGTGTCCGTTACATTTTTAATGACCGTTCCCCACTATTCCACTAGGGCGCAAAATCCTTCCTTTTCACAAACCTTGCAATGTTTGTCAGTATTTTTAAATCTTGCAAGCAGAATTAAAATTACTTCCTATTATCCTATGACGTTGAACTTTTACATATTGGTACAATTCCGATGACAATGCAGTTTTATGGTTAGCATGACTTGATTCTGCACCCTGGATAGGCTTTCGACGAGAGGACTCCTCAACGGTCAATAGAACAGACACGAAATCACCTCGACAGGGCTGCTCCACCCAGGGCTGACTACTAACCAGGGGACGCCCCAGCGGTCAACAGCAAAACCACAAAATTCTGTATAGCATTCAATTATGATAGCCAGTTCTAAGTTTCGCCATGTCATGACTGCTGCACCCAGGGTTGGCTCCCGACGAGGGGACTCCTCAACGGTCAACAGCACGGACACGAAATTTTGTATACGCATTCAATTATTACAACCTGTTCTAAGTTTCACCGCGACAGGGCTGCTGCACCCAGGGTTGACTTCTAACCCGACAGGGTTGACTTCTAACAACAAAAACACGAAATTCTGCATAGCATTCAATTATGATAGCCTGTTCTAAGTTCCACTATGATATGGCTGCTGCACCCAGGGTTTTCTCGGGTCAGAGCATTTTAATAAAAGCTTGTTTTAAAAATTGTGTTTCTACTATTAACTTGTTACCTTACCGGGCTACCAACCGACGAGGAGGTAAAGTATTGTGAACTCGCAATTTTTTTTATTCAAGATGAAGACAACTATTCGTTTATACATTTTGACCCCACCTGAGACGACTAAGGTTATTTCCAGACTGAAGTCGGGATGTGTGTCTGCCCATCTGGCTGTGTGTGTGTCCCCCACAATAGCGCCCAAATGTTTCATCTGATTGATCTGGCAATTTGTTCATGGCAAGAGTTAAAATAATTGCGACTGAAATCGGTCTACCAAAGGGCGCGCTAGTCTTACTTCAATCTCAAAATATTGCACTTAGAGACTTGAAATTTAGTACACAGATGCCTTGTTGGACCGTAACCTAACCTCAATATATTCTGCAAATGAACCGATAAATATGAAAAGGGTCGTGAATTAAGATTTTTTACCAATTCCTTCCTCATACAAACCAATCTCAAAAAAAGTTACCTTTTTAACACGCCTTTATTAGGTCGACCTGTATGTAACTATGTAATGGAATCTACGGTAACTAATTTAACCATCTTCCAAGGATCGTAGCGTCATGAAAATTGGCAGCTGTATGTAGTTCTGATGACAATACAATAATATGGTACTATCGAACTGATCTGATGATGGAGTCGGAAGATATGAACTGGAAATTCATTATGGAACATCGTATCATAGCTGTGTTTGGACTTGTTAGAAAAGTCTTGGAATGAACGTTGACCACGATTAGGTTTCAATGTCTGATGATGAAGCCGGAAGATAGGCACTGGCATTCCATGATGGAATATCGTATCATAGTCGTGTGTATGTGAATATCGTATTATAGCCCAAAAGCGTGTTTTTAGTGTTTTTTTTTAAACTATTAATTTATTTTAATTGAACGTACGAGGTGTGGCTTATTGCGTTCGGGCGATAATATAGCGGCCATATCATGTACGCTCGTATGGGTAGAGCGGTTGAAGTCTGCCATAATTAAGAAAATACATCATTTTCGGAAAAAATACTATTTTAATACGTCGGAAAATATTACAAATATACTACAAATTGGCCCGCGGGAATAAGGTGGGTTGCACCTTTCCAGGTGGGGGGTAGGGAGGAGTGTTTGCGACCATGGGGGTTGTCTACTTGCCGAGAAAGTCTTGGCGTGACAAAACCGATTTTTTAAAGTCATTGCAATATGACAACTAGCATATTCCTTGTCACTGTGCCGTTATGTTGTTGAAATGGCAGCCGCCCTGAAAATCCGTTCGTGTCGTATCTGTTGTAAATTCGCATAGCTCTCCGATTATTCTGTGGTAGGGTACGGGTGCTGGATGGAGCTACCCGCAGGTGCCGCGTCAAATAACTCCCGCTCCGGCCGTCTGGTGAATGATGAAAAGCTCTCGTAAATCCGCCTCTCTCAAATAAACAATGGCTCGCACTCCGCTGTAACTGAATCGAGAAACCGTTTACGCTAATTTACACGTCTGACGAAACGGATCCGACTGACGAATGGACCTACATTCAAATTACGAGTATGTACTTACTATTCGCATTTCTGTGAATGCCATTGAAACAGGTAATGTGGGTGAAGTTAAGTCAACTCTTTGTTCTACTGTTCATCGTAAGATTTTCAATAATTTAGAGAGCGTTTTTTTTTTTAATTATTTTTTAATTAAAGGTAAAGCCCAAAGTATAATTTCCCCGCAGCATTACAAAAAAAATATGATTGGACCAGTATCGAAAAATAGAGCACACTGCAGCATCTTGGTCACTAAGTCAACACCGCCTTACTAGGCCTAGGCCTGTACTAAGGCAGGTGTACCAGGAAATATTTTACCTGTGCACACAAAAAATATCAAAAATTCTAAATTATGTCTTTGTCATGAAAATCTTTAAAAAATTAATTAAAATATTATCAAAAAGTATTTGAAATTATAAGAAATAAGAAGAAATAAGAAAAAAATATTTTCAAAAACCCGATCTGGGTATATAAATTACATATAAAAAAAAATGGTATTTCTACAAATAAAATTACATTTCAAATTATAAAAAAGTCTATAAAAAACTAATATTGAAAAAAAAACATAGAAATTCAAAAATAACAAAGACATAAAAACTAGAAAAATAAAAATAAACAGAAATAATGAAAAACATAGAAAATCAGCAATTCAATAACGAAAATATATGAAAACTAGAAAAATAGAAAGCATCCAAAGAGTTCTACATAGACTACATTTAATAAGGATCAAATTATCAATCAACAATCAAGAAATAGAAAAATGCATCGACTCTTCAAAGAACAAAAAATCAACTGGTCTCGATGATATACCTGTTAGCGTAAATAAAATCCATAAACATACCTTGTCTAACATATCTTTACAATTTAAGCTTTTCAGAGGGAATATTTCCAGATTGTCATAAAGTAGCCAAGATTACACCGATATATAAAAAAGGGCGATCCCACGAGCTTAGAAAATTATCGACCCGTAGCCCTACTGAGCAATTTCTCAAAAATTTTGGAGAAGGTAACCGAAAAACGACTAAATGGTTTCCTTGAAAAATTTGTGGTTATTTCAGACAGTCAATATGGATTCCGGACAAAAAAAAAATCTACACAGGATGCCGCGCTGTATGCATGTTTCATGATTGAGAATAGTCGAAACAAGAAGATGCTTTCAGCAGGACTGTTCTGCGATCTAAGCAAAGCATTCGACTGCATAAATATCAATACCCTGGTAGACAAGCTAAACCATCATGGAATTAGAGGAGTGGCCAATTTACTCATTAAATCGTACCTACAAAACAGGCAGCAAGTGGTGGAGATTAAAATAATTTATGGAATTGAGGAAAAGGCTTAGCAATCGAAATGTGAAATAGTAAAGTATAATAAAATTAGGAATTGAATAAAATTTATACAGAATTTTAAGTAGAGCTGTCTCAAATCCAATACTTCAAAGAAATGATTTCATTTCTTGATATCATCGACCCAAATTTACCTGAAAAGGAAAATGATCTCCATGTTCTCTTTCTAGCACCTATTTACCTCTCTGAAGTATACACGTGTATGTAAGAGACAAAAATGCATATGAACATATGACGCCGCGCCGCTTAGTTGCAGGCTTCGTGAACGTTGCCGACTTATATATTAAGCGATTAAAATGCATGAAGAATTTGACAGCAATAAAACAAAAATAGTGATAACGATTGATCACTCAATGGACTGAGCTACCTGTTACAGTCAGCACCGCTACAAGGCAGATAGGCAATCACGGTCAGTCGGCGCCTCGCGCCGCGCCGACACGTTCACCTGATAAGTGGCATCGACAGGCGTCTGATAAGCTTGGATAAAGGCATTGTCTCTTATTTTTTCTAGCGCGAGGGCAAACGCGTCCCGAAAATGCATTATACCTACCTAGGTACGAGTTTCATCATAGAAACGAACATTGTGGCGTATTCACGAGGCAGCGAGACACATATAAATACAGAGCATACCTGTGAATTGACATCATTCTGACGTCATGTCTGCGTAAAAAGTCGAAATTCGAAAGGAATTATGTTTTTGTGCCGAGCGATTGATTTTTCGCACAATTCACAAGTTCTTTGTCCCCTTTTAAGTCAGCCAATAATCCTTTAATCCAGCTTCATTTATAACAATTTACCCGCAGTGAATGGGTATATTTTTTAGATTCAATATATCAAGCGTATTTCGGCATTGTAGCTTTGCGCACGGGAGTGAACGGCTTGCTTGACGTAATGGCCCAAATGGGGCGGACGTTTCCTTTTTATGGATGACCCTTGCACTTTTTCCCTAAATCCTTGTAACGGACCGTAAGTCCACTACATACGATCAACAAATGCATCGATTTCCAGTGAAATCCACAGACACAATTCAGCTATTATTATAACTCGTGCAGCTATGAATCAGCACGATGAAACAATACTTTTACTCAGAATATTTCAAATTGCATAATTCCACGGCCTATATAAACCGGCCAAAAAGCAACCAAATTATCAGTCCCCGATTGATCACCTTCCCCCAAGGTTGCGACGGCATATCCGGTACCCCTCTACGAGGTCGCTTAACGGATCCGGTTCTTTGGTTTCCTTTCCTCATTTTCCCTGAGTCTCGAAGCATCAGTCTGTAATCCCACAGACTCGAGCCGTGCCCAGTACAAGATACTAGGAGCACACATACAATCCTCATCCACTTTCCTACATAACCTCCGTCGCGCAACCCTCGCGTCTCGATAAAGTAATCCGGGCACTCGTTGATTCGGCAAGCGTTATAACAGGCAATATTCAATCGATTCAATTAATAAATATCTTCTGCTTCATCAAAACCGCCTTTAAATACGGAGATAACTAGTAAGTTGACACCACCACCTCACATCGAACAACCTGGAGTCTTGTGAGGGGTGGTCCCTCACTTCCTCTTCTGCTTTCGGTGTTCTATGTCATTAAGGACTTGTGTTCTCTGTCACAAAGGACTATTTTGACACATACAACTAGTGCTGGGCGCTTAGCCTTACAATGTTACATTCAACCAGCAGGCTGGCGAGAAACCCCGCTAAAACCCATGTTATTTCGATTCAATAAAATTATAGAGGCATTCAATTATTTATTAACTTTTCTTTTGGTTATCAATTAAAGGTTACTGGTTATAAGTTATTTATCTCTTTATTAATTATTATTTTTTTTGGATAATAATAAAAAAACTAAAGTTGGGAAATAACAGGAAGCTAATCATGAATATTCAAGAATGTTCCGTGATATCGTTCAGTAACATCTATTGCAGTCCCATCTTGGTCATTGCAAAACGATATAAAAGCTTACAAGCATAAATGCTGCTCTGCTGCGTGCTGCATAGCATGACTAATTGGTTAATCGAGGCTTTATAAAAAACTGCGATTGCTGATATATGTATATTTATCACTCCAAAGTTACAGTCTTATGCTAGGGGAAATCTAATGCCGAAATAAGCGTTTTATACTTAAAGTACATAGTTTCCACCACCAACTAAAGTATTTTATTTGATTTCTTTTAATATTTTCGCAAGAAACACTCCTAAAATGTAAATATGAGATAATTTAAACACAATACTTGCTTGTATACATTTGATGCCATTTTTCCTCTACCCAGTGTAGATGCCATTTTTACTCTACCTCTCGAAGAACTTAATCTATACTAATATTATAAAGAGGTAAAGTTTGTGAGGTTGTAGGAAGTAATCTCTGGATCTACTGAACCGATTTTGAATTCTTTTACCAATAGAAAGCTACGTTATTTGTGATTGTCATAGGCTATATATTAATTTGAAAAGTGAAAAGACTTTTTTGTGGTAGTCGGATTTGCAAAGTAAGTCGGAGAAAAAACGGTCGAATTAGAATGGTTCTAACCAACGCTGCCTTAACGATGAGAGATATATAATTAAGCTCCAAAGAAAAGTTGTAGAGCTTGATAATGCCTACAAAAAATCAGCGACAGGATATGTCTAACTTTTATATTGAAGTCACAAAAAGTAGTATTTTATATATAAAAAAAAAATCGTTAGGTCATGTTTAATGGTCATATTATCAACAATTATGAATTCTTATCAAAATGGGTAAATTATTGTCCCAAGTGTTTAAAACAAAAGACTTTTCCCTTTTACTGCATATAATTTCCCTTTTACTGCATAAAAGGTTAAAGAGATAATACACTCACAAATAAGACACTCACAAGAGGAAACTCACAAATAACGGTAATATAGTTAAATTGGCATGCAAATACATACATATATAAGCAGTAAAAATATAACCCTTCTTTTGGCAGTCAGGAAATAAATCATAGCACTCAGTACTAACCGAACCACACTCATAATTTCATCACAAGTAAAAAGTTTTACCGCCCAACGAAGTGGGCACGGGTCAGCTAGTACGGTATAATTTCAAATCGAGGCAATGCTCAATTTATGATTCTTTGTGCCATTTGGTCTGATCTATTTCATCCCCAAACTAACTCCTTTTTCTAATATTTCGATATTCCTGTAGCTTCGATATTTCTAAACACTTCGATATATCCTGGAGCGATTTTATATTCGAAGCAGAAAGATTGCCGTGCAGACTTCTTTTTGGTTGATAAAATGGTGTAATCCTTCTGGAGTCGGTGGCGCATATCTCCACATTTTCTATACCGGGAAAAGTGGCACAGCCCTGCAAATCTTATCATGGAAATAGTGGTAGTGATCATACGGCAGGATAAGCATCCTCGTTTTCGTTGAACTATTGACGTAGCACATAGGCATTTCCAGGCAAGAACGGGTTTATGCACGTTGATTCGTTCTTTGGTTTGTCCATTACCTACAGAATATAATTCTTAGTGACTGTGTCACCGCGCAAACAAATAAAGTTTTGGTTACTTAATTTTTTTTCGCTAAAATATAAATCAAAAATTACCAAAGAAAATCAAATTTAGTCCTCGTTTCGAAAATATTTTTCAGTCATGCTGGGACGCCGGGAGGAACACGTTCACGCCAATATTTATACTTCACGCCAGTAATTTTAAATTAAAAACTCGCGCTCTTTTCACTGAGTAAATGAAAAGTTGTGGATCCGCCCCCCTTTCATTCGACCCGCACTCCTTTCTTTTCCGTTCTGCGCAAAATTTAGTTGGTCAGCTGCTTGCCCGCATCCTATTAAATGTTTATAACAGCAAATTAAATATTACGACGCAGCATCTCCGAGTGCAAAATAGTGCTACAATAAACAGTAACTGAAACGAGACGACGACGATTTTGCAATTCCTTTGTTCCAGCATGTTTCTACTGCTTCCTTATCGTGGAACACGCAGGACTAAAATACCTAACGTCCATCATAGTAGACTTCCAGATACTAGAGTTGAAGCCCAACAAAGTGAGAGATATTAACAAGATATTTATAAATCTGACATTTGGGACGCAAGTGATGCTACTTTATTTACCGTACCCCTCGCCTCAGCGCTCCTTGCCACGGATCAAACATCAACCAATCTCTCTACATGACTACGACTACGCGCTCTAACTAGGACTCGTCTAATGAATACGCTCTTACAATGGTCATCTGTTACCGGGAGCTAATGGGACCTGTTAGAGTTGGCCACGAAGACCACTCACGGGTTAACACCCATCCAGCGGCCTCCGCGTATGTAGTGTGAGCCAGGGTAGGACTCTGACCTGAGGGCCAGGAGTCAATCTTCCCCTAGGAGTCAATCTTCTGCTCCTGGACGGTTTGCGCACCGTGCGGTGTCAGCCAATCGATTGTGCATTCTGACTGAGAGTCGGGGGAGTCTGGAAACAGTACTGTCTCCTATAGAGCGGGGGTAGTTGTTCACCTTACGGCGACTGCTCTTGAAACGACCAATCGGCTACCCGATCCCGGATGAACAATCGGAGAATCGTGGTCCGCGATAGATTCGGTTTACACCATTTCTCCGCTATGTAAGGGAGAGGACTCAAACCCGTAACCAGTCGGGAGACTGGAGTAATCTGGTTGCAACTGCTAGAAAGGGCGCGAGTGTCGGCCCGCTGAGTGACTTACCTGGCCTATCTCGCGGTAAGGCGTTGGCCTCTTACGGGCTTGTGGCGGAACTTGACCGTGGACTGTTTTTGTCCTAAGTCTTCTGCGTTCATTTCTCGGGAGACAGACGAAAATATCGTTAAACTTTCTGAGGTGACAGGTTTGCTCGTTGTTGTCGACAGCTCTAGTTGGTCATCTGTTACGGCGCGTCTTATACACTGAGAAAATATTGAATTTCTTGATACAATGTCGTTTTGTTGTTTCGGTTTTATACAGAATAATGAAGTTTCAATCGTAAGTTTGTTAAATTGCAAGGAATTTTATTGAAACCCCATTACTCGATTATATGTTTCACCATGTTTTTTGCGGGTAATACGAAAATAACGGTATAATGTAACTTTAACATGCGGCGTATTTACCATGCCCGTGACATGGTAACTACACCGTTACGTGTCATGTTGATACATGCATACGGACTACAGTACATGTTATATACGTAATCCCTTTTGAAACAAGCGTATTTCCGTGTATTACAGAGTTATATTTTTCTCAGCGTACATAAAACATACCAGTCAATAATTATTTCGACAGACCACACCGGAACTAAGCTATATAAGCTAACGAAGCAAATAAGGAAAGTACCAAAAAAGACACTTCACAGCCGTATAAAACCACATCGATGCACGGATCTAGCCAATATAGAGCTTCATCATTTCCCAGCGTCCACGGGACAAGGGACCACGAAACGCTTGAGGGATTACCTCAGACTAGAGCTGAGCCTCCAAGAGCCCAACCGAGGAACAGATGAGGACTAGCGGAGACGATAACCGGACGAGGAAGATAGTTACATACGGCGGCAGCGGACGCAGCATGGAAGTGCAAAGATGATACGAGGAAATGGTGGTGGTGACCAGGTGCAATGTCACCACATACCAGGAAAAACCCATGAAGTAACACAAGAAAAGATGTACAAGTCCACGCCTCCAACGATACGTTTATTGTATCATAAATGAACATTAAAATACGGTACAGCTATACAAATCAAGACAGAAGACACAACCGGACGCGCAGCTCGAATCCGGAAGCAAATAGACTGGCCACGGATCAACGAGACTACCGCGATCCGTCGAATAAACCGACTTTATCAGGTTTCTGGCGGCCGGATTCGGTATATTATCCAGGACTGTGCCTACAGCACAGTAGGCACAGCCCTGGTGTCTACAACACCAGCCGCCGGTTGAACAAGGGACCACGAAACACGCGCCTACAAATAGTCAATTACATTTGCACCTGGCCAATAGAGACATCAGCGACGGACAAGTATGCGGCTCGGGACGCGACCGTACGCGGGTAAGGCCGATCGACGACTGGCGCGCGATCGGATCGAGACAAGGCGACCACATTTTTAGTATGCAAAGACGAGGACGGCACGAGAGCCACGACCATCGCGCAAGGAGGCCAACTAGAAAAGGAGAGGAGACGGAAAGAAGAGAGTCACTACTCAGCAGATATAAATATAAGACAGATATACATTAATTCATTGTACTTACGACTTTGAATATACGTCATTGTTATACATAATAGACAAAATTGTAACAAAAAAAACGATTCTATTTTTTTAAAAAGTATGGCAACCATTTCATGGTTATACTTGGAACGGACTATCATAATTGAATGCGTATACAAAATTTCGTGTCTGCTGTTGACCGTTTAGGAGTCCCCTCGTCGGGAGCCAACCCTGGGTGCAGCATGCCATGATGAAACTTAGAACGGGCTGTTATAACTGAATGCATATACAAAACTTCGAGTCTGTGCTGTTGACTGTTGAGGAGCCAACCCTGGGTGTAGAATCAGGTCATACTTACCATAAAAAATGCATGGTCATCGGAACTGAACCACCATGTAAATTTTCAACTTTATTTTATAATATTTGAGGAGTTCCCTCATTTTCTCATGGATCCCATCACCAGAACAGGATTTTGATAAAAATGGGACCAATTGGGAAGTAGGTATATCCTTTTAAATAGAAAAAGAATTTTTTGAATCAGTTCATAAATAACGGAGTTCTGAGGTAACAAACATTAAAAAAAGCAACTGAATTGCTAACCTCCTCCTTTCTTAAAAGTCGGTTAGAAAACGTTTGTTACATTTCCACCAAGGCATATGCGTAACACATATACTTTCTTGTTATATTTTTATAGATATTTAATATATATTTATTATTAAAATCCCCTTATGTGCAACTTCAAGAGTGTATCTTTTCTATTTTGATAATTTGAGTAAATATTACACAGAGAGCAACAGTTCACCCGAAAACTTTTTCGTTTGTTCGACTCCAGTAACGAAGGTAAAGAACTTAAAAAAAGGAGAATGACAAAGCACACATTTATACACATTCTTTATTCATCTAATTTCGAATGCATTTATACTACACCGTAAAAAATATTCTTAGAATATATTGAGCTAATTCACTAGAAAACTTATCCCCTAAAATTTAGTAAGAAAAATGGGACGTTCGGCATATATCAGAATGTCAAGTATATATCCAATCGAGCCTATTTATCTTATTTACATTAAAATCAAATTAATTGGGTTTAGGTTTTTGTTTTCAATAACAGTGTCAAAAATAAGCCAAAAACCTATATTCAAAATTGACATTTTCAAATTCATTTCACTGTTTCTATTAAAATTTCGAATTCAATGCAGATTGTCTCTTATTTTTATATACAATAATAAACATTTAAAAAGCTTCGACCTTTTAAATAAAAAAAAAACACTAAAAACTAAAATATGGTCTTCTTTGGTCTAATTTAACAAAACGATTTGGAACTGACAAATAAATTAAATTAGTGTAACGAAACTGTTTTAGTACTGTTAAATAGATAGATATGTTTGACACAAATAGGGAAAATATTTTACATATACATACATAGATACTTATTTTATTATTATCCGCTCGCAGTAGACTAATAATTTTAGTAGAAACATTAAGAATGTTATTTTTTATAAATTTGATTAATTAAAATAGTTTGAAGAGTACAAACTAGTGATAACGTTTCTCTTTTGAAGGCATCGGTTGTAAATTGTTAATTTCTAGAGTATTAAAAACTATTTTCTTTTAATTATTTGTAGTTTAAAATTGGATTGATGTGAAAATAATATTTTGTTGATTTATATTACAATCGTTTTTAAGTGGATGAGCTGTAAAAATATAGGCGTCAAGCTTATATTTCTCAAACTCATTAATCGAAAATTCAACAACGTAAGGTGATGTGATGAAATCAAATGAAAGGTTCTTTATACACCAATCGGTAATCCACAAAATACAGTCATCGAAAAAGCACTGTGGTCCAGTCACTGTACACTTTGGATCGTTCTTTTGAAGATCCTTCACATGGTTTTACCATTTGAAGAGGTCGGTGTCGTTGACGCAGCCGGCTGCGGATCCGCACCACCTCGTTTGGGTCAGGGCCGGACAGGGCCTTCCAGCCCCGCGAGCGGGTCTGATGACGCGGCGCCGGCGTCGGGTCTCTCCGACCCCGCACGCCAGTGAGCAGGCACTCCATTCGCCCCATGGAGATACACGGCAGTCTGATGATTGACCTGCGAAGAATAGACAATCTTTAACCTTTATCTTCATTCTTATTGGCGCCGTAAAGACTCTGGGACTAGTGCAACAACAATATTTTTCCGTTTTAGCCATATTGTTCTTGTGCTTAAAAATACTTTTCATAGTCACTGTCATGCGGATACTAATATATGGCTCTGCAAACCATAAATCTTGACTGAATTTCTATAGCCTGTCGTCCATGGACTCCACGACGCCATTTACGTAATAATTTTTAATTGTCAAAATCCCGTACACAAAATTTTTGTTATGAAATATTTTAACTGCATGTAGCATTTTAAGACACTTTACCAACGCCGATTTTATAAATGCAAATGTAAGTAATGTAATGTTATATAAAAAAAAAACTGATTTTTTGATATATAAAAAAAACTACTTTTATGACATATCGATTTTTCTGTGATTTACTGCAATGTCTAGTAAGTTTATTTGCCATTTTTATGTTTTGTTTATTGCTTAATATTTCATATATTTATCCTTAAACATAGCCCATGAAGTTTTTCAGAGTGAGATTCCGAATAGAATGAAATGCTGGAGGTAGCATATTTTAATAAAATTATGTTACTAATCACTTTTCATTTGAAAAAACCAAGTCCAAAGTAAAATATTTACTTCTTTATATTGCAAGTTCGCAAACTCAATGTTTTTATTGTTAAATAAGAAAATCGAAAATTAATTAGTCGTAAGACCCAGTTACCTACTTTTAAAATCCACCGAATGGACCAGGTTTTTTAGGTTTGTAGTGACACATGATGAAGAACATTTCAGCACTAAACTCGACAGATATTTTTAATTCCAAGACTCAGTTGACGTCACATCACTGGAAAAATTGTCTAATTGCCTGATGACTAATAGCATTTAAAGAATTGATTATTTCGTATTTAAATGCCTCTTTCTTATGATGCAAATAATTCATGTATGCAAACAGCGTCTTTCACAGTTGCACAAATTAATTCACACGAACAATCCCCCACCTAGCACAAAAAAACACCAGATTTACGGATATATAAGTGCGAACATTTAGCTTATTACACTCTCATTTGACGTTATCAATGGTAAGCCATCGCCATTATATTAGCTTCTTTTAAAATAATAATTAAATGGTCTAAATATTAAGACTGTGTTTATCCCGCATATTTAGGCCGAGAGAACAAGACTTCCACAACGTTGGACTCTGATCATATCGACAACGCACGACATCATATTACCCACAGGTTTTAACGCTTCCCAGTAAAATTACCACACAAGTTAGCTGGTGGGCAGATTACACCATCAAATTGGGATTATTGCTATAGATAAATATATAAAGACTATGTAATAAAACAAGAAACGCTGCAAATTAGGGTGTCCTCCGGATATCTGTTATCCTGGTTTTCAGGATACACCTAATATTGATATAGGAAAAAGTATTATTAATGAAATTAAATTAAGATATTCCTTCTATTCTGTCATTTCCTTTGGTTTTGATTATGTAGGAGTTCATAACAGTTCCTAATTAGAAAATCGTCATTTCGTCCCATTTTACAATGCCCTTTTGGTTTTAGCCACTCGTATCTAACTAACATAAGCTGCTGGCAGTGCTATCTGTTTTTTTTTCAAATGTGAGGGCTTTCAGACTTTCCTCAGGCGTTTTCATACTACCCGACCTCAATAATTATTACAAATATTGTTTTTTATGAACAAATAAATTGGAAATATATGTAGCTTGTCGCTTTTTAAGCAGTTAAAAACTTACGGATTCTCCTAGCGTGCATTTGCCTCGAGGTAGAAGGTTTGCTTGTCGCTGATTCTCCGTGGTGTTGTTTCCTCCGTCGATTCCTGGATCTCATGGTGCGATATCTGTGCACAATCGAGTTGTAGATGGAGCCTGTGTCACCGGCTGATACCTCGTTTGCAGACCGAGGTTCTTGCGTAGTTGTGCTGGCCGCTGCTGTTTTTGTTGTATAACCCCTCAGGTAGTAGTCTTTGGCGCCTGCTTGGTAGTCGCTGTGAGAGGAAAGATTTTCCTTTAGGTTGGATTAAATAGTTTTACTGGAGCAAATTTAAACATTCTACTGGGTCTGCATGTTAGGGAGTTAATGTTTAGGGAGTTAATGGGCCCTTGCTGAGTTGGCCACGAAGACCCATTCTGTTCAGGGTTGGTGACACTCACGGGTCAACACCTATCCGACGGCCTCCACGCATGAAGTGCGAGCCTTGGTAGGACTCTGGCCTTATGGTCAGTTTCCCCTGGCAATCAACCTTCTGGCGCTCCTGGACGGTCTGCGCACCGTGCGGCGTAAGCAAATCGACTGTGCACTCTGACTAACATATTGAGATGTCAACTACAACGGGCGAGCCCGTCACCACAGGACGTTTTAACGATTAGTCATTCTATCGACCTGCAGTGAGCGTAGAAGACTTTGGACATAACAAATCCAACGTTAAGCTACGCCACAACCCGTAAGAGACCAACTCCTTACCGCGAGAAAGCCAGGAATTGCTTCCCAGCGGCTTGAGAAACTCGCGCCCTTACTTCCAATTGTGACCAGATTTCTCCGGTCTCTCGATTGGTTCCGAGTTCGAGGTCGCTTGCGCGGTCCTCTCCCTTACGAAGCGGTGAAACGGTGTACACCGAATCTATCGCGGACCAAGGCGTCTTTTGCCCGGCTCTGAACCGGGGTCGGATGGCCAATGGTCATTTCAAGAGCAGTCGCCGTAAGGTACGCAACCACCCCCGCTCTATAGGAAACAATACAGTTCCCAGACTCCCCCGACTGTTAGTTTGGGGGCTAACGGGCCCATTTGGGGGCTAACGGGCCCATGATGAGTTGGCCACGATGACCCATGTGTCCAGGGTCGGTCACACTCACGGGTCAACACCCATCCGACGGCCTCCTCGCATGGGGTGCGAGTCCTGGGTAGGACACTGGGTCAACCAGTCTCCCCTGGGAATCAAACCTCTGGCGCCCCTGGACGGTCTGCGCACCGTGCGGGGTTTGCTCCAATCGGTTGTGCTCTCCGACTAACAGTCGGGGGAGTCTGGGAACTGTACTGTTTCCTATAGAGCGGGGGTGGTTGCGTACCTTATGGCGACTGCTCTGGAATTGACCATTGGCCATCCGATCCCGGGTAAGAGGCGGGCAAAGGACGCCTTGGTCCGCGAAGATTGTACGGTCTGCGCACCGTGCGGGGTTTGCTCCAATCGGTTGTGCTCTCCGTTTCACCGCTTCATAAGGGAGAGGACCGCGCAAGCGACCTCGAACTCGGTACCAATCGAGAGACCGGAGAAATCTGGCCACAATTGGAAGTGAGGGCGCGAGTATCTCGAGCCCGCCGGGTTTACTCCTGGCTAACTCGCGGTAAGGCGTTGGACTCTCACGGGTTGTTGACGTAGCTGGACGTAGAATGTACTGTCCAAAGTCTCTACGTTCACTGCAGGGCGATAGAACGACTAATCGTTAAAACGTCCTGTGGTGACGGGCTCGCCCGTTGTAGTTGACACCGCAAGATGTTAGTCGGAGAGCACAATCGATTGGCTTGCGCCGCACGGTGCGCAGACCGTCCAGGAGCGCCAGAGGTTTGATTCCCAGGGGAGACTGGTTGACCCAGTGTCCTACCCAGGTTCGCACCCCGTGCGTGGAGGCCGTCGGATGGGTGTTGACCCATGAGTGTGACCGACCCTGAACACATGGGTCATCGTGGCCAACTCATCATGGGCCCGTTAGCTCCCCAAAGCTAACTGAGTCGGGGGAGTCTGGAAGCTGTACTGTTTCCTATAGAGCGGGGGTGGTTGCGGACCTTACGGCGACTGCTCTTGAAACGACCATCGGCTATCCGATCCTGGGTGAACAGCCGGGCAAAGGACGCTGTGGCCCGCGATAGATTCGGTATACACCGTTTCACCGCTTGTAAGGGAGAGGACCGTGCAAGCGACCTCGAACTCGTAACCAATCGAGAGACTGGAGTAATCTGGTCACAATTGGAAGTAAGGGCGTGAGTGTAAGCCCGCCGGGTAACACTCCTTGCTATCTCGCGGATAAGGCGTTGGCCTTTTACGGGTTTGTGGCGGAGCTAGACGGTGGACTGTTTTGTCCAAGTCTTCTACGCTCACTCCAGGGAGATAGAACGACTAATCGTTAAAACTTCCTGAGGTGACGGGCTCTCCCGCTGTAGTCGACAACCCTAGTTGGGTCTGCATGTCGACAGCATTTTTCAAAATATTCATCTAGCATCTTGAGATACGGTCGGGCGATCACGCATGTTATGCGATGCGACGCAACTGCTTAGTATTACACTGTCGGAATGGCCTAAGGATTTGTAGGATTCCGGTCTGAAGATCGTGTCGCAAGCGAAACGTAAATACGAGTAGTTCTCGAATCCATATGTCGCACCGTGTCGCACTCTACACCCCTCAAACCCCGCCCACAGCGTATTTATTAGATCTCAAAAAAAATATTTAGGTTTTTTACGCAATGAGTTTACATCACTCCTAACTAGACAGAGACTGTTCCAAGGAAAATGCCAACTTTATAGGATATTATTTAAAATTTTAACATTTTCAAGTTCAAGAAAAGATGTTAGGAACATGTTAAAAAAAATTAAATAAAATAAAAAAAAACAAATCAAAATAATCAGTAT
Organism: Micropterix aruncella; assembly: GCA_944548615.1. Taxonomy (NCBI): domain Eukaryota; kingdom Metazoa; phylum Arthropoda; class Insecta; order Lepidoptera; family Micropterigidae; genus Micropterix; species Micropterix aruncella. The sequence goes on from OX155957.1 coordinate 22,924,925, forward strand.
ATAATTAAAGTAGTAGAAAATATTTATAAAATAAATCCAAGTACAAAATACTTTAAAAATAAAAAGCAGAATTAAAAATAAAAAGCGTAAAAATATGGACATCTAGAGATGAGCCAAATTATCGCCTAGTTAGATGTGCTATTGGCAGGAAAGGTCATGTAAGATGTGTTAAACCTCTCTATAAGTATTAATTACTATAAGAAGCAAACATTACATGGTCAATGAATTGTATACCTATTATAATCATAAGTATCTCAATAAATAAATAAAATAAATAATTCTCCCTTGTTTATAATATAGGTAATTTATATTGTCAAAGATATGAGAGTGTGTAACTTGTGTGTGTGTAAATGTGTTGCTATTTTTGAAATGTCATAACCTTTAGTTTCCGTTCTTTCTTTTCTAACACCTGAATGAGATATTTTTAAAGATCTAACTGTGTCAGTCGTGAAATTTGGAAGAGTTTCCCTAAAATATTTATTAATCTCGGAGCAAGGTGATGATATTGGTGTTGTCCAAACGATGTAAATCTCCTGGGCATTATATATTATAGTATGCCACACATGAAGCATCTACGCAACGAAAGAACGCTCCTATACATTGCCATACAACCAATAGAACGGCACGACATATGCCATGTCGAGTGTTACTGCAACGTGACCAGACAACAACATCTCCAGACAACAACAACGCATAGGTATCAGTCATAGCGACCCATGTATAACCCCCTTAACCCCGCGCATACCGTATGCAGCTGACGCAAGCGTCAACACATCGACAGACTCCTTCCCGTACAACAAAGAAAACGGCGCTGCTGACGCCATGCAGTGCAGTCGCACGACGTAATCCCCAGACCGTAGTTTCAAGTAATCATATACATAGAAAATTGTTTTACTATGATCACTATAGGTTTATGCAATAAATAAATAAATAAATGAATAAAAACACTTCAATAAATAAATAAATCACTTACTTGGATATATACTTGTTTTTCGGTGTTGACTTCGGCGTACCATCCCTCCCTTGGACAAGAACCTCGTTCTCCTTCTGCCAAAGAGATTCTTCCATTCTTTCGACTTCTTCGCCAGTGGATAGAGCATGGTTTCCGTCCAGGACATCGATGGTGTTATGTGCTAAACGCTCCAATTGCACTATGTCGTATTGATGCTCGTCGTCAGAATGATGAAATACTTCTGTGAGCTCGTACTCACGCATCTGTTATTCAGAGAAAACCATAGCATTAGTATTCATTATTTGGCAAGGATCTGAAAGCATGGAAGTACCATTAGCAAGAGTAATCATAGTGAAGAAAGGCTATTTTAATTTCGATTTCTATATTAACGAAACCCAGGTTTTTCGATATATATATATATATATATATATATATATATATATATATATATATATATATATATATATATATATATATATATATATATATATATATATATATATATATATATATATATATATATATATATATATATATATATATATATATATATATATATATATATATATATATATATATATATATATTTGACATATATTTTATTAGCCGAGTCTGCCTTCCGTCCGTTCGAACCTATATCCCAGAGAACCTGGATCCTAGAGAAAATGACGGCAAACGACGCGGTATAGTCTGAAAGAGATACCCTCCTTCTTTTTAAAATCTGAAATATGTTGAAATAGCTGATCTTCTTTCCAACCTTGTGTTCTTTTCTTACTATTTCGTTTCTGTGATGGTCAAAATATCATGGGCATTAATATTCACTAGAATCGTCGGACGGAGATATAAGAACAGAGCACCTACAGTTGGGGACTAAGCTAAATGTCAGCGGTGGCTGAGGTGCGGGGACCGGCGATCGGTCTCCCCGTCACAGACATTAGTGCTGTGACAGCACTCGCCCGGTGCTACTTGACAACTTGGGTTCTCGACTACAGCGGGCGAGCCCGTCACCTCAGGAAGTTTTAACGATTAGTCGTTCTATCTCCCTGGAAGTGAGCGCAGAAGACTTGGGGACAAAATAATCCACCATCTAGCTACGCCACGAGCCCGTAAGAGACCAACGCCTTAACCGCGAGATAGCTAGGAATGTTACCCGGCGGGCCGACACTCGCGCCCTTACTTCCAATTGTGACCAGATTACGCCCTTACTTCCAGTTGTCACCAGATTACGTCCTTTTAGACTTCAGCAGTGCGTTTAATTCTATCGATTATGATATTCTCCTCGCTCGGTTAGAATCATGTAACTTTGCGAATCCCGTAATAAACTGGTTTAAATCATTTCTGAATAATCGATATCAGTGCGTCAGGAACAAAGATCAGATCTCTAATTTTCTACCACAAGTCGCCGGCGTCCCCCAAGGTAGTGTTTTATCCCCACTCCTCTTTTCTTTATTCATTAACTCAGTTACCAACTCCATTAAAGCAAAATATCACCTCTATGCCGACGACGTCCAAATATACTCTCACTTTCGCCCGGTAGATATTGATACAACAATTGCTGCTGCAAATGAAGATCTATCGATGATATACGAGTGGTCCAAAGCACATGGATTGCTCTTAAATCCTTCCAAAACGCAGGCTATTATCATCGGTAGCAGTTACTTTACCTCGAGGATTAATATAAATGAAGTTCTGAAGATCTGCATCGGTGCGGATGAGGTCCCTTTCAGTTTCGAGGTTAAAAACCTTGGACGACAACCTCACATGGCGGCCACATATTCGAGAAATGCGACGCAAACTCTTCGGCCGATTTCATTCCCTGAATAGGCTGAAAAATATCCTCCCGGAGGAGAGCAAGATTACGATTTGTCAGTCTGCTCTCCTCCCCCTTCTGGATTATGGAGATGTCGCAATTCTCGACCTCACAGAGGAGTTATCCACCAAAGTTGAGCGTCTCCAAAATTTTGCATTCGGTATATCCATGGCCTCAGAAAATTTGACCACATCACGGAGTACAGAGAAAAGCTTTACTGGCTGTCGACCCGGGAGAAAAGAGACATGCGAGTTCTCTGTATGCTTTTCAAGATCTTGGATGGCGTCGCTCCCAATTATCTTACCGGCAGATTTACTGCACTATCGGCTCATGAACGCCCTCTGAGATCAAAAAACAACCTGCTACTCTCTATCCCTAGTCACAGCAGTGACTTCTTCTCATTCTCTTTCACCGTGCATGGAGCCCGTCTTTGGAATGCTTTGCCGAAAAATGTGAGAACCGCGCCAAGCATAACAACTTTTAAAAACAGACTCAGAGAGCATCTGAAATCCTCCAGATAAATTCCCTTTCCCCTCCCATTCCCCTCCTTTTAAAACTTTAGCGTCCTTATAGGTGTTAGATTATTTTGATGTGGCAAATCTGTGCCCACAAAGAGTAAAGTATATACTTCTTTCTATCCTCCTTTATTTTATTTGTCATACTCTTTATATAGGTTAAGTTATGTAGACTACTCGCAAATAATGTTTTTACAATAGTATAGGTTAGCTCTAAAATATTGCCTGCAGGCAATAAGCTCGCATTTTCTTAAAAATAAAGAGTTTTATTATTATTATTATTATTATTATTATTACTCCGGTCTCTCGATTGGTTACGAGTTCGAGGTCGCTTGCGCGGTCCTCTCCCTTACGAAGCGGTGAAACGGTGTTTATAGAATCTATCGCGGACCACAGCGTCCTTTGCCCGGCTGTTCACTCAGGATCGGATGGCCGATGGTCATTTAAAGAGCAGTCGCCGTAAGGTCCGCAACCACCCCCGCTCTATAGGAAACAGTACTGCTTCCAGACTCCCCCGACTGTTAGTCAGAGTGCACAGTCGATTGGCTCACGCCGCACGGTACGCAGACCGTCCAGGAGCGCCAGAAGCTTGATTCCCAGGGGAAACTGACCATAAGGCTAGAGTCCTACCCAGGCTCGCACTCCATGCGTGGAGGCCGTCGGATAGGTGTTGACCCGTGAGTGTGATCAACCCTGAACAGAATGGGTCTTCGTGGCCAACTCAGCAAGGGCCCATTAACTCCCGGTGCTACTTGATAATAATAGGTATAGGTACATATGTAGGCTATGGTAAATATGTAGGTACATAATATATGTAGACATATGCCGGTCCTCGCACCTCAGCTACCGCTTACATTTAGCTCAGTCCTCAACAGTACGTTACCTACCTACTTTAAAAAATATATGATAATAATGTATTCGCGTTCAATTATAAAATTTTATAATATTCATATTGTATTTCGGCAATAATAGTACGAAAAAAGTAACCACCTGGTTTCCTCCTATGGTTCTTTCTAGTGGATCTTTTAGATTCCGTAAGAAAATAAATTGATAATAAATGATAAAAGTACCATTATTATATCCTAACGTTCAGCATGGTAGGTATGCCTGATTAACATTTTTGAATTATTGAATTAATTATAGGCGTGGACACAGGTTTCTAAGATATTATGGTAGCTGTATGAAATCCTAGAATATCGAGGTTGTTTGGCATTATAAATAAGATAAAAAACGAATTTACCCCGTGAAGTTTGTAGCACCCGACGTTTCGGCGACGTTGCAGCCGCCGTTGTCCACGGTATTCTACCCTAGACAACGGCGGCTGCAACGTCGCCAAAACCTCGGGTGCTACAAATGTCACGCCACAAATTACTTTTTTATCTTATTTATAATTATGGTAACTATCATAAAATATATTACAAGATCTTTTCATTTTAAAATTACGTGTGGTATACGGATATGGGGGTTCTACACACAGTTCTAGGTTATTCATTTTGCAGAAAATTGCACCGAGAGTAATTGCAGGAGTAATCAGCAATACACACTGCGAATCATACTTTATTATGAACTGACCTATACTTTATAAATTCATACTTTAATAAATTCTATTTACCTATACTACTACCTCATACCTTGTTTTTTATATTTTTCTAAATAATATTATTTGTATCAACCTTAAATATAAAAGGTTATGTCTATTAATACTACTGTTAACTACATCGTTTTATGAGGGGCAAATTTCTAATTCCTCGGATTGACTTTTCAATCAATTAAATTTACAATGTTTTTTTCCTTTTTATTGGACTATTTTAAAATTATTTTTATTATCTTTGCATTACTTTTAAATTATGTTGATCATTTCTTAGACTCTTAAAATGTTATTATGATTGAATTCGATTTGTTACTTTGGCCCGGCCCGGTGGCATAGTGTTTGATCGCCTGATCTTACATTGTAGGGTCTCGGGTTCGATTCCCGGCTGGGTCACCATTTTCCGTTGGGATAAAATTAACGGAATTGCATTTTCCATTCTGTCGATCGAATGCAATAGCAAGACACACACTTACACACATGTTACACGCACACATACATATAACACGTCATAGTAGGGTTGGTTGTAAGAGATTGTCATATGACAATAAACCCGCCCATTGTGATATTTCACAATAAAGAGTATAAACAAACAAACAAACTTTCAACTGGTTCCTGTAATTAAAAATATAATCTGTAATAAAAGCAAAGAGTGATGTGTAGTTATAAATATATAATTGAAATTGTACGATCTGTAGCAAACTGTATCGAACCATTTTGTACCACAACATTTGTACCTCTAACATACAGTTATACAATGAAGATCTATTTATCTATATGTCTATCTATCTATATATCTGTGTATTTTAAAAGGTCTTCTATGTGCTATTCCCGCTTAACTCTATATAAATGTAATAGAGTTAAGCGGGAATATGCACTCTCGCAATACAGCCGACGTCCTGCCTGAAGGGCGCCTTTTGCATACTCGAAAGTCATAGAAGTCATATATAACACTGGGTGTTTCTAATAACAATAAAAAATAGGCTTTCCCGGCAAGTAGCCAAGGAGTTATGGAAGGATTAGAGCGTGATGTCAATTTTCCACAAGAGGAACTCACACTGTACAGCAATAAAACTTCGAATAATATATCGAGAGTCAACGACGCGAATCAATCGTCGACGACGAGCGTGGATAGTGAGGATGAAGCGCATTATACACGTTTGATTCACTATTTAAGAGGGTGCTGTACGAAATTTCTCAACTTAGGGTCTAGCGTTTTAGTTATTCCGCTAAAACTACGCTAATAAAAGCAGTGACAAAAAACACTCGTTTTTACCAATAAGTCATTTATAAGGTGAGCTAATAAATTTGGCAATAGTTTGCGTAGTTTTTTATAAAAACACCCGAGAAAATATACAAAAATGGGCGCGGGGTCTTAGTCCTCACTGGGAAAATAATAACTAATTTGAATTACAAATTATTATAAAAGAAAGTTAAATGACATATCTTCACTATAAGCTATTTAAATTTCAATGATTGTAATAGGATTTTATACAATAAATCCCAGAAAATCAGGTATCAGATTCTCCATACATTTTTTGTATGAGCTGGCCGCGTTAATAAATACACAGGCGCGCTATGAAATAGATTCACTTCCCTGCTGCTATTGGAAGCGGGAGCACGCCTTTTTCGGTTAGCTCTTATCAGTTCCCGCTCACGTAATATTTTATTCTTCTACACCGCAGTGCCGCGTCGTCACGCATCGTCACGAGAAAGCAAACAGCAGTAAGTATTTTATTTTTTATATTTGTGTTTTATTAATGGACGTTTATGCCATCTTTGTTATAACTTATTATAATACTCTACATGTATTTTAGTTAATGGGGAAGCGTAAGAAAACATATTTCGATTTTTGAGAAACGCCATAGAATCAGCGCGAAATTTCAGTCTGAAGACATGAGAAAGCGATTTTGTTTTCAGTCCGAGATATATGAAAATGAGATAGTTTTAAACCCCAAGATTCGATCGATACGATGCTCATTATATAAAAAATAGATCGACTCCAATAAGCGTAAAACAATTGAAAATATTTTCTGAAGGGACCACTATTCGAAACTTGTAATCTCGAATAGTTTAGTTAATTTGCGTGAAAAACCTGAAATTCAATAAAAAAATACTGAAAGACGCATAAACCATGTACAGGTAGAATATTGATTTTGAAAAGCAGTTTCGCCATCAGGAGTGAGCAACGAAGGACATTTCGGCATGCAGATGTAACATTTTCGTAAGTTGAAAATAAGTGGTTGGCTGTAAGATATTTAGCTTACAAAGAGCATTGATAGGATATGCACTGATTTAAGGTTGCGACACGTCATTTAAACCAGAAAAAGCACGGGAATTTTAAAATCAAATAGTCTTTGAAAATATTCAAAACTATAGAATACTTAGAAATATTTTAAAACCATAGAAAATTAAAAAAAATTGAAAATCATTTTAAAATCTAATAGTTTTTGAAAATATTCAAAACTATAGAATACTTTGAAATATTTTGAAACCATAGAAAAATAAAATAATTTGAAAATCATTTTAAAGTCAAATAGTCTTTGAAAATATTCAAAACTACAGAATACTTAGAAATATTTTAAAACCATAGAAAAATAAAATCCTTTGAAAAACATTTTAAAATCAAATAGGCTTTGAAAATGTTCAATATCATAGATATTCAATAGTATAGAGAGAGTTTAAAAAAAAATAAACTTGAGTTTTTTTATTTTTCTTTATTTTAACTTCATCTCATACATTGTTCACCTTGATCGATCAGCAGAAAATTTTCATATCATCATTGCGTCACATCACAAAAATAACAATTTTCAATCACATTAATTTTCAATCGCTACGTTACATTATTTAAAATATTAAATTTAAAATTATCGCAGAGTTCGGAAGACCACCACGGGGCCGCGAAACCACCGCGGGGTTTCTTCCGCCCTACTACGGCATCACAGGAAGACTCGATGGCCGCATTAAGTGCGACACACAAGTCCTCTGCGGTACTACTAGAAGGCGATGGAAAGGCCTCAAGATTCTCGCAGAGGACTTCACCAAACCGGTCCCAGTTAATGTCGCCGGTTCGGTATCGCCACTCGGATTGTGGCGTGGGGGGAACGCGACGGCCGATGCCAAATGTCACCAGTCTGCGGTCCGAAGAAGAAAGGTGCTCGTGAACTTTCCAATTGTTCATCCAACGGGCGAATCCCGGGGAGCACAGAGTGAAATCCACAAAACTCCTCTTCGAGACTGTTTAAAAGTGGCATTCATTAATTTATTTCTTTATTAATTTTAATTACATATTTGAAGTTGTTCAAAAATATATAATCACATATATAGCCGCGAAATCTATCTGTACCTTCTTTCCGTCGGAAGTAGTTTATTTATAAAGGTAACTGCTTTTTGAAATAATTAAAGTTTTGGTGTAGCTATTTATACCTATAATAATTACTTTTTTTTTATCCTTCTCGACATACATTTTATCCTCGTACTGATGAGAATAACAATGTTATAATTGTTTTAAGCATTACCCATTTTTATTCCTTTACTCAGAATCATAAAGTATCTGCTATCCTGATAGTGGAAGCGGTTCGTCTCATATTTTGAAAGAATACTGTAAATTGTGATAAAAGCAAATCCTTTTGCACACGTGTGTTCATTAGACCAAAATAGTTGATTTGACCTGCCGATCCGACAATTTGGCCCAGCGGACTCGAAATGGCGGCAATTTTCCAAGATGGCCGCTAATAAACCAAAATAATTACTCTCGTGCTGATTTTAAAGACCCATGGGTCTTTTTCGGTTATTTTGGCGTCGTACATTTCAAATATGATGCTGAAAATATAAACATAAATAAATATAAATAAATAATTCCTTACAAACAAGGTAGAATGTGTACAATCATTTATATATAGTGTAGTATAGTGTAGAATAAAACGGCAACGGTACATTTATTTTGACCAGTTCTGATGATGACACCGAGTACAAAAGTTTAAGTTTTCTGGCCAAAAGTACAAATATGTTCAAATCGGTTCAAAATACGTTCAAAGGTTGTTCAAAACACATGTAGTCGTCATATTTGAGCCAGCGACTACAAATTCAAAGTCAAAGACCCATTCACATATTCTATATTATATAGTTCAAATTTTCCATGTTTTCTGGGTAGCAAATTTCAGAAATTACTTACAGCATACACAAAATTATTCTCTCGTTTGACTTTTTTGACAGTTTTGACTTTAGATTCGTCTTTTCCAGTGTGCAAATACTCGAAGAAGACGCGTATAACATAACGGTAACGTGAAAGTAAATACTCGTTAAAAATGTTTATAATCCTGTTCAAAATTAACCAGTTATTTTTATTGCCATATTTGAAATATACGACCCCAAAATAGCCGAAAAGGCCCATGGGTCATTAAAATCAGCATGAGAAAAATCATTTTGGTTTATTAGCGGCCATCTTGAAAAACGGACGCTATTTTGAGTCCGCTGGGGCAAATATGTCGGAACGGCGGGTCAAATCGACCATTTTGGTCTAATAAATACGTGTGCAAAAGGATTTGCTTTTATCACAATTTGCAGTTTTTGTTATTTGCAATTTGCTATGAGCAATAAAATTATAAAATGCAGGTTACATCGCTTTGGCGGGTGACCGTCTGTTCAGCGTTATCAATGTATGCGATTTAGTCACACCTGCGTGGCCGCCGCCGGCAAGCGTAAATTACCTACATTTGTGTAGCGGCATAGGCTCGGAGCCCTCTTAACGTATATATAGGGACCGGCGAAAATTCAACGTGAGTTCGGCCAACCAAGAGACCTGTTTACCGAATTTCAACTCTCTAAGTCCAATATTTCGAGGTTGAAGTATGACTAGCGCGCCCTTTAGTACAATCTTTTGCACTCTTGCTATGGCCAAATCATGCTTGCAAAATTTCAGCTCAATCGGATAAAGCGTTGGGGCGCTATTCAAAGAGAATACACACACACACACACCTAGAGAGTCTTCAGTCTGGAAATGATCTTCATCGCCTCGGAGTATTCATCCGTCTTTACCTCTCATTGGGCCGGTAAAGTCAAATCAACGTAGAACGTTTCCAAAATCAAATGGACGATCGATAATACGCCGCGCCCTGGATGATTTTTATACTCAAGAATTTGGCGCCCCTTAATTGGCCGCCCGGGGCAAGTACCCCGGTTTGCACCCCCCTTCCCCCTAGATCCAGGACTGGAGTTCAAGATGTATATTTCCCTCTTCATCTCGAAAAAATGCGCGTTCACAATACTTTCCCTTCTCGTTGGTTGTTGGGCCGGGATAGCAAAATAAATAAAATTTAAAGTGGCAACTTTTCCGACGGAACTGACTAAAACATTTTGCAAAGGGCGCACGCAGTGCTGAGTTTAAATACTGTTGTTTACATATGTATACTGTGGTATTCCACACAGGCCTGGCTTTATAGGCTGCAAGGCGCTCATAATAAAACTGACGGTCGGCTGATCGCCACAGATCGATATTGGCAGCCGCGTTCGCGCCACGTGTCCGCATTGCATATTTTTTCGTATCGCCGAAGTGAAAGTTTGCCAGGGCTGGCGGCGAGTGAATCGGGGCAGAGAGGGCGGCTACGGCGGGCGGGTGCGAATTGACGGCCCGCCGGGGAGTTGTTCCTCCTTATAATCGCGCCCGCCCGCGGGGCCACTAAACATGAATTATTGGGCGGGCGCCGACCGCTCACGGCGCGCTTATCCGACTTTTGAACTTCAAACTCCACCTCGAGCTTCGCCGGACTTCCGCGGCGAATTCAATTTATTATTGCCTATTATTTTTACATGACTGCCCACAAAAAGGAGTGTAATGTTTTCAGGGTTCATCTATGTATGCATTATGTCCGTTTAGTCAATCTACCATAACTTCTAAATGCCCAAATGTCTATGGTATTGTAAAATGCTTATGTCGTCCCGGGTGTCATAGGATCGATACACACAAAGTATAAAAAACATTTTTTAAAAAAGGTGTATATATAGAGTGAGTATATAGAAAGAGATAGATAGATAGATAGATAGAGATTCTTTATTGCACATTAAACAAAAACATACAAAGGCGGACTTATTGCCTAAAATACAATCTCTTACAACCAACCTTCGTGGAAGTGTAAAAATTTAAGTGCCAAGAGATACATTAAAAATTAGCAAAAAAGATGAAAAACTTATTACACAACAAAAATTAATCAAGTAACAAAAATGCCATTTTTTAAAATAAAATTAGGATTTGGAATAATTCGCAAGGAGCGAAGGATAGGAAAGGATGGGACGAGACCTAGGATAACTAGGAAATTAGGGACATGAAATGCTTTTTCAGAGACACTTTTTTTTATTTTTTATTTTTAATACTTTATTCATTTTATTTTTGTACATTTAGCCCCATTGTTATCAATGTTATAAATAACTCGGAAAAATTGAACACCGAAATGCAGCTAATGCTCATTGCCCACCTAACTAGGACTAAACTGTCCCGTATCTAGGCGGGTCAGAGTAATTAAAATAAGTAATACAACTTATGTAACAATTAGCCTAATTAACTTGAAAAAACTTTTTATTTTTATAATAAATGAATGTACTTGATTGTTTTTTTTTAAATTATTATTTTAAGATTGAATAATATATAATTATAAATAAATAACATTATAATACAAATCCAAACACTAAATTTGTACGAATAATACATTGTAGGTAATACAATATGGCAAATACACATATACGTAAATACGATATCAATAAATGATAAATGATATATGGTATAAACATATTTATAATTTTATAAAATATATAAATACAATTATAAAATCACTGCTAAAAAATATGAAATAAAATAAATAAAAATATGATATGATATACTATTAATATATACATAATAATTTATATAAATATACAATAATATTTTTTAATTAACCGTTATACATACGCTTTACAAATCAAGTTTTCAGATTTAAACCTTCCTAATTCAAATAACCATTTATTAATATTGTCTTTAAACTCTTGATTGTTCTTTAAGTGTTTCCATTTTTCCTCTATGCCATTATATAATTTGGGACCAATGAAAAAAGATTGTCGTTGCGCAAATGTTGTTTGTACTCGAGGAATAAGGAAATTTTGTTTCCGTGAACTCCGAGTATTGCAGTTTTGCTGACTTTGATCATGTCTATCTTTGTGTTTATGAAAAAATATTATCACATATTTAATAAACAATTGCTTGACGTCCAGAACTTTCGCCACGTTGAAAAGACGCTCTGACGGGTAGTCATTAGGTTTCCTATAAATAATCCGTAACAACAGTTTTTGCGTCTTTATTAGTGGATCCAAGGCCTGTTTCGTGCAAGCACCCCACCCTACAATCCCATAAATCATAAGACTTTGGCATAGAGCTATGTAGGTGATTTTAATTGTTTCCGAGATAGTACATTGCGCAGTTCACGAAAAACATATATTAATTTCCGTAATCGATCAGAGAGTTGAATTATGTGGCTAGACCAATTCAGCTTAGAATCCACATTTATTCCAAGGTATTTTATGTTATCTACGACACTTAGTCGTTCACATGAGCATGTGCAGTCTTTAAGGCAATTGTGAGAGTGGATTTTTAAGAAGCTGGAGATATGAACTGATCATAGGCTAAAGTTCATTATTTTGGTTTTCGACGAATTAATTGTTAAAATATGTTTATTTAGCCACTCACTAACGGTATCCAGAGTATTTTGTAATTTAAGTGTGACTTCTGCCGAATTAGTCGCTTCCGTTAACAAGACCGTATCGTCTGCGAATGAGATGACTTTCGCATTGAGTTGGAGTTCAGATAATTCATTAATATATATTAAAAATAGGAGTGGCCCAAGCACACTTCCTTGTGGAACGCCATATCTTATATTTAGTTTATCACTGATCTGTCCATTTATTGCTGTTACCTGAGATCTGTCATCTAAGTAACTTTTAAACCATTCCATGGATACCCCTTTAACTCCAAAGCTCTCCAGTTTTTTACAGAGAATCGGGTGAGACACCGTGTCAAATGCTTTTGACAGGTCGAGGAACGCTGCCATGACTTTTCTCCCCTTATCAATATTTACTGATATATATTGGGTAACAGCGTTAATTGCATCTTGCGTTCCTCGACCTTCTCTGAAGCCGAATTGGTTAGTTGAAAGGAGCCCCTCATCCTCGACGTGTTTGATAAGCCTCTTTTTTACAATTTTTTCAATTACTTTTGAAATTATACTTTGTAGAGATATCGGTCGATAGTTTCCAATATCTTCTTTGTTTCCATTCTTAAATATTGGTATAACCTTTGACGTCTTAAGTGACTGGGGAAAGTTGCCCGATTTGAAACTTAAATTCACTAAGTATGCGAGAGGTTCGGAAATAAACTCAGCTACAAGTTTGAAGTGATTTGTGCGTATACCATCTAACCCGGGTGAAGAATCATCTTTCAGATTTTTTATGGTGTTTGCAATTTCCGATGTGTTAACAAGACCCAGCGCAAACTGCTTTTTAGTTTTAGGAAAGGTATTTATTTGGTTAGTCAACGCAGATTCAGTATATTTCATATCCACTAAAATGGAGTTTGCAAGTTTTTGTCCAACAGACACAAAATATTCGTTGGCATAGTTGGTTAGTTCTCGAAGATCCTTGTCCACGCTTTTTATTTTATTGCCAACCTTTAGTGCCTTGATTGAGGGTTTATTCTTATTTGTGTGTCCTATGTCATTAATTAACTCCCATGTTTTCTTCATATCTCCATTTGCTTGCTTAAATTTTTCGCTATAATATGACTCTTTGGTTTTCTTAATGATTGTTTTGCAGGTATTTCTATATTTTTTATAAAAACTTTGGAGTTGTACATCATTAGGATTTCTTCTTACTTCTTTGTGGAGCTTGTCTCGCTTTCTTATGCAGAATAATAGACCGTCCGTTATCCACGGATTGATTTTAGCTTGTGAACGAGAAAGATTAATTTTCTTTTCAGTTGAGGCGTTGTTTATGCAATCCAAAAATATTTTTAGGAAGAGGTCGGATGCTTTATTCACGTCCTTGGCTTCATAGACTTTATCCCATGTTGCCTCGCGAAACAAGTTTAAAAGTTTCTTATTGTCTGTGAAGGTTTTAGACTGGATACGCTGAGATATTTTTTTCATATTTTTCGTGATACATAGTCCAACCGCGTAGTGGTCAGTGATAGTAGTCTTATAGATAAATGACTTAATTGGCATTCTTGATTTGACCATTATGTGGTCTATACAACTAGATTGTTCGCTATCTGTTCTTGTCGCTTTGTCGATGGCGATTTTCAGTCTATTTTGGGTTAACATATTGAGGTAGTCTTCAGCCTGTGGATGTCGATTATTTATTATGTTAATATTAATATCCCCCGTTAGTATTATATTGGGTTCGTTCGAGTATTGCGAAAGCAAGCCGTTTAGCGATTGAACGAAGGTATTAATATTGGTTTTACTTGGTGTTTTATAAATGGCAAATATATTGATATCGTCCTCAATTAACATATGTAAGCAGTTGGCATCATCAATTTTCTTTTCTGTAACGAAAGCTTTTAGATCGGATTTCAGGTAAATTACAACGCCATCATTCTGAAGTCTTATATTTTCGAAAGGTAGAAACCGTTGGTGCGTTTCTGATGTCTGGCGGGAGCTGGTTCTATAGTATAGCTGCATGAACGGTGAAGGAATAAGTAAAAAAAGAAGAATTATGAGTTGGAATCGCAATTTTACTCTCCTGACTGGAACGGAGTGAAATACCATGACTTCCTAAGTGATATGACTTCCTAAGAAAGAGTATATTTAAAAGTGTATATATATAGAGTGAGTATATATTCAACACACCATAAAGGAACACGAGTAACAACAACCAGACAGCACTTAATCTAAAAAAAGAGAACAAGTTTTGCACAAAAACACTTTTCTTACATTGCTCCTCGACTGTTCAACAAAATGAATAGTGTTTTTCCTGCAGGACTGAAATCTAGGAATAGTCACGGCGTTAAGAAAAACCTAACCAAGTCACTTTTGACTATGGGTCGACAAGAAACGGAGACAACGAATAACATATATATTAAAATAGAGTACGATTTGTGAGGTATATGTATATATATAGTATTATTTTATATTTACCTATAAAGTATATATTTATTTATGTATGTACGTGTATATTTATATGTATATACCTAAATTTAAAATTATTACGCTTTAATATTTTGGAGACATATCAATCTTATTAAATTTAACATAATAATATACAAAGACAATACAGCAAGTTACGAAAACCACTCTACCTTCTTTTATATTAAGACTACCTTAGTACAGGTGAGGCCTAGTTAGGATGGCTTTGAATTTAAAAATATATGTAATATTATAGATTAATAAAGAATTTTGAATTTGAATTTGAATATAGAGTGAGTATATATATTACATGAATTATTGGGTGGGCCCGGACAATTCACGGCGCGCTTATCCGAATTTTGAACTCCAAACTCCACCTCGATCTTCGCATGACTACCGTGACGAAATCAATTTATTATTGGGTATTATTTGTATTTATTCATTTTTAGATAGAACAGGCCATATGGTAGATCATAGACTGTCGACAACGTTTGGAGTGATCAGCTACTACAGACTAACGTTCACCCCAGGAAGGTATAACGATATATAATCATTATTTCCAGCGTTGGGTCAACGTAGACTTGCGGACAAGACAGTCCACCGTCTAACAACGCCAGCAAGCCCATAAGAGACCAACGTCTTATCGCGTGGTACTGGGAAGTGAACCCAGCCCTCACGCCCTTACTCTCAGATTTGGCCGGATTTCTTTATCCTCCCGGCTGGCCACAGGTCCGGCTTGCGCGGCCTCTACCTGATATAAACATTATTTTAGTTGGAATTTATCGCGAACAGTGGCATCCTTTGCCTGTTTATCACTTGGGTGGACAACGGGTCGTTTTAAGAGTAGCTGACTACAGGTCAACAACCTCTGCTTAGAAAACGTATAAGAACATTTCCGACCCTCCCGGTTATTCGCCGGAGTCACCCAGCAGCGCCCGAAAGACATTCCTCGAAGGAAGTGATAGATATCCCCCAGGGGAAAATAGTCCTTTCCAGATTCGACTTTCTACGAGGACACTACCGTATGGGGGCTGAACTGTGAGTTGAGTTGACCCAAGTTAACGAGCGGGTCTTAGTTACTCAACTGCACAGAAACCTTAAGCTGCCACACTGTTGAGACAAAGAAAGCAGGACATTAGGATGTTTCTCAAAAGTAAATGATTAAAAGTCCGCTGCAGGACGGCTAAAACACTTGAATTTTTAAAAACCGCTGTGCACACAACACTCACTGTATCCTGTGTCACGTCCTTGCGATCGACGATGGACATTGAAAACATTTTAAGAAGGGGTTCCACTGGACGACGGTTACAAACTCTCTACTACGTGGAACCCCCTTTTTATTTTTTTTTCAAATTTCGCGCGCGCCGACCCTGCGGCCACACCACCGTTATAATTTGCTTAATAGCAGCAGTTTTCCGCCTATCCGCAGAACAACGGATAACGATTTACAGTACTTTAGTCCACCCTACGCAACAGTGGCTGCAACGTCGCCGAAACGTCGGGTTCTACAAACTGAACGCGATAAATTCGTTTTATCCTATTTATAACGGTTTTATATAGTATAAAGATTAGGTACAGATTTTATGTAATTATTTTATATACGATGAATTCATTCTCTCACAACAAATTAATTGTTAATTATGTATTTTTTCACGTTGTTAAACCTCAAAATGCGGGACCTACGATATAAATCTTAATTAATTGCTTTTATAAACGCCAGCTTACGAAGAGGCGGAAGGTAGATAATATAAAAGGTAGACTCCGGCTATTAATTTGCCGAACGGGAAAGAAAAGCGATTGGGAAAACCTAAGGCAGATTGACGAAAATTTAAACAAAAAAAGACAATAATAAAGCTAAGTTTTATTAAAATTCGGCTTTCTGCCTTTAGCATAAAATTTAATTCCTTTAATTTTAATTAAATATAAAAAAAAAACCCTAATTGTTTCTATTTTCCCCAAACATTTTGGACGATGCGTGGGACAAAGTGGAATTATAAAAGAACAATATTAAAATTACAAAGTATTTTAATTATAATAACAAAAAATATATAATATCTATTGTTTTATGCAGAATATACAATATTTTTCAAATGGTCCTAATAATATGGCCGGGTACTCTATACTTCGTTAAATTACTACTCGCAGATAATGGCTTCTTAGCACCCCAACAGTACCTCAAATCGATCGAAATAGGGTTTGTCAAAAAAAGCTTGTATTTTAGTAAAAACCCCTTTTTCATTGACAGAACTGTCAAATATTTTATTTTTGAACTTTTATTATGTTTGACTATCCTTTTTATATATTTAATTATATTGATAATTAGATTGGCCATGTGTTTACTGTTCTATTTTTCTTCGATTGTATTTCTTGTTTTGTTTTTTATTTTATTATTTCTTCTCATTATTTCAGGTTAAATTTGTTTGAGTAGTATTATAGTGTATATTGTCAATGCACAGTGTTAAATGTAGTTGATTTGGATCGAGTATTATATAGTATTTTATTTAGATTTATTTTTTACGTTACATATTTTGGCTACGTAAATGTGAACGTAAAAACCTGCATATGCTTTCCTTTCTTTATAACATCCTCAACAATCCTACCGCTCTCTCCAACCTAACCGAAAAATTCAATCACTTAGGAAGTCATGGTCTTCCAATTCGTTCCAGTCAGGATAGTAAAATTGCGATTCCTATTCATAATTTTTCCTTATTTACATATTTGTTCAACGTTCATGCAGCTAGACTATGGAGCAAGATCCCGTCAAATATCAGAAATGCACCAACGGTTTCTTCCTTTCAAGTGTCTGAAAAATCATCCCTAAATTCCTAGTAATCCTACGTCTCATCCCATCCTCTCCTATCCCCCGCTCCTTGCGAATACTCTCCAAATCATAATTATTTTTTTGAAATCATAGCAATTTTATTATTTGGGTATTTCTTGTTGTAATAATGTATAAGTTTATTTTGTTTATTTTACTTTTCTGGCACCTAAATTCTTACACTTCTAAGAAGGTTGGCTGTAAGAGATTGTACTTTAGGCAATAAGTCAGCCTATTGTATACCCCCAAGACTTTGCCGTTGTATGCCCCCCAAATCGATTGTCACCCCACTTTGCCGGCAAGACTTGCTAGAATCAACAGTAACTGTCATACGAACGTGGTAAGATACGTTATCTTAGTAAACAACATTGGAATTTATACCCATAAACATCATTTCATACTAAGCCTAGACAAACCTAGCGGATGTCTAGTGAAAAAGCTTTGAAAGCGCACGTCGACATCTAAGCAAAAAAACGGTTCAGAGGTAGTGCACAGTGACAGAGGTAGTGCACAGTGACAGAGGTACGCGGTAACAGATGGCACTGGCCGCCGGCGACTTTAAGCGAATAAAACACAATTATAACAAATAAAAAAAGGTGGACCAATTTAGACCACAATCATTTCAACTCTTACCATGACCAAATGATGCCTACATGGACACACAGACTCACAGACGGACTTCAGTCTGTAAATGGTCCTAATCGTCTCGGGGGGGGGGGGGGGGGGCAAATATTTTTGTCTTCATCTCCAATTTTTTTTTTGCGCGTTCACAATACATTCCTCTGCCGGGAAAGTAATAGCTACGAAGAGCTCAATCAGTTACCTAATATTTTGCATTGGTTATCGTGTATTGTTTATATACGAGTATAATTTAGCAACGAAAATATTTCTCGAAAAATCCATACCAAATATCTCATTATTACCATAGATACATAGACGGCCGCTAAAATATTGAACACGCGTCATTGAACGGATATTTCTGGTAAAATGCCATTGTCAAACATCGCTGTTCGGTCGTCATTGTCAAACATCGGGTGGTGAACAGTTTTAATTTGAATCTAAAACACTTTATCAACCGAATTCAGAGATTTTATGTACATTTTATTCCAATTTTACCTGTTTTTTGAGTTGAAAAATTGGGTGCGGTGTCATTACTAATTATTGAGTTTTTTGCGATAAATAACTCTAAAACTGCAAAATGCCTAATTCGTTGACAAAATACATATTATTTTCAAATACAAGTTTTCGGCGTATTTGTAAATTAATGTGGTTATTTTTTTCGAGAAATCATAAAAAAAATATTGGTTTTTATGAGCTAATATCTAAATATTTTTGTATGTAAATCAGCAAAACGAAATATCAGCTTTGATAGAGAATCACGATACTATTTACAATTTCTAAATAGCGTTCCGTATTTTTCCGTAAAACAAGTACAAGTTAGAAATGCAGAGTTTTTATTCACTTTTTCGACTTTCTCATATTTATTCATAATTATATAATTGTTTTACAAAATAAGATTTCAATATTCTATATACGAACTTTCAATGTGATCATTGCACAGTTATTCTTTTTATGATTGCGCCGCTCAGTCCATTATTAAATATTAATAATAATGGACTGAGCGGCGACTGCCGCCCTATTATTTTGAAGCGTTTTGATTGTGGGACATTTTATACATACCTTTATGAATTGAAAGGTGGCGATGGGCGGCAACCTCCTCATGTGCGGGTAGTAGAAGGAGGAGGCGGGATGAGCAGGATACTGTGACGTCATCCTGTAGGCAACTCCCTGGGGCGACGTTGGCCAGTTGGGTGCCGTGAAAGTAAAGCCGTTGTCCGTCCCAGCGTCTATCGGATCCGCCTGTAACCAATGTTTATGTTCATGATCGAAGACCTTTTCTATCCAGTTCAATACAATGCGGGTTCGGTGAGTAATGTTTTGTTGAATTAGGTCACGTCCACAATCCACCGCCAAAAAAAATACTTTGATAAGACCCAGTTACAGACAAAAACAAGCGTCAATAGTCTTTTACTGTCCAAAATTGCAAATACAGTTAGATATGTCGTAATAATAACACAAATTATCAAAACACGAATGAAACAAATTAAAAAAAAAAAATACGTGTGGCACACGGGGACTGCCGCGGTAAAGCTATTGCATAGCATTTTTAACAACTTAAGCAATTATAATAATATTTTTTTTCTGTTATCAGATAACTGCGCTCTATCTAAAACGTTGAAATTATTCCGAATCATTTGCGGCTGCGAAAGCAAATGATTCGGAATAATTTAAACGTCTTCATAGAGCGCAGCGCACGAATTTTTTATTCGATAAAGCAAAAAAAAACGGATTATTCGAAAAAAATCGTAGATAAAAAGATAGATAATTAAATTATCTTTAAAATGGTGCAGGTTTCATCATAATACGCCAGATAGTATTTGCGTAGTAGTCGTTTTTGTGTTCGGTTAGACCTAATTTCACAAATTAATTACACTATGTAATATAAACAAAATCTAAAATATTCAAAGCTAAGAATATAAGGAAAATGTTCTTGTTTAACATATATTTTTTTCGAATCGTAAGCAGTACTCGTTTAGACGTAATTATCAGTTTAAAATCATTAATTTTCGTTAAGAAATTTCTTCATTCGGTCGCCGCGCTGGCCTAGGCCCGCGATAAAAGCTATGCAATAGCTTAAAATATATCAAAGATAACAATAATCAAAAACTAATGCAACAAATAATCAATAAAAATAATACTAATAATAACCAAAGTTCAATAATCACATATTAAAAACTAAAGTAATTACAATGAATAATCAAACATTCGGCTCGATTGCGTTTTTCATTAACTAAAATCAGAAATTAGTTCATTTGGACGAGACAGAGCAGTACGTCAGAGCGGAATGTAAAATAAATCACCGAAGATAAATCACCTAAATCTAACACCGCACGAAATGTGTTCAAACTTATTCGGGCGTCTATAACTTCGACCGGTAGTTATGGTGAGGGAAAATCGACGATAGTTCATGTCATATTCCGTTCCCACGATTGCTCTGTCCTGTTCGTTTGAACTAAGTTCATATTTTAATTCACGAAGAAACGCAATCGGGCCCATTTTTTACCTCGTATATTTTTTAATTAGAATAATAGATATATCTTAGATAGGGAATATTATTTTTATAATAAGTACTTCCGGTGAGGGTCGTATTATTATTCGTACAAATGGTTCTGATATAAATAACCTATGAATAGGTAGCCAAAGACCCAAGGTAGGACGTAAACAAACAAATCCACCGCAATATGTTTTATGTAGCGAGAAATCCATGAATAAATTTTCTATAATACCTATTATAATCACCAGATAACCTATAATAATCACCAGATTACTTATAAATATCACCAGATAATAATCACTATAGAAATATAAAATATTTTTTTTTTGGTCTCAGAGTCAAGGAGTTGAATAATTCTATAAACAAATTAGAAACCTTTCAACGTTTAATAATTTAATTAATTATTTCATTATTTCACCGACTTCATTTGTTCTGCTTTTCCCGAATTTTACTGAAAACCTAATTTATTTTGAAAGATTTCGATCCCCTAGAGAGGATTCATCGACTTATTTACCTATTAATTGACACTGGAAAATTGTATTATAAAATCGGTATCTGAAAATTTAATATTATTATAAAAACTTCAGACCTTCATCTAATTATTCTTTAAATATTTATAATTAAATCAGTTTCAATGAAGTTTATCTTATATTTTGCTACCAATACCGTTTTAAATACAAAAATATATTTTTAAAATATTATTTGAAATATTTTAATGTCAAACATATCAGAACTTACTATTTAAATCAATGCTCAAAATTAATTTATATTAAAAACCCCACAAAGGTATAGCACTTACAATTTGTAAATTATATATAATTCTAATATTTTAATGATATATTCGACTAACTATGTACACTAATTAAACCTATTTACTATACTATCGGCTACCTATGTAGGTACTATAGTAATACAATGTAAAATAAATGAAAATTCCTAATAGTTGATGTGTGCCAAAGAGCGTAATACTTATTTTTAACAACGAAGGCTATATTGGTGGAATTTACCATATTTTAAATTTTGTCATTTTTAGTATACGATTATCTACTTTTATGTTTATCACGTTGTTACTTTGATAATTATTTATTTATTTATTTATTTATTTATTTGCAGCTGTTATAAAAAACATATACAAAAAAAACAAGAACACACAGATTAAAAATTAAAACTATAAATAGACCAAGACTATGAAATAAAGCTACAAACGCTGCAAATTAGGGGTATCCTCAGGATATCTCTTATCCTGGTTTTCAGGGCACACCTATTAATTATTGATACATAGGTATATGATTTTTAAAATAAAATAACCAAATCAAATAAATCTTAAAACAAAAAATCCAAATAATCATAATCAAATAAATACACAAATCGAAATAATCAAAATCAAGATATTTAACATCAAATGATATTAAAAGAAAATAACGTAATTACATAAATTTAATAATCTACATATAATAAATCAAAAATAATCAAAATCAAAATATTTAACATTAAATAATCAGGTTACAAATTAATATGGTTAAAGACATTGTGCTCTTTATTTATTCAGAAATTTTATTTCCTGCATTATTTTCTAATTATCAAGGATTTCAACCCGATTATAAATCACCTCAATTATTTTGTATATATACTGGATGTCCAGGCGGCTTATGACAATGCCATGATTCCCCCTCCTTGAGAGGAGACTTGTCAGTCTAGGTGTGCCTCACAAACTTTGCTAATTTATCTGTCACCTTCTATCTGGCCGCACCATAAACGTTACTTCCCAGTCTGATCCCATTTCAAAGCCAGTCTACAAGGGTTGGCCTCAGGGTAGCGTGTTGTCCCCTATTTTATACAATCTCTATACAAGGGGGTTGGAGAATGTTGTACTGGATCACTGCAGGATACTGCAATACGCAGATGATGTAGTTTTATACCACTCCTCGTCCAACCTCTCGGCCTCCTTACTGAGGGTATCAGAAGCTCGTGAGTCTCTAGAAACATAATTCGGGACTAGCTATATCTATCTATATATATATCGTGATAGTTTTGACTATATTATATAGTCCAAACTATCACGATAGATAATTTTCCTTAATCACTAAGAATGTTAGACGCAATGACGCATCCAAGTGTAGGAATGCCTACCTAATGGAGTAGAATGAATAGTATTGCATTGTATTGAAATTATAATATCGTACTAAAAACACTGAAAAATTCGGCAATCTGATAGATTCATAATCTAATTCAAAATATATATTTATACAAAGAATAAATTGATTTTTTATGAAAAGTTTAAGTTATATGAAATTAGAATGAAATCGGAAATATTAAAACTGCATTAAAATCAAATGTTAATAAACAGAAAAATATTCATTACATTATGTAACTGTTAAAAAGTAAATTTAAGATTAAAATAAGAATTAAAAAATAAAAAATATTCAAAATAGAAATACTAAGTCCTCAACATGCTAGTCCATGATACGACAAAATAAATTCACTTTAAAAATCGAAATGTTAATTGTACAAAATCAACGATCAAAATAAATAACTTTAAGTAACGACGCAATTTCCAATATAGTTGGTTTATGTAGTTGTAGACGCAATAAGTAGTTGTTTTATGATGGAAACAGCTTTTTTTGATGGATAAAATAATAATTAAAAATAAAGCAATTATAGTGTTTTATTCGACAAAATTCGAATCCAAATATTAATAAAAAAGCAAAGAGGTACCTCAATGGTGATTGTATCGAGCCAGTTGCCGTCGACGCATAAATCAAAGCTGTCAATCCCGACGAACCAATCAGGCGATGGGACAAGCCTTGATATTGCTGAAACCTGAAACAATTAAAAATACCATTTTTATTATTTTTATTAAGGACCGATAACAGGGAAGTGGCATTGAAGGTGAGGTATAAATTATGTATCGATTTGGCCAAAGACCCTAGGTAGAATGTAAACAAGCATTTGTGCAATACTATTCAAGGGTTCAAACTGGGATTACACATTTGAGAAAGCAAACGAGGGCATGGAAATTGTTAAAAATTGGCTAGGAAACTTTATGTTGACGCTTAATGTTGGCAAAACCAAATACATGCCATTTAGTATAACAACCAGAGGTCAACCCACTACTAATAAAACTATTGTAATACACGAGTGCGATAGCGTAGAGTCTTGTAACTGTCAGCCTATACAAAGAGAAATATCTTGGAAATATCTAGGCATCACTCTAGATTGCTTTCTCCGTTGGGATTCTCATATACATAACGTGGCTACGAAGGTGCGAATCCTTGGATATGTTTTCAAAGAACTGAGGAATATTCTGGATTCCAAAACACTAAAAACTGTTTATTATGCTTTATGTGAATCGCTTATTACTTACGGCATAATTGGATGGGGTGGATGTGGTAAAACCCTGCTAGAGCCATTGCAAGTTGCGCAGAAATTTATATTAAAAATTATTCTACGTAGACCATATCGCCATCCCACTAATAAACTTTATAAGGAAGCTAAAGTTCTTGACTGTAGGCAACTTTTTCTATAAACTTCCCTCTTAAGGCTATTTTTGGACAGTAACTCAAATTTAGGAATAATTCAGAACCGGCGACCAACGAGACAAGTTTTAGAAAATAGCTCAATAATACCCAGAAGGAAAACATCATTTGGACAAAGACATTACTCTTTCATTGCGCCGAGATTTTACAATCTGATCAATATGGAAATAAAAATGAACTTGACATTCAGGGAATTCAAAAATAAACTAAAGAAATGGTTATCGAATCATGACAGACTAACCATACATCAAATGTTAGAAATAATAGTATAATAAAACTTAGGTGCACAAATTATTAACATATTTTTAAACATATATGTTAAGTATATTTTAACATTGAACTAACTACCAAAAATTATTTGACTTTGACAATGAAGTATACTTTTTAGACTAGGTAATTTTATATTAATAAATATTAATGACCGTTTCTTCCTTTTCTCACATATAACTTTATTTATTTTATTTAATCGAATTTTATATGATATTTATTGCAGATTAAATAATGGAATTGCATTTTATTTATTATATTATCTTTTAATATTTTTTTATTATTATTATTTTTTTATTTTATTCTGAAGACCACATTTTAGGGCAATTTAGTGTCATTAGCTTTTTACTACAACCTGTATATTTGTAAGCAACCAAGCAATCAAGCAATCTTGATTGTAATATTGGAGTCCTGTCCACCATAGAACGGGCTAGTCCCAGTTGGGTGACAGAAACAAATAAGCAAAAGGTTAAGGGTTTGCCATTCGGTTCCTGTTATTTTTATAAGCTAATCAATGTTTCATAGTAATTAATTCTTAAATAAATAAATAAATAAATAAATAAATAAATATATACGTATATGTAGCGAGAAATCTGTGTACGAAATTTGGTAAAAATGCGATAGGTTTGCTACATTGCAACCCGAATGCACAATAAACTTATAGAAACTGTTAAAAATTAGATAATATTAGGGTTCAAAACTATAATTAATTAAATGGGTAATGAAGTTGGTGCGTTCTGAAACGGGGAATGAATTGGCAGTGAAGTTAATTTTGTTTAAAATATTATATCTAGTAAAGAAGGTAAATATATCTATTCGTATTATTATTATTTGTGCCTAATCTTTATTATGTATAGATATTTTACACGACTGCCCAACAAAAAAGGAGTGCCACACCATAGCTTCTAAACGCTTCAACCGATTTAGAGGTGTCTGGCCGTGTTAGATTCGTTACATCTTCCCAAGTGTCATACCTCAACTCTCGTAATTTATTTTTATTTATTTATTTATTTGTAACGAAACAGATAGTAGGTGGTACATTTCATTAATAACATAGTGCCTTACATAATATGCTCTAACCTACTATCCTACAATATTGTTAAAATGCATCCGTTAATAAGGCTCTAATCTAGATATTATATATATATATATATATATATATATATATATATATATATATATATATATATATATATATATATATATATATATATATATATATATATATATATATATATATATATATATATATATATATATATATATATATATATATATATATATATATATATATATATATATATATATATATATATCTTATTTCATGGGAACGAGCAAATGAAGTATTTTTTTTTATTTTTTTTTAATAGCTGGCTGATAGCGAGCCCAGCAATCGTATATCGTCCTTTTAAAGAGTGGATATATTCGAATTTCAAATCGAATTTTCGAAATGTCATTCCGCATTTAAGAGACGATTGATTGTGATTTTTTTCATTGTTTTTGCTTAAATTTGTCTTTAATAAAGACATTTTATTTTGGTTTGCAAAAGGATACGCTTTGTTTTTGAGATGTGGATGAAGGGCGATCGTTCGCTAGCGATAAAGGGATCCCATTAAACCTACAGTGTACCGTCGAAAGTGGTACTCATCCAAGAATACATCTCGTTTAAACAATAAGCATTTCCCAGTCCAGTCCGGGAAAACCTTCCAGCTATGTAAGTGGCTTTTATTATTTTTATTTTTTCATCAAAGTGTCATCCTTTAAACGAATTCTTTAAAAAAAGATTTTACAAAAAACCAATCATATATACAGGGTTATTGGTTATTAGAAGTATTCCTTTAAACAGTTCATAGAAGAGGTCAATTGCAGTCGATTTAACCATATAATGCCTGATGCAAAAATGAAGCATTCCTGAGATATTTAAAATTTTAGTTTTTTTTTTAAAACAACCGACATCTTTCGTTAAAAAATTAATTTTAAAAAAACTACGCATTATTTTAATATTCCTTTATTGCTTTTGGGTTGGTGACATCCCAAAAAATAAATATTAGCTATGGAATGTACATTATTAAAGTTAATTTTGTCACTATGCTCGAAAACATTTGAAAACTAATAAAAAAATGCGACATATTTACACAAAAATGCATGTTTAAAACTAAAAGTCACAACATTATTTTGTATGCATATTAGCTTAAAAACATCTGCATCTTATTAGCTTTCGAATGAAGTATTACAACCCCAAATCCACAAAGGAATGACAAAAATATGATCAAAATAATAGTAGGAAGAGGTGCGGGACGACGAAGGGAAGGAGAGGTGCGGGACGACTTGTGAACCGATTTCTGTGATTGATTGCCCTCCTGGCGATTCGAATTGTGATCTATTATAAGGACTGGTTATGGCTCAAAGAGAAAGAAGACGTTCCTTCACAAATGAAGCATATGCAGATATCCTGTATCACTACGGATTAGCCAGAGGCAACTCTGCAGTTGCCCGTCGTGAATACGCGGCTCAATTTCGAAATCGCCGAATACCCGATGTCGTGTTTTCGATAGTGTTTATCGTCGGCTTCGGGAGACTGGCACCGTCCGTAGACGACAAGGTAATTAGGTGTTTTTTACATTAGAGTTACAAAAAAATACTCGGTTATTAGTTTCTTGTTAGTTACCATTATCTTTTTTCAGTTCCCCAATCGATGGATTGGCAGGGGCGGCCCGATACCCTGGTCAACGTGGATTCCTGACTTAACACCCATGGACTTGTCTGGGTTCACATGAAGTCGTTGGTCTACCGTGATGGGTTTCCTGTCCCCACCGTGAATGAGCTAAGAAAACGCATAATAAATGCAGCTCAACAAATAAGAAACACTTTGACTACTAAGGTAGTCAAAAGTGAGCTGCGTAAAATAATGCGTGTATGTTTGCGAAATAGAGGTGGTCATTTTGAAAATGAACTGTAGTAAATAAATGAAAAAAAATATATTTTTCTCCCACCAGTAAGTTAAAATCGTAAGATTTCTCTAACTTTATGTTAAAACTGTAACTTTATGCTAAAAATAGTAAGATTTATCCAACTTTAAGCCAAAAATAATTTATTGTGTAACATATTCTATTCATAGTAATTGTTAAACTTAAGGGTTTCAATAGAAATTAGGTTTCGAAATTGTTTAAATAATGATTTTACAATTAAAACTTAAAATTTGTTTGTAGAAGATGTGCTTCCAATATTTAACCTTTAAACATTTGGTTGTACCTACACCTATTGTTTTGGTCATATTTTTGTCATTCCATTGTCGATTTGGGGTTGTAATACTTCATTCGAAAGCTAATAAGATGCAGATGTTTTTAAGCTAATATGCATAAAAAATAGTGTTGTGACTTTTAGTTTTAAACATGCATTTTTGTGTAAATATGTCGCATTTTTTTATTAGTTTTCAAATGTTTTCGAGCATAGTGACAAAATTAACTTTAATAATGTACATTCCATAGCTAATATTTATTTTTTGGGATATCACCAACCCAAAAGCAATAAAGGAATATTAAAATAATGCGTAGTTTTTTTAAAATTAATTTTTTAACGAAAGATGTCGGTTGTTTTAAAAAAAAACTAAAATTTTAAATATCTCAGGAATGCTTCATTTTTGCATTAGGCATTATATGGTTAAATCGACTGCAATTGACCTCTTCTATGAACTGTTTAAAGGAATACTTCTAATAACCAATAACCCTGTATATATATATATATATATATATATATATATATATATATATATATATATATATATATATATATATATATATATATATATATATATATATATATATATATATATATATATATATATATATATATATATATATACATGCATATACATATATATATATATATATATATATATATATATATATATATATATATATATATATATATATATATATATACATACACATATACATACATACATAAATATATACACACATATCCACATATACATATACATACACACACATACATATATACATATACACACACATACATATCTACATATATTTTTATTTTTACATTAATTTTACAATAATATCAACTAAGTAGTTGTATAAATGTCTCTTGTTGCCAAATCTATCGAGTTGCAGGGAGAGTACGTCTAGAAATAAATTTTGTTTCGCTTCTAAATACGTGTTTTTCTTTAAACAGTCAGAAACTTTTGAAATGACCCTCGTATTTACCTGTTTTATAAAATTAAATTTAACTTCATTGATTCTGTTTAGTTTTCGTGCCTTCGGCGCCACTATTCACCCAGTTAAGAGGGGCTTTAAAGCCAGCTCTGTTAGTTCGACCCTCTGACATATTTTCAGATAGTTTGACACACTGTAGGCGGCTCCGCAAGTGGTAGACGAATCATGTACATATATGCATCACCGGAGACATTAAATGTGCAATGCCACTCTATTAGGAGGCCAAAGTCTGTACATGATTATATTTGAGTTTATTAACTCAATCTTATGACTCCCAGGGAAAACTGACCCACATGGCACAGAGTCCCACCCGTGTTTGAATTTCTACATGTAGGCTACCGGATGGGTGTTGACCCGTGAGTTGTGCCGACCCATGAACGAAGCGGGTTATAATGGCCCAACTGCACAGAGCCTGTTAGCACCCTGACTGATGAAATGTCATCAGTCATGTTTTCAGTTATCATTTCTGCAGTCATTAGTTACGTCTGAACCTAGGCAGGTAATTGTTTGTTTGTTTCTACTCTTTATTGTGAAATTTCACAATGTTAGGGTTTTTTATCACATGACAATCTCTTACAACCAACCCTAATATGGTTGTAACATCTGTGTAAGTGTGTGTCTTGTTATTGCATTCGATCGACAGAATTGAAGTTTTAATTTAAACGTTAATTGTATCCCAACGAAAAATGGTGACGCATTCGGGAATCGAACCCGGTACCTTACAGTGTAAGCTCAGGTGACCTGACCACTATGCCATCGGGCCGTGCAATCATTGCTCTCGGCTTCTGAAGAGATAAATCCGTCGAACTCTAAAGCCATTACTAGTCGCTATGTTTCGTTTTTATACTCGGAAAGATATGGGCCCTCGTTAGCAGCATTAGTCCTCTATGAAATAGCGAGCGGGGCGTGCGTAACAGCCCGCATAGGTTTGTAGAATCGTCTTAAACAACAAGAAAACTTTTGTCGGAGACCGCAGAGTTGGGAAACTCGGACGGCGCCGCTTGTTTTCGGTCACAAAGTTTCCACCGTTGCCCGGCGACCAGTGGCTCTTGGTCCCTCTCTTCCTTACCCATCCCCATCCCCCACCCCCGCCCCAGGTAAAGTTTCGCAAAATTTTCAACAAGGTAGATATCCAATTCTCGCGAATCGCGCCCCTATGCCGCGGACACAAAGAGGGGGCGGGTTATTGGATTCTCGACCTTTTCGCTGTGATGAAGCTTTTCTTCGGAATGTCACATTGGGACCTGATTCGTACATTGAGTTTATTCCGCTTTGTGAATACGTCCTCGACCGAGGGTAAAGTTAGTAAAATAATGTGTCGAAATACAAGCGATATTGTAAAATAGACAACTCTAGAACGCTAACGTTTGTCAAAACGACGAGTATAATATACATATATCTCCCCCTCCCTTTGTAATTGTTTACCTACACACTCGCAGTTTCACACCAACTTAGTGACCGCTAGACTGCATCGCATGGGAGTCGCGTTTAGCCGGTAGGTATATTCGTATTTGAAATGAAATGAAACAAAATAGTAATTAAAACTAAGAAAATGAATTATTTGAAGACAATGACAGTATTTCATCGGTTATTCTAACAATTTCTGATATAACTGCATCCGGAGGAACTGCATCCGGAGGCAACGGAACGAAGAGTGATAGAAGATGGTCAACCCATAATGCATCAAACTGTGTTTCCTTTAGAGCCGCCTGCACTAATTCAAGTCGCGCAATAATGACGCGTCAGTCCGTCAGCGCAGAGAGCAAAATTTTGCCATGTTAGTAGTGGTAGCAAAAAAAATATAGAAATAAGAATACGTCAGTCTCCACAAAAACAAATAGGAATAAGAATACAAAGATTCACACCTTTGTAATGCAGCTTCCAGACATACTTTAGGGGCGGTCCACATAATCTAGTCAGCTATTTTACTTTTACTTTGATTGTTCGGCTAATAAGGATTAATAGTAAGTATTACTGTATACATTATTTCAAATGTATTTTACCCTTTTTCCTTTACAGGTTATACACACGTTTATAAAAAAATAATGTCAGCCTTAGAACATATTATAGCCTAGTTAGGTGATATTAAAATAGGATCGTTGGCAATAGTTTTTGGCATATCATGTTATCAGTATTTTGATACTGGTTTTTTGTCTATTAAATTTTAATTGTACATGTTATCCATTTTCTGTCGATTACTGTGAATTAAAAATTAAACGAAATACTCATTGATAAAAAAACTGACTGGCGAAAGAAAAAAAACGGATATTTCTTGAAAAAGCGATGGCCCCGTATGTCTCCTTTTAATTCACTCGGCTTTAAATGTTGTATTTCAAGAATACACACCTCGATTTACAAAAAAAAACATATTCTGTTTTCGTATTAATTCGGATAGCTATCAAAATGTTGACGACCGTATAGATGAAAATTTAATTTCTCTGACGTCAGTTTGTTTGACAGCTTTCCGATCCATTTCAGGTACGGACCTCCAAAGATAATCGGCTCTTCTGGCAACGAACACATTCTGAAGACACAAACTAAAGACAAAAAACAAAAAATGTAGGTTTTTTACAAAAAAAATATATATTTTTAAAAGTTTGGTGATTTTATTATACTATACTTGACATTATTCTATATACAACTGACTACATACAAGTGAGCTAAAAATAATGTCCATTTTTTACGCTTTGGTTACCAAGGAAAATCATGTTTATTTCCACTTCAGGATATTAATTTATTTTCTCAGTAAAGAAATCTGAACTTCATAAACATTGTACATTATTTTCAATTCAGTTTATTATATACTACAGGTAATAATCTCCCGTCAAGAACAAATGCTAAGATCTATAAAAAAAAATCATTTTTGTTTTTTTTCCAAAAACAAATTTTCCGGTTTTCTTGTTCAGTTTGATGCAGAGAGCCATCACTTGAAATAAATATTCTAGGGCCCGAACATAAAAAATGGTATTGTTGATATGGTGATGCATCGAAGCGCTGAAATACCTACATACTGGAGTAATTTATTATATTGTATTTAAAGTTTATTCAATCGCCAGGAACATCTTCAAACCGTTTGTGAAGGCTTGTGCCCTTCATCCGCATAGGTCTTCAATTGTGAATGGCAGTGGACGCCACTGGTGAGACGGCTGCTGCGATCCAAGATAAAAAGATTGACAAAAAGAGGGCTCAGCGCGTGTCATGTCACCGTCCGTCGACTCAGTGTCCCTATATTTATACACCACATTAGTGCCACTTAAATATAATTCAAAATAGGGAGTTTGTCGAATGCGATAAAATATTATCGTAGGTATCATCAACGTTTTAGAGTTTAGCTGTAAAATTTCAAGTTTAAAAATGGTGGCGTTATCGCCCATTATTACGGTGAGATTTGTAAATTTAAGTTAGAGAATTCGTTTTCCCAGTTCTCCGTTTCCCGGTTCTCCAGTTTCCCGTTTTCCCCTTTTTATTAATACTTATCGTTAATAAAATATAATTATTGATATTCATGTAAATATATCTATTCTTCTTTTAAATTTAATTTTATTTACATATTTATATATTTAATCATTTCGGTAAACATACAGCGCATACAATACAATACAATATAGCGTATCATACTAAGAAAAAAAATTCTTCGGCCGATATTTTTTTCTTGCAATAAGTAGGTACAGTATTACGAAATATTAGCATATTAAATTAAACATTACAAATTTAATTCAAATACTGAGTTTATAAATCGAAAGTCACTTAAATGTGCAGAGAATTGAAAGTGATATGGTTGAATCCGGAGCTTGACGATGGTATATGGATAATAAATGAAAATGAAATACAAACGGAGCTGCCATGGAAATCACCAACCGGAGTCGGGCCCATCGTAATATTATTTTTTACACTTCTGGGAGGTGAGCAGTGGATTCCGGCTGTGATAGGTTTAGGATAGGTGTCTTGCCACGTGTGAGCGTACACCTTACCACCCATTATCTCCCCCTTCGAAGCCATAGAATTTGAGATGCGCAAATCGCGGTTTTAGATATTTTTTCTAGGAAAGAGTTGATTATTTTTCTGGAAAGGCCAAGATCTTTAAAGAGGTATATAATATAGATATATAATACAGATACGTTGTATAGTGAATATATAGATATAGATATGTAGGTACTGTTGTGTTGCATATTTCGTTTTTTTTAATGTGTCCGGGCTTTTTAGGACATGTCTCTTCAAAAATATGCGGCCTGGTTGTTCTTATCGATTGCCTCTTGCATATCCTGGTGTGTGATAGAGGTTGACAGTTGTGGGCAGGATCGGAGGTGGTCTTCATCCTGCAGCGCTCTACATATAGGGTTCTCTGCGTAGCCCCAGCGAACGAGATTATCCCGGTATCTTGTCACAACCACCCTCAGTTTGTTGAGACTGCGCCAAGTGGTGAAGGGGAGATAGGACCCCGTGCTATCTGTTCCTTAACATTCTCGCCAAATGAAGCCCTACATTGAGTTATGCGATTCGATGATTGACTCTCAATGAGCGGATGTGTTCGGCTCATGAAAGATTTTCTCGATTTGAGGCGATTGTGGCGTGACTCCTGTCCGTGTGTTCGGCACACAAGTCTCTATTATCACAATCCACTTGTGCACGAAAAACTTCCCAAAATTTACTACGTCAATTAATAACAGAATTTCTATAAAATAACTAAAAATATAAGCAAAAAATGAAACGATGAATCAAGTGTTATTTAAATTTAAAATTATTGTAATATAAAATAAAATAACACATGACTACGTAACCACATGCAATTAAATGACGATACAACGCGCGATAGAGTTGCTTTTATATTATCGTACCCACGATATATTTATCGTGGGTTAATATTATTTTAAGCGTCCCTAAAGTTGGCTGAAGGCGGATTGCTTCCACCTGCGCGTCAGGTGATGCGATTCCGCTTTTTACGGGACTATATAAAATTAAATGAATCGACGAAACTCCTCCTGCTTTATTAAACATTCGTCGCTTTTATTACATCTATAAATTTAACATTTTGAATTTATCAATTGAATGAATGAATTTCGCGCGTGGCATTTTATGGGGACGTTGAAAGTAACGTTTTGAATGGCGAGTAGGAAGCGTCTTCTTTGTTATGCATTCTATTACTTTCCCGGCCAGCCAGCGGTTAGGGTGATTACTGTGAACGCCCATTTTTTTAAATATTAAGACGGAAATATTCCTCTTGCCCCCCCCCCCCTCTACCGAGACCGGGACCAAGATTAGGACTGTTTCCAGATTGAAGTCTGCCTGTGTGTCTGTGTGTCTGTGTGTCTGTGTGTATGTACTCCTCCACGGTAGCGCCCAAACGCTTCATCCGATTGAGCTGAAATTTGGCATGCAAACATCATTTTATCACAGCAAGAGTTGAGATTGTCATTGAAATCAGTCCACCAGAGGGGGCGCGCCAGTCATACTTCAATCTCGAAATATTGGACTTAGAGACTTGAAATTCGGTACACAGATGCGTCGTTGGGCCGAAACCGCATTGAGAAATTGGTTGGAATATCTATTATAAAAGCGAAACAAATATATTTTAAATTCCGCCGTATTTAAGAAAATACTACATAATATTGGAAAATAGCCATTTTAATAACACGGAAATACTACAAATTTACTATATTTGCGATCATAGTCACTTGACATAATCACTATCAGGGGAAGGGGGGGGGGGGTTGGCGGGGGTTAAGGTTGGGGGGGGGGGGGGTTGGGGGTTGAGGGGGCTGGCGCGCGGAGGGAGGCTGCTTCTCTGCTTGCCGGTAAAGTCTTAGGATAAGGCAACCGATTATTCTTTTTCCCGATACTACGTTTTTTTACTTTCTATAAAAGATGACAGTAAAAGTTTGGTGAAAATTTCGTTATTATCCTTGGTAATTATATATGATATTAGATTTTTCAATGTCATATTACGCATTGCACGCCTAAAAAGCAGGTTGTGCGGCACTGAATAATTGGGAAATTCCATGTTAACACACCGAAATCACAATAAAATAAATTGAAATATTTACAAACCATACTTTCCACGCCATAGCCATTCCTAACTCGATTCCATTCCGATGTAAGTGTGCAAGAGTCTTTAGGCAGAAAAGACCATCTGCCAGTCACATCCTGTCGTTGACGTCGGCTAGCAAAGAGGGAATTCCACTACTAATGGCTTGATTGCGTCAAAAAGCAGCCGCCGCCGCGAAATTATTATTATTACGACAAAGGAATGCGCGTTTCATTTATGTGCTGTAATAAATCGTCCATTCATCCAATTGCTGTCGCCTTAGTTGATAATTGTAATTAGTTTTAATCCAGTGCAGCAAGAGTCATTGAGAGAAACGAGAGAGTCATGGAGGAATTACACCACGTGATCGTCAGATACAGTGCTAAGTCCCGTTAGATGTGCATAGCGCCGTTTGTTACTTGAGCTGTGTCATAGTACAATAACATCAGTAGGACATCTCGAGCCCGTTTTCGAAATAAGTACCTACGCTTCACCGAACCACCAGGGTTGCTACAACAAATACACAATTGACAAGTTGTGATGTGCAGAAATATAATTCTTTCTAACTATTATGTACATTTATGTATTTTTAGTTTATAGATCAAGAGTCGGTTCCCAAAATTATACTGTAACAGAATATATGAGTTAGTGCTGACTTTGTGTGACAGCATTCAT
Organism: Micropterix aruncella; assembly: GCA_944548615.1. Classification (NCBI taxonomy): domain Eukaryota; kingdom Metazoa; phylum Arthropoda; class Insecta; order Lepidoptera; family Micropterigidae; genus Micropterix; species Micropterix aruncella. The sequence continues at coordinate 22,960,600 of OX155957.1, forward strand.
AAGTTGTTGCATGTATTCAAAATACCTATATTTTAGTAAGTTAAAGTAGGCACTTAACAAAAACGCATCTACCTACCTACGCACTTACATACCTATGCACCTACTTACCTAGACACATACTTACTTACGCAAATGAACAATAAACGTTACCCCGTAAATGTAATTTCGTAACGTAAATGTAAATACTCGTAAATGTAATTTCTGATAGGTTGCATTACAGCCTGTACAGAAAACATTCCACTTTTGTATAGTTAGCTGTCGCGCGACAGCCCTGACTGGCTAGCACCGAGGCGCCCGAGAATCTAGTGGTAGCGTACGGATAACGGGCGCTTGTATGAGTGCGAAATCGGTGCGTACTATGGAGATGTTATACTGTTCTTATTTTACTATGGCTGTGTCGATCTTAAGCTGTTTTCAATGTTCTATTTCTGTACTTCAGTAATATTGTCATTATATTTCTTGTACAAGCATTAAATAATTAATAAAATAAATAAATTAAATAAGGCTCAACATTGAAGGCGATGGCGACGTGGTAAAGGCGGGAGCATGCGCGTGGCGCTCTTGTTTTAGAAGAATTCAAACAAAAAATAAATATATTAAAAAGATTAAAAAACATAACTGCCGTTACAGAAAGTCAAGTATTGTATTTATAATTATTTCTATTACTGTTTTTAATGAAGAATTTGCGGTCTATATATATTTATCCATATACATACACATTTATTTTCGGAATGTACTGAATCAGGCCTTTCATTTAATACTAATCACGATATATTTATGTTAATTTATTGACAATTAAAGATTTGAACATTTAGACAACTGTTTACTTGATATTTAGATAGTTTAGGTACACTTACTTCTAAATCAGTTCGAGCGTTTAGAAGTTATGAGGGAAAAAGAAACAAAAAATGTACATAGATGAATCCTCAACACACAACACTCTTTTTTGTTGGGCTGTAAAAAAAATAAAAAAACACGACTGCCGTTACAGAAAGTGAACTATTGTATTTATAATTATTTTTATTACAGGTTTTTTAATGAAATATTTGTGGCTCATGTATTTATCCTATTAAGATAAATGTTTATTTCCGGAATATACTCAAGTTGACTTTTCATTTGGACATTTGGTCATTTAGACAACTACTTACTTGATATTTGGTCAGTTAAGGTAACCTATGACACTCGGGATGACATAACGATTCTAACAATGCCACACACTTCTAAATCGGTTCTAGCGTTTAGAAGTTATGGTGGAATAAAGCATCGGAAAACATACATAGATGAATCCTGAACACATTACACTCGTTTTTTGTTGTGCAGTCGTGTAATAATAAGGCACAAGGCGCTGAGCATGCGCAGTGCTCTTGTTTTAGAAGAATAAAAACAAAAAACACGTGTCATAACGTATCGCCCATTGTTATAGGAAAGGCTCAAAAAACTTTAAAAATTACGGTTGTGTTACCCCAAAAACTTTACCGGCAAGATTTCGCAGAATTAACAGTTACTGTCATAATAAATTTTAAAGATGCGTTGTCTTAGTAAACAACATTGAAATTTATAACTATGACATTTAATTTTATTCAAATAAAAAAAGAAATATAAGTAAAAAAAATGCATCCAATGTATCGATCGCCACCTAGCGGAAATCCAGTGAAACAGCTTCGAAAGCGCCCGTCTGCATCTAAGCGAAGTCACAAACGCCAGCTGTTGCTAAAAAGTGACAAATACTAGTGGATAGCTCTAGCTGCTCGAAACTTTCAAGCGGAGAAAATTCAATAACATTTTTTTTTGCGTCGCTTGTATAAGAGATGTTCCAACCAAAACTTTACAATGTGTTTTCGGCCCTACTGTGCATCGAATTGCAAGTCACTAAGACTATGACTAGCGCGCCTTCTGGCTAACCGATTTCAACCACAATCTTTTGAACTCTTGCCATGACCAAATGATAAATGCATGCCGAATTTCAGCTTAATCGGATGAAGCTTTTGGGTGCTATCGTGGAGGAATACACACATACACATAGCCTGGAAATGGTTGTAATCGTCTACGGAGGGGAGGGGGGGGGTTTTAAAAAGTATGTATCCGTCTTCATCTCGATTTTTTTATCGCGTTCACAATACTATACCTTCTCGTCGGTTGGTATGCCCGTAAATCTAAATTCGCATGTTTAACGGCGAATTTTACGGTGACGCACGCTCGCAAATCGATTTTTAAATTGAATGAGATGACGTCACGAATTTTTAAAATGATTGTTTGCCTAAACTAACTGTCAGTTAAAAAATAATGTTATTCCCTATTCACATTCTTTCCTTTGAAGTTATTATTGTATGTAGTTAACTTTAGATAATACAACGCATTTGTCATAATATACTAATAACAAATGTATCTTTTCGAATTGGCTATACAGGTGGCTATGTATGAGACATCACTAAGAAAAGTTTGAATTCACCATTATTTTACGTGTATTCGTGTACGTGTATTATCTTACTACTATTATAAACGCGAAAGTTTGTAAGAATGTATGTATGGATGTTTGTTAACACAAAAACTACTAAATGGATTTTGATGAAACTTTACAATAATATAGCTTACACATCAGAATAACACATAGGCTATAATTTATAAAGATATATAGTTTTCTGTCATCATTATCACAATTTTCCATGACCACGCGGGTGAAACCGCGGGGCGCAGCTAGTAATACGATAATTCCGCTTGGCCTCACACCCTTAAAGATCATTTTTCAGTAGGGCCTTCGAACCGTCGATGTGTTCACCGAAACGCCGCAAGATCCTGGGTCAGATCCCGGCTTGACAACTTTCTTGACCGTAAAGATGAGACGACCTAATGACGCTCCTATGATTCGGCTATCTTTTTAGGTCTTTTACCCCCCGGACGGTCCTTGATTTGATCAGTTTCTTTGATTTTTTTTTTCACATAATGGATTCCACCAACTGATTTTAGTCAGTTGTTCAATATTTTGCACTGAATGCCATTCTTTGTATTCAATAATATGTTTTTGTCAATCCGTTACACTAAGTTTATCTATTTTAATAAAATATATAAATATTTAGAGTTCACAGATCAACAACACTATAGACACTTTTACATGTCTTGGTTAAACGACGGTATTTCAAATAATACATATTTTTAATATTTACGGAAATAATCAAAAACATCTCAAAACAACCGCCTTGCTATGTGTTCACGATGCCACTAATCACACAAAACAGCGGTGTTGAATACAAAACCCTATTTCAAATAAGACGAGAAAGGCCTTTTTAGACATTGAATCATTTTCCACTCGCCTAATTGTTTTTGAACCCACGAAGATTGTAGAAATGTCAGAAAAGTCAGAAAAGTTTTATGACTCCTCCAAAGAATGAACAATCCCGACCAAAATAAACGGGATAGGTGCAAGGCAGGTATACTTCTTCGAAAGGCAGAGTAATTCATCCAAGGAGCCTGTCCGTGACAGGAAGGAGATAGGATGATGGGATAAGTAATTAAAATCTATGCCGTCTCTAACCTGTTTCAAACAGTGATTGCCAACTAGGATGCGTTCATTATAACAACTTAAGTTTATCGTTAATTAACTGCTTGTCATGGCTGTATACAGGTGGCCTGAAATAACAATGACCAACATTTTTAATTAAATTTATTGAATGGTGATATGTTTTATATATTTAATCCAAATAATAAAAATGGATCTGTTTCTGATCAAGAAAGCCTATTAGTCTTTATTCTTAATAACAAGCATAATTCCGATATCGCTGACAGATAACTAGATATAAGCGAAAAACTGAATCAGTGCCATTTTTCCAAGCGAGCGCATCAGTCTGAGTAGGCGGCTTTTAATATGTTTAATAGTAAGCCTCAATGAACATTGCCAAGTTTCAAAATATTATCAGTTAATTCTCTTAATATTACCTTTTTGACAGTGCTAATATTAAGGTTTATGAATTTTCTATTGTTAGTATTTCTAGTAATTTGAATAATGCTTGATAATAATAAGGTTTTGTTAATGATATTTTATATTTTTAATAATATTAAACTAGTATTTACAATAAACTAGTGATTTTAATCAAACTTTTCCTTTAAAAACCTTCACAATAATGATATTGCTAAAATTTAAAAGTAAAATAATACATAAACTACACTAAAATATTTTAAATTTAGGTATTTACTTAGTATCACAATCAGAAATAACATTAAATTATCACTGTAGTTTTTATTATGCAACTTTATAACAAGAATATTTTGTTTATATTTAATTCATGTGTCTTTTTTCACATTTTCGACTTCTTTAGGACTTAACCGTTTATTTGGACTTCTTATCACTGTCGTAGGAACCTTTTCAGATAGATTTTCTCAAAAAGATAGTCTGTCTTTGGAGAGAACAGACCCTAATTTCGAAAGTATTTGTTCTATTTACACGACTGCTTAACTAAAAAGGAATGGTTCGTGTTCAGGGTTCATCTACGAGTATGTATGTTTTCCGTTTCTTTATTCTACCATAACTTCTAAACGCTCCAACCAATTTAGAAGTGTAGTATTGTTAGAATCGTTATGTAATCCCGAGTGTCATAGGGTTCTTAGCTGTCCAAATATGAAGTAAATAGTTGTCTAAATGACTCAATCTCCAAATGTGAATAAATTAATATAAATATATACGTATCGATGTATTACTTATTACAGGAATCGTATTATTTAGTAAAGGAAATATTATAATTATTATGTACCGAAAGTGAAGAAGAAGGAAGGCACGTAAGAAAAAGAAGAAGAATGGATGATTTGTAGTGTGCTTATCGTTTATCTGATTGTATATTTAAGTATGAAATCTTTCAAAGAAGGAGTTGCACCCCGAAAATAAGTGTTTTACTGGCGAGTCCCTTCTTTTATTCGGGCGGATCAGTTTGCGACGAACACCGTGCCCCGAGATGTCAATGTGAAACTAAAAACTACTTCATATCAAATGTAGCCCAGTCTAATTAGACCAAAAAAGGGCCGTGCCTTGAACTAATTCCGATAAAGCTGGAAATGGAAATGATTTTATTTTACTTTAGGCTTCACAAATAATAGTAATGTAAGTTTGCGACGGTTTCTGAGTGGAGCGTTAGACGCTATGGCCAATAAAACAAAACAAAGGCACTTCTGAACGGTACTTCCTATCTAAAAATTTAATAAACAAAAATTGCGTTCATGCAATTCCACGTTCAATAGCACCCTCTAAGATTACATTTGTTTCAGTGGCATGGCCATAATCGTTAGTCATAGGTAGGCAAATTCTACCGGCGTCTCAGGTATTTTTTCATTTGGAATAGCCGTTTTTGAGTCGCAGCGTAAAACACTTTTGAGTCAACATGGCAAAATTTTCCTATTTTTGACTCCTGATTATGACCAAACGGCTAAACCGAATTGAACGTCTAGTAGATCATTCGATACACAATTTTATGCTCTACAATTTATACTTACAACATTTTCAAATAGGAAAAATCGTTGAGAATTTAGAAGTAATGAAATCGAAAAGTTCTAAAATGTCATGGTTTTTTGGCCACAGTTTTTACCACTCATCAATCGTCGCAAACTCATATTACTGTTATTTAAGATGCTTAAAGAAAAATAACCTTATTTACAGCTTTGTCGGAATTAGTTATAACCATATGTTCAATTTGGCTGAGCTAGTAACATTTCGTCAAGACGTATAAGACGTATAAGATGGGTCTGGCATGTCAAAGGAAAAACTACTAAAACGGAGAAAAACCATAAACAAAACGCGCCTGAGTTGTGCTCGTTTATTCGTGGTCTGTCGCAAGCGTAAGGGGAAAATACCTTATAGTTAATTTGGTCGCTTTTTATAATTAATTTGATCATTTAGAACAACATCGATCTATATGTAGTGGGGTGGTAAAATTGGATTCAGATTAACTAATCTAACCATACAATCAGATTAACTAATCTTTTAGTAGGTACACTGAGAAAAATATTGGATTGCTTCTTAAATTACCATTTTGTTATTACGGTTTTATACAAGAATGTTTTAATCGTAATTTTGTTGAATTACAAGCAATTTTGTTGAAACTCCATTACTCGATTATATGAATCAACATTTCCCTTGCGGTTATTACGGAAATAACAGTATACTGTAGTTTCAACATGATTCATGTATCCGACTATAACCGTACGTATACTGCTACGTGCTGTCATGTTAGAAGCGAGATCCCAAGGTCGCGACGTAATGAAATAACATTGTGTTTTAAGATTAGGACACGGTGACTACCGTCACAATCCTCTACAAGAAATTTATCAGACTTGTCTCGATCTCACTGACTAACACTCTCAGAGACCCACCAGACATTATAAAGCAGAAACTTGTGCTGTGACTTATCCAATATCTTTTGCTAGGGCTATACAGAGAACCTAATATGCGACCGTTGAACGTTGTAGGAAGAAGACAACCTTCTATCTTGCCCGCAGTTGTGTTGATAGCTGCGGGCAAGATAGAAGGGGAGTTGTCCCATCACACACCGGGACATATAAGAGGCGAACGACAAGGCCATTCCGGCCGCACATTTTTAGAGAAATGGGTCATAACCTGGCTCAGACACGTTAACGAACGAACGATCTTTGTTCTGGCATGATAAAAATTTGTTTTCGCATCCAGCTTTAATTATTTGTTTATTTTTCCAAAACATAATTAGCCTTACAGATAATTCCAAAACGTCAATTTTTATTCTTACATTATACTTAGCAATCAAGTAATTAGGTAACTAATCAGTATGTAGTATAAAAGTTGTTAAATAGTAGTAACTAGTATTAACAAAAAAGGTTAAGTCAGATTATCTTTGGGAATATGCATAATATAACCAATGATTTTCTAGCCTAATCTTTCTTGTTATTACTAGGTGTATTAAGTTAGATTATCATTATTACGGCAATCCAAACACTTCAATAATATTAGGGTTATGCGCACGTTGTACAACTCGATTGTTAGAAGTCGCATGGAAACGAATGCACCTATTTGGAATCCACATGAATATACTTATACCCTCATGCTGGAAAAGGTACAGAAGTGTTTTTTGAGATTTCTGTACTTCAAGCAGTACGGATATTATCCATTTTTGTATCCGACTGCATTTATCACAGGCATGGTTGGCTATAATTCTCTCTGTCTCAGAAGAGAAATGCTGACCATGTCCTATGTTTTCAATCTAATTCGTGGTAAAACTGATAACCCTAGCTTACTAGCAAAGGTGGATCTATTCATACCAAATAATTATCTCCGTACTCGATCGCACCATCTTTTCGCGGAGCCGTTCTCGCGCACTAACCTTACGAGGTGGAACTTGTTGGCGCGTGCTTTGCGGCGCTTAAATGAAATTCACTCGATGGCACCAGATTTCGATATTTTTACCGCCAACCCTCACTTGTTTAAATTGCAAGCTATTAATTATTTATTTTTACATGATAGCTAGTATTATACGTATCATTCTATTTGTATAGTTATGGTAATATCTTTATTAATTTTACTTTTCAATGCATTGGTTTTACTGTTATGTTGATTAGTAATAATTGAATAAACAAAAATAAATAAATAAAATAAAAATAAATCATTGGATATATGTATAAAATATATTCAATGATTATCTAACCTAACCTTTCCTGTTATTACTAGGTACTACTTTAAACAACTTTTATACTACTTACTACATTGTTACATATTTACTTGATTGCGAAGAAACATGACCGTACTTTGCAGTTGTGCTAAGTTCACTGTCCAAATGAGACACATCCTCACGAGAGCGAAAACGCCGGCAAAAGCCACGCTTACAATAAAATTTCTATAAGCGGCGAGTTTTGCGGGTCATGCAAAATCTGGTAATTGCATTTGCATTCGCGCACTCGTTCAATGCAATTAAGACGAATAGGCAGATGCGAAAGCGATCTCCCGTCCTGCTCCCGCTTCAGCTCATGCGAATAAATTCATGCTCGAAATACTTGCGCGAGCGGCCACGCGAATATTTCTCAAACGCTTCGCCCGCATCGCATCCTCTTTTCCGTTTTTTTTAGCAGCCTGCAGTGATGGCCCGTCATTTCCGAGAGTTTCATACATTGTAATTTAAGGTATTAGGACACGCATCGGAAATCATAATACTATATGCACGGCAAAAAACATAACGATGTAATACGCGGAAATACGCGTGTTCCAACAAGGATTACGTATATAACGCGGATTGTGGTCTATACGTATGAATTAACATGACCCGTAAAGGTGTTCGCGTGACGTTAGTTACGGTGTCGTTATGTTAAAACATAATGTTATTTTTATTACGTAAGGCGTCGGTCTGTGACGGGTTGATAGCTTTCGGCGTCGGTCTCTGGCCGGACGGTAGATTTGTTTCGTCCTCTACGCTCACTCCACAGGAGGCAAAATGATCACTACCGTTAACCCTTGACTACACTCGCGGGGTACAAACGTACCCCACGAGATCTATTTCACACTCTAATTCTGTAGTCGCACGGGTGTCGGTGTTGCGCGTCCATGTAATCTCAGTGTCGCCAGAGAGTATGTTTCTAAAATTAGGCTTAATTTTATCATTTATTTTATGAAACTTCTATTATTTCTAGTGCAAAAGCATTTAAACATGATTAAAGGTTGTATGAAAGTACATAATATTTTCTTAGCTTAACTTACTTTATTTGAAAAAGGTAGTATTTCCGGTTGTCTGATAAAATTTTATATAAGTTTTGTTATGTTTTACCAATTGGAATAATATTAAAGACATTCGATTCTCAAAATATGGCGTTTTATTCCTATCCTAAAATAAGAAATATATATAATTTCTCATTTATATTGAAATTTTCATAAAACAGAAAAGGGGTACAAAACAACCCCACTAGTGGACATACGTGTGCCAAAACCGCGAGTGTAGTCAAGGGTTAAAACTTCCTAGATTTCTTTCAATAGTATAGTGAACGCCGTGACTTAGAGACGACACAGTTCACCATCTAACTACGCCAACATGCCCGTAGTAGTAGAGTACAATGCCTTGCCGCGAGTTACTGGGAAATAAAACCAGCGGGCTGCCTCGCACCCTCACTACCAGATTCGGCAAGATTTCTCCGTCCTCCAGTCTGTCCCAGATTCGAAGTCGTTTTCGCGGCCTCTACCTGATGTAAGTAAACCTCTGACCAATTACTAAAGGAGTCAGGAGACTCTGGAAATATATTGTTTCCTAAGCAGCCGTAGTGGATGTTGAACTGTCGTCAATCACTCTTGAAACGGCCAGTCGGCTACCTGATCCTGAAGCCAGAGCCGAGAAAAAAAATGTTTCCAATGGCCCGCATATAGATTCAAACGGAATCACCGCTTAATAAACGGCAAGTAGAGGTCACGCAAGCGACTTCGAACCCGTAAGGTGAGCGCTGAACACTTGGGACGAAAAACAATCCACTGTCTAGTTACGACACCTGCCCGTCAGAGGCCAACGCCTTACGGCGAGGCACCGAGAAAGGTAACCAGAGGGCAGCCTTGCCCCTGCCTACCAGCGTTGGAAGGATATCTCCGTCTGGAATTAACTATCAGGATACGTCCAACCTCCCGACTTGCCACAGGTTCGAAGTCACTTGCGCGTCCTCTACCTGCCGTGTGCTCAGCGGTGATTCGGTTTGAATCTATCGCGGATCAAAGGCATCTTTTGTCCGGCTTTGAATTCAGGATCAGGTAGCCTAATGGTCATTTCAAAAGCGGTTGACGACAGGTCAACATCCACCCCCGCTGCTTTGGATACAGTATAATTCCATAGTCTCCACTCTTTCAGCAATTAATCAGAGTGCACGACCGATAGGCGTCGCCGAACGCGGTGCGCAAACCGTCCAGTAGCGCCGGGATGCAATCCCGCCAGGAGAAACCGGTAAACCAGCCGTGAGGCCTGAGACGCGAGAGTCTTACCATGGGTAGCCTTCCGCACGAGTAGGATTCTGAATAGGAGCTGAATCGTTAGTTGAGCAGAATTGATCTTATGGCCCAAGCTGGACGAAACCATTCGCTACCCGAAACCGTAACCAGTCGGGAGGTTAGAGGTATCCTGATGGTTGATTCCAGATGGATATACTTCGCACTGATTAATTTAATACCCCATATAATCAATGCGGATATGAATAGCGAGTTTCTACTACCCTCACTATTCTAGTAACAGGTACGACAGCACCGCCAAAGTATCCGAGTTGGATTGTTTGTAATGCAACCAATAAAGCAGAAGCGCTATTTATTATTGTCGGTGCTGGCCAGCAATTAGCGGCGCGGTTCAGCAGTATTGCGGTTTAATGAACTGAGTGGCTGGCTGCCACCGCAGTAGCACTAATTTATTTGAATTAAACAACAAAATAGAAGCGGTAATCGCGCCGATTGGGTGTCCCTACCAGTTTATTTTACACACTCTAGTCAATTGGAGGTCATTTCGGTTTAATCCACGGATAGCGAAACATATTTTTACTTTTGTACTCGATTCAAATCAAATCAAATTTAATTTTACTATTAAAACCCCGGTTAGGGCCGGTCCACACGATGCCGTGGGGCGAAGCAACGCAAAGATTAGTTGGGAAGTCCACTACATAAATGCTGTTATTATTATAATTATCTAGAACCCTTCACTTCATGGGAAGCTTTGTGATCCCATGTCGTTCGTATTTGGTTTTTAGAAATCAAAATTTCATTATTATAGGTCAGCAAAAAAATGGTTGATTTTCTATTCAGCCCTGCTTTCGATGGCTTAGTCTTGGCGTATCTTGATGATTCTTGTTTCTTCTAGTTTTGAAGAACACATGACTCTTTGAACCAAAGTTTTTGATAAACATATCGACCTTATCTAACGGTCAATTTGAAGTGTCAGTACATAAAGTGCTTCGCTGTCTAGGCTATGTTGTTAATAAAAACGGTCTTCATGCCGATCCTGCGAAAGTTCATTATCAACACCTTGAATTGGTCCTATATTTAGGTAACCTCTCTAACCAACGGGTGATGTAGTCTAACTAGAGCTGTCAACTACAACGGGCGAACCCGTCACCTCAGAAAGTTTTAACGATATTTATCGTTCTGTCTCCCGTGATGTGAGCGAAGAAGACTTAAGACGAAAAACAACCCACAGTCTAGCTACGCCACCTGCCCGTCAGAGGCCAACGCCTTACGGCGAGGCACCGAGAAAGGTACACAGCGGGCAGCCTCCCCCCTTGATTACCAGTTTGGAAGGATATCTCCATCTGGAATTAACCTTCAGGATACCTCCTACCACCTGACTGGTTACAGGATCGAGGTCGCTTGCGCGGTCCTCTTCCTTATAAAGCGGTGGTACGGTGTATACCGCATCTATCACGGACCACCGCATCCTTTGCCCGGCTTATTCACCTAGGATCGGGTGGCCGAATGGTCGTTTTACGAGCAGTTGCTATAAGGTTAACAACTGTCCCCGCTCTACTCCCCCGGCTGTTGTTAGGAGTGCACAATCGATTGGCTGACTCAGCACGGTGCACAAACCGTCCAGGAGCGCCCGAAGGTTGACTCCTAGGGGAGACTGGTCATACCCTGGCTCTCCCGTCTGCGTAGAGACCGCCGGATGGGTGTTAACCAGTGAGTATGACCGACCTGAACGAAAGGGTCATGGAGGCCAAACTGCAACAGGGCCCATTAGCTCCCGGGTGATGTAGTCTATCACCACTTATGCTATTTATGTCTTTAGTCTTTCAACAATATTACCTTCCGAGATCGCACACGAAGTTCTAGATAGGAGTGCCCTCTGTATTCGGTACTACCTCTGTATTCGTTTCCTAAAAAAGTTATAATATACAAATTCGAATATTAAAACAACTGGCACCAAAAGGCTTAATACAAAGTAAGCAGAATAATTACACAGAACTATACTCTTCTATTAATGTCTTGCCCACAAGTTTCTTCGTATGGTATAATATTGTACTTGACAACAACGAAAACGGTTCGTTACGAATACCTGCAGATCATGTGTACACTGAACTCGGCTACGTGAAAAGGGGTATTTAAAATATAACAAGCAAAACAATTACTACGACGATAGAACTCTTGAATTTATTGTTCCAAAATTAGTCAACCACTTTTCAATAAAATTAGATAACTCAAACAGCAAATACTTATGAAATCGAAGACTATCCCGATTGTTTGTTATTATAAATAGGATAGAAACGAAATTTACCGCGGGAAGTTTGTAGCACCCGATGTATCGGTGACGTTGCAGCCGCCGTTGTCTAGGGTAGACATGTCTACCCTAGAAGGTAGTCAAACTTTACGTGGTAAATTCGTTTCTATCCTATTTATAAAGCAAATACTTACTGAAGAAGACATTGAAACTTAAACTACTAAACAACCTAAATAATGACTTACTCAGGCGAGCTAATTAAAATAATATATAATATAAATACTATATCAGCGAAAAAAACTCTATTAGGCTAAATTACCATAAATATGTAAAAACATTACCATAAATATGAAAAATAAAATTCTATTAGGTTAACTTAGCATTTGCATAGCTATGTAAAAATAAGTGTTATGTAGAATAAATTATCATTAGCATATCTATGTTGAAATAAGTGCATATAATAAGGGTAAATCAAGCTAGTTAGTTAGGTTATGTTAGGGCGTAAGTACATCCATCTAGGTAGAAATAAGTGCATGTAATTAGGGTTAATCAAGCTAGTTAGGTTATGTTAGGGCGTAAGAACATCCATCTAGTGTAAATCATTCGATTAGTGTAATGATCTATTATTGTAATCGTTTAGTTAAGCAAAGTAAGTACACATATTTAGTTTAATCCAAGATATATAGGTTAGGTTATGATAGGTCTGGTTTGGAAGTATGTATATTAATTTAGTGGATGTCATTTATCTACTGTTAGTATTTATAAGTGTAAATTCAGTTAGTTATTATAACATTATAGGTTAGTTTCGATTAGGTTAGTAAGTTAGTACCTCTACTTAACGCAAATCAATCTATAATAGATAATATAATTATAATAGGTAATAGATAATATATAAAATAAGGCAAATATGAACACATTATTGTTAGTTACTTACTTGAAACAGCACTAGAAAAAAAATATGTCTACTATGATTAATAGTTGCTTCCGCTGTATATCTACAATCACAAAAAATATGATCAAGGCAAGTGGCTGAAGTGGCAAAGATTCTCATAGGCTCCAAAAGTAATAGCGTAAATTAAATTATGAGCGAGGCGTATCTACTAGCAAGTATATGTTACAAACCGCTACAAATTACTACTTTCTTATTACTTTTACAAGCAGTTCTCAAGGTCTCTTCCATTATTAATTCAAAATTATCGTAATTTCCTGTGGGGGTTCTGTAACGCATATGTTCATATGTTCATGTTCTTCACAATTCAATCACACATTCCACGCATATGATTAAATATCAAGGCAGTTAGTTAGCTCAGCATCCTGTCCAATAGAATGTTTTATAATACCCTTTCGTTTTTTGCGATTCACGACATTAATAGTCAAAATTAGTTTGTTTGTTTGTTTCTACTCTTTATTGTCAAATTTCACAATAGGCGGATTTATTGTCATACAACAATCTCTTCCAACCAACCCTACTATGAATTGTTTGTATGTATGTGTGCGTGTAACATGTGTGTAAGTGTGTCTTGTTGTTGCATTCGATCTACATAATTAAAATGCAATTCTGTTAATTTTATCCTAACGGCAAATGGTGGCCCAGCCGGGAATCGAACCCGAAACCTTACAAAGTAAGATCAGACGACCTAACTACTATACCACCATATCCGACTATAAGCCCTAATAATATTATATCTTTCAAAGGGGAGCTAACGGGCCTATGATGAGTTGGCCACGATGACCCATGTGTTCAGGGTCGGTCACACTCACAGGTCAACACCCATCCGACGGCCTCCACGCACGGGGTGCGAACCTGGGTAGGACTCTGGGTCAACCAGTTTCCCCTGGGATTCAAACCTCTGGCGCTCCTGGACGGTCTGCGCACCGTGCGGCGCAAGCCAATCGATTGTGCTCTCCGACTAACAGTCGGGGGAGTCTGGGAACTGTATTGTTTCCTATAGAGCGGGGGTGGTTGTGTACCTTACGGCGACTACTCTTGAAATGGCCATTGGCCATCCGATCCCGGTTCAGAGCCGGGCAAAGGACGCCTCGGTCCGCGATAGATTCGGTATACTCCGTTTCACCGCTTCGTAAGGGAGAGGCCTGCGCAAGCGACCTCGAACTCGGAACCAATCGAGAGACCGGAGAAATCTGGTCACAATTGGAAGTAAGGGCGCGAGTTTCTCAAGCCGCTGGGAAGTAATTCCTGGCTTTCTCGCGGTAAGGAGTTGGGCTCTTACGGGTTGTGGCGTAGCTAGACGTCGGATTTGTTATGTCCAAAGTCTTCTACGCTCACTGCAGGTCGATAGAACGACTAATCGTTAAAACGTCCTGTGGTGACAGGCTCGCCCGTTGTAGTTGACAACTCAATATATATCTTTCAAAGAAGGATATAACATAAAAATACTACACTAGGAGATATTAAGCCTATGACTCTAACGTATGCCATAATTGATGTAGGTAATTATATTTTCCATGTCTATAAGGGTTGTTATTCGTATACGAAATCGCATAATGCCAATGTCCCATCCAATGAATACATTAAAGTATGTTTCGAAATCATCAATAATAATGAAATTAAACTATTATTGTTTGCGCGTTCGTTTCAATAAACCCGCCAGAAACAGCGCTACCGCCCAACGAAACAAATTCAATTTACAGTTCAATGAATGTAACGAAGTAACGAGCGAGATAGATACGATTAATGTACCGATAGCCACGATACTCGTACATTTCAGAGTTTATTTATAGTTGGGGAACCAGCGAGAAAAACAGTGCAAGAGTTTTGGAAAGCCTGATACTTTGAGTTCATACAGTATTTTGGCCATAGAATGCCGGGATACGGCATTCTATGGCTAAAATACTGTTTGATCTGTACAGTCAGCAGGCCGGATTCCGGGACACCTGGCACTGGAGTACTAGGTTACTTGTAACTTTAACTAGTACCCCCAAAGTGTTTTGGAAAAGCTGAAAATTAATCAATAGACTGTGGATGTAAAAATAACTCGAAACATATGTTCAGACTGCTTCATAATCGAACGCGTGGCGTCAGTATCTCCATAATAATATCATTATATATATATATATATATATATATATATATATATATATATATATATATATATATATATATATATATATATATATATATATATATATATATATATATATATATATATATATATATATATATATATATATATATATATATATATATATATATATATATATATATATATATATATATATATATATATATATATATATGATTGGTTTTTTGTAAAATTTCTTTTTTTAAGAATTCGTTTAAAGGATGACACTTTGATGAAAAAATAAAAATAATAAAAGCCACTTACATAGCTGGAAGGTTTTCCCGGACTGGATTGGGAAATGCTTATTTTAAATGAGATGTATGCCTGGATGAGCACCACTTTCGACAGTGCAATGTAGGTTTAATGGCATCCCTTTATCGCTAGCGAACGATCGCCCTTCATCCACATCTCAAAAACAAAGCGTATCCTTTTGCAAACCTCGTTCAGTCTCGTAGAGACAATACAAACAAAGTTTATTTAAAGCTGCACCGGCGTTTAAAACCGGCACAGCGCGGAGGGCAGCATGTGTTTCACGGAGACGGCAAGTCACTCGCACCTAGAGGGGGAGTGCCCTGGAGTCGGAGTGCCCTGGAGACGCCCAGTGCGCAACGAAGATACGAAATGCCGCAAAGCACTCCTTGCTACTGACTAAGTCAGAATACCAAATGGGATATCCACTTATGTGGTCACACATCGCGTCCAGCAGTTCTTCCCTGGCGTACGACAGTAACGAGCACGACCATAGTATATGCTCTTTACAATCTTACGGTGTCGACTACAACGGGCGAGCCCGTCACCACAGGACGTTTTAACGATTAGTCGTTCTATCGCCCTGCAGTGAGCGTAGAAGACTTTGGACAATAACAATTCAACGTCTAGCTACGCCACAACCCGTGAGAGTCCAACGCCTTACCGCGAGTTAGCCAGGAATAAACCCGGCGGGCTCGAGATACTCGCGCCCTCACTTCCAATTGTGACCAGATTTCTCCGGTCTCTCGATTGGTTCCGAGTTCGAGGTCGCTTGCGCGGTCCTCTCCCTTACGAAGCGGTGAAACGGAGTACACCGAATCTATCGCGGACCAAGGCGTCCTTTGCCCGGCTCTGAACCGGGATCGGATGGCCAATGGTCAATTCAAGAGCAATCGCCGTAAGGTAGGCAACCACCCCCGCTCTATAGGAAACAATACAGTTCCTAGACTCCCCCGACTGTTAGTCGGAGAGCACAATCGATTGGCTTGCGCCGCTCGGTGCGCAGACCGTCCAGGAGCGCCAGAGGTTTGATTCCCAGGGGAGACTGGTTGACCCAGTGTCCTACCCAGGTTCGCACCCCGTGCGTGGAGGCCGTCGGATGGGTGTTGACCCGTGAGTGTGACCGACCCTGAACACATGGGTCATCGTGGCCACCTCATCATGGGCCCGTTAGCTCTTTACAATCTGTCAACCTCAACAATTTGTCAATCTTTACTTCTTCCACTACTTCACTATGGCGACACCGCCTTCCTCGATCTGACAGAAGAGCTGGCCACCAAGGTGAAAAGGCTACAGAACGTCTGTATCCGCTTCATTTTTGGCCTTAGAAAATATTATCATATTACGGAATATCGAAGCAGATTGCAGTGGCTTACTCGTACCACCAGGGAGACGAGACAGGTTAGAACTCTCTGCCTCTTATATAGAATCCTCGCGAATGGCGTGCCGCTTTATCTTGCCGATAGGTTCACCGCATCGGCGCACGGCCGTCCCCTGAGATCAGAGGGCAATAACTTGTTATCCATCCCTGGTCATAGCAGCAACTTTTTTTCGTACTCCTTCTCCGTGGAAGCTGCACGACTCTGAAATGCTTTACCGAATAATGTTAGAACAGCCCCCAGCATCTCCTCGTTCAAGGCCAGGCTCAAAGAGCATATAATCCTAAAACCATAAACTAACCAACCATCCTTTTCCCCCCTCCTTTTCGCTTCCTTTTCCTTCTTTCCTCTCCTTCCTTTTCTCTGCGTCTTTATTTAATTTTAGTAATTTATTTTCCTTTTTTATTATCTTTTTCGTTTTCTGACTATTTCTATTTTTTAATCACTTTAATTTTTATTATTCTTTTGTGTAACCAACGTAACAGATTATAATAGGTTACCTGATAGACATTGCTGCAAGGCAATAAGCTCGCCTTTTTTATTTTGAAATAAAGAGTTTTTTATTATTATTATTATTATTATCTATAATAGCATTGATAATGAATAGTTTTTTTTACAAAGGACTATTTATTTATTTAAAAAAACTAATAACATTAACTTGCTTATTTATAATAAAGCAATTGTGGACGCAATATCATAAAAGTCGTCCAGTTTATAAAGGGCATGTTTGACTAACTGATTTTTCTAGCAGATTTTATATGCTGCCATTTCAAGTCTTCTCGTCGATGACGGCAAAGCATTGAACAATTTAATTAACCCTTCCTATGTGAGCTAACCATTCTTGGTTAGAAACTAATATATAAAAATGTTTTTTGATATTTAGTCAAGCGTACTTTAGGCAATAACACATTGTTTTTATGTCACGTATTATGGCTATGTCGAGTGGAGTGAAGCTCGCATTATTAGAGAGTAATTGGAGAGTATTAATTAGAGAGTAATTTGCATAATTTGCATTCCACTACAGGCCTCGTAAAAAAAGGAAATTTAAAAAACTCACCCTCGTGTGATTTCCGTCGACGAAGAATTTGGCGTCAGTCATGCCTGGTCCCTGAGGTATAGTTCTGGCGACGAAGGCATCCAGAACTGAAGAGTTCCAGTTCCCGTTGATGAGGGAGTCTATCTTTCCCGTTTCGGCGTACTCCCGAACTCCTGACGATACTACTTGACCTAGGCGGAACAGCGTGTGCGAGCTCGAATGGGACATTCCTAAGGAAGAAGAAACGTTATGTTATTTTTAACTTTAAGTGAGAGCATTGTGCACTGGACTGAAATTGAAAATCAAATAGATCTGCTAAAAGTTCTTCTTCTCTTAGAGCGATCGGGACAAGCGCCTAGCGTAGCTATGCATTTGTTTGATCAGTCATAATCATAATCATAATTTATTTTTCAAAAAAGACTAGATATCTACAACAAAGATACCTAATCTGGTGAAATCGTCAAGTAAAAATATATATTAGATAAATTACATAATAGTTAAATTTCAAAATGAAAAACCATAGTAGAAATATAAATAGTGGCAATAGTGTCAAATTAAAAGACATAACAAAATTAAAAAAAATATACGCATAAAAAAAAGAAATAATAAAAAACAAAACAAAAAAGTATAAAAAAAGAAATGTTAAATGATCCACTAATTAAATTCCAACATAATTTGGAAATAATACCGTTTCAAAAGTCAACTTAACAACTAAAACGCCTGAAGCGTATATTAAAAAAACCTATCAATATTGTAAAATAGCATTTTATGCCCTAAACATTTTAAATCTAATATACAAATACTATTTAGACTACAAACGATTCAGCAAAGCTGTAGAATTCGTCTAACGTATAGAAAGCATGTGTGGATGCCAATTTTCTTTTGATAAAACTCTCGAAAAATTTTAAAACCAGAAGTCTAGTTTGGAGTGGGAGGCAGTTAAAAAGCTTAAAACTAACGTAATTGAAGGACTTTTGAGTCTGTGTTAGATGCATTTTGGGAAGGGCAATATTTAACCGGTGGCGAGTGAACTTGGGTTAGATTTAAATAACATTTCTTATGTAGGTAAGAATTTCTTATTGTCATATGGTAATACGTCGAGCATTCTGGAAAATAAAAAACCACGCTTACACAAAACAACTATTTCAATAATCTGAGAGAAAAACAGCTAGAAATCTATCAATTCTAACGAAAAATACCATAATTTGGACAAAAAAAAAATAAGGTTGTTGAATTCAGAGAATGATTGCAGGATTTACTTGTAGTCTTATTTAGTTACTTATAATATTAACCGGTATTCGGGTACTTCTCTATTAAACAATACTCGAGGTTCTTTACTCAAATGGATCGATACTCATTTGTTGTCTAACATAAATAAATGAGTATCGAAACACTGTTAAAATGAACATTTAGGGTTGTTTGCAACTACTACGGGCGAACCCGCCGCTCCAGGAAGTTATAACGACATCAATTCATTCTCTCTTAACAAACACATTCCACAGTCTAATGACGCCAACAAGCCAGTAAGAGTCCAACGTCTTATTACGAGATGCTGGGAAGTGGATAGCGGGCCAAACCCGCGCCTTTACCACCAGATTTGAACGTTTATCCATGTTCCAGTCTGGTCAAAGATTCGAGGTCTCTTGCGCGGCTTCTACACGACGTTAGCGGCAATTCAGTTCGAATTTATCGTTGACCGTGGCGCCCTTTGCCCGTCAATACGTCAATACCAGACAATATCGGGTGGCGAACGAGGTCAACCACAAACCCGCTGCTTAGGAAACGTGCGTTTCCACCCCCCCCCTACCGGTTATTCGTTGGAGTACATATTCGATTGGCTAACGCCGCACGATGCACAAACCGACCAGAACCGCCCAACGTGTTTCTTCAGATTGGAACAATTGATCCCACGTTTCGCCTTAATTCAAAATAAGTTTAAAAGTTTCTGGAGAAAATGCCTTGGTTCGCCATATCGAATGCCGCGGCCATATCGAGGTAGAAATGTGCACATGTTACTTAGCGTTGTCGATTTAGGTGCATTTGGCCAAGTGTACATTCCCCTCTCTCAAGTGCTAGTCAAACTATACTTATCCAGGCACTAATGATAGGTGTATATCCGTCAACATGGACTCCGCGGTGGTTATTTTAGTCCATCATTAATTTAGTTCTAGGGGAACGGCGCCGGCGTAACTGAAAGACCAGCATCGACTGATGCGGTCGTTTTATTTTGAGTGTCATTCAGGAAGCTAGCAGATAAATATTTCATTCCTAGGAACAAAAATGCACTTTCAGACGCCGTTCTCATTTTATTTCCCTTTCGCACGTTTTATTTCTCTTTCAGCGGGTTTCGATGAAAGAAAAGCTTTATTGTGGAAAACCGGACTTTAGGTCTAGTAACGATGGGCTTGTTAATATGTAGAGTGGTTGGTTATCATATTAGATCCATTATGCGATTTCAGTAGTAATTAGCATGTTTCAATATATCTAAACTTTTAAACTGCAATACCTTCTGAGGTTCGCATTATTAATTTTAATAAATACATATATACAGCACAGCCAGAGACAGACCTTCTAGGTCTAGTTGGTTGTGCGATTTCGCCTCATTCAGATATGCTAGCATACTTATATGCATAGAGCTATGTTTTTCGCTATAATAATGTTTGTTCTTAATTATTCCTCATGTACAACAGTATGCATGTCCTTGTTTTTTTTTCTTGTACGTTATAAATAAATAAATAAATAAATAATATGAAGGTAATTTTTTTCTTGTGTAATGCCCTGTAATTAGTGTAGGCCGCGTCATTATTCCAGTAAATATTTACTACAAAATAATATATATTCCCAACTCATAATATATATGATAATGTTAAAAGAAACAATTTAATTAGTCGAAGCAGTCTATCTACTTACCTATTTATTATTATAAATATAATAATATGATTAAAAGAAATATAATTAATACTATGTATAGGGTGGACCAGAAAGTTTGGTGGATTTGAAATAATCATTAAAAGAAATCTAAAATATTATAAATAGGATATAAACAAATTTACCGCGTGAAATTTGTAGCACCCGACGTTTCGGTGTCGTTGCCGCCGCCGTTGTCCAGGGTAGACTGGACAACGGCGGCTGCAACGTCACCGAAACGTAGGGTGCTACAATTTTCACGCGGTAAATTCGTTTATATCCTATTTATAATAGCAAACAACCGCGATAGTCTTCGATTTTATAAAATCTAAAATAGTATGCCAACAAACCTACATTTAAATTTAAATGGAAATCTGGCAGATTTATTATTTTTAAAATATCACCATCCAGAAGTAAACCATCTTGCTTTATTTATTTATTTGGTAATTTACAATTATCTACAGTAAATGGACATATACAATTATAATGTCAATAGCCGGGAAAACATGTTATGTCAGTTACTGTTGCCAGTGATCCTATTTTAAAGCTAATGTAATGCTGCAAACACTCTTTAAAACTGCTCCTCAAATTGGTAAAAACTCGCTGGCACATTGCGCGTGGAGTAGCGACTGTTTCTTATTTAAAACAGAGACATCCAGCCTTTTAAACTACGTGGAGAACTCCAGCTTTTAAAATCTAATTCACTAGACTTTATCAACGACGCAAAACAACTTATCCAGTACATTGAAAAAAATAATTGCTCACAGTTCCAGTCACTACAGTTTCTGCTAAGAGAAACTTCTTAAAGTTGAAATTGATTAAGACCCACTTGAGAAGCTACTGAGACTATCTGCGTTATCGGTTCTATCAATAGAAGCTGAAATAGTGCCTGGTGACATACAAACCTATATTTAAATTACGCCAACAAACCTATATTTAGGTACGCCAACAAACCTACATTTAAATTAAAATTGAAATCTGGCAGATTTATTAATTTAAAAATAACACCATCCAGATGTTTACCATCTTGCTTTATTTATTTATTTGGTAATGTACTATTATCTACAGTAAATGGACATATACAATTATAATGTCATAGCCGAGAAAACACGTTATGCCAGTTACTGTTGCCAGTGATCCTATTTTAAAGCTAATGTAATGCTGCAAACACTCTTTAAAGCTGCTCCTCAAATTGGTAAAAACTCGCTGGCACATTGCGCGTGGAGTAGCGACTGTTTCTTATTTAAAACAGAGACATCCAGCCTTTTAAACTACGTGGAGAACTCCAGCTTTTAAAATCTAATTCACTGGACTTTATCAACGACGCAAAACAACTTATCCAGTACATTGAAAAAAATAAATTGCTCACAGTTCCAGTTCGTACAGTTTCTGCTGAGAGAAACTTCTTAAAGTTGAAATTGATTAAGACCCACTTGAGAAGCTACTGAGACTATCTGCGTTATCGGCTCTATCAATGGAAGCTGAAATAGCGCCTGGTGACATAATCTTCAACGTCCCCGTTTGGTCTAGCACCGGCACTGACTGCAGATGGCTCATACGTATATGAGCCACTTATGGGCCATTTTGATAGTCAGCCACAGTCGATGGGTTGATTCGTCGGCGCCATTTCGATTGCCATCAACAATTTGATGGTCTACCTAATTTCGTATAACGTCATTGCCTCGGCGCGAATAGGTACGTAATAAAAGTGGCCTTCACGTGCAACGCGTGCCTTAATAATAAATTCACCTCACGGTCAGACGTCGGTATCTCCAGCGGGTAGGCCGGGGGAAGTGCAAGAAGGGGGAGTTGGGGCACTTGTCTGGATTTACAATGTGCCCCCCCCCCCCCTCTTTCTACCTCTCGCACCGAGGCGGGCGGAGAAATGTTTTCATATCGGGGATCTTGAGGAATTCCCCTTAGGGCCAGCCCTTCGCTGACTGGGTTATCAAAATACTAGGCGGCGGAATTCTTTTGTGATGTAATTTAGTTGACGTTACATACTTTCGGGTCGCCATTTGAATAACGGTTTAACAAAGACTCTGTTTAGTTATGCTGGAGGAATTTTCGATTATGGCCAATGGGTCGGTTCCAGCTTGGCAATTAAGTTTTGGGAGAAACTTTATATGAAACATAACAATAAACTATAAAAATACCTATATCATATCCTATATCCCATTCCTTTTCTTTCATATCCTATCCCATATAATTCTTGCATGCTACGGACGCGCACAGCTCAGCGCTGTCGTTCGTCAGCGCTGACCGATGATCCTACTCAGGAAAGCTTCTAGTAATAAATACATATTGACCTATCAGCGGAGACCATCAGCGTGGGAAGAAACCTAGCCTAAAATGTGGGACGGAGTAGAGCAGTGGTCGATGCTCATGCGGAAGATTGAGAACTCCTTCCGACTAAGCGGTTTATGATGAAACCACGGTTTAGTATCGATATCCTGATAGACAATGAAATACCTCTTATCATTTGAATCCTTCAGAATCTACCTCTTATCAGAACGTGACCCACCTGCGAGTCCAATCGCGCGTAAGCGTCCGATCAACGAGGAAAACAAGTCTGAAGCATGCAAGCCGGCACACGACGGCTGAGCCGCGTGATTGAGCTGAATTGACCAAATCATCCTGTCAAAGGGAAGTATTGTGAACGCGATAAAAAAAATCCTGATGAGACGGAAATATCCATTTTGATCCCTCCCCCCACCCCTATTAGACGATTAGGACTATCTCCAGAATGAAGTCTGTGTGTGTCTCTCTCTCTGTGTGTGTGTGTGTGTGTCTGTGTGTTTATATATCCTCCACGATAGCGCCCAAACGCTACATCCAATTGAGCTGAAATTTGGCATGCAATCTTAATTCGGTCATGGCAAGAGTTTAAAAGATTGTAGTTCATATTTCAATCACGAAATATTGCAGTTAGAGACTTGAAATCCGATACACAGATGCCTTGTTGGACCAAAATCACGCTGTGAAATGTTGGTTGGAATATATCGCATAGAAGCGATGAAAACAATATTTAAAATACGACTTATTTTATAAAATACTACCTAATTTTTGGAAAAATTCCGTTTTAACACTACGAAAAATACTGCAAATATGCTACGAGGGGAGGTTGCGCGCGAGGGGAGGTTGGGTTTGGCACATGTAGGGGAGGGGGAGGGGGCATTGGAGAGGCCCTTGTCTATTTGCCGGGAAAGTAGTGGGGTGACACAACCGATTTTTTTAATTTTCTTATCTCGGTCAAATCAAGCGCAGCGCAAGCCAAGATGCATATACCGACGCGCCGGCATCGGTGATAATGGTGTCGCTAAAACAGACAACATTTTAAATGTAAGAAACACTTGAAAATGGCGTGGTATATAAATATAAATTTTGAAACTAAATTGCAAACCATTAAAATTTATTGCTTTTGAATACATAATAACATGCTGGATTGTTATTGCGTTTTGCTTTCATCATGCACAGATACAAAAATGCTGACGCAAATGTGAAATATGCACTTGAAAAGCGGTCAATCTGCGAAAAAAATTTAAAAGCACTTGAGATGTTTTCGGTATCGAAAGAGAGGAAAATCTGGTCTTAAAACCGATAGTGCATACGTATTTATTAATACACGCATGTTAGTAGAAGGATTTGGGAAGAATTTGTGCGTATGCTTATTACATTACCTTCGACGGTCCCATATAATCGTCAAAGGTCATTATTATATACACCCTTTGCTCAAACTTAGCTGCACCAACGCCGTAAACATCTGCATTTCGAGAAATCACTACATTTGGTTAAACACTGGTGTTTAATACATTTTACAAGGAACTCTATAATTGCTAACAACTTCAAAATAATTACCTACCCTCAAATGACAACATTTTAAAATCAGCAATGACCATGAACATATATACAATTACCTACTATAAAATATGAATAAGAATAGGAATAGAATAACAATAAGAATAACAAAGAGCATCTAGATAGGAATAAGAAAGGAATAAGAATAAGAAAAGGCATCTAATTTTAGTAAGCTTTTAAGAAAAAGATTTTTCAAATTCATCCATATGTTCAAAACAATAAACATATTATTTAAAACAATTATATTCTAAACAATAATCAATAATTATATATTTAAAAAATATAAAACTCATAAAACTATTATACTAATCAATAACACTAACACCATAGGCACTAAATTAGTATATACATAGATAATCATACATACTTGCTATTTTCAATGACGCACGCCGCTCTTTATACAACATTAAGATATCACTGTATTTGCGAGAATTAAAATATTGAAGTGCGCATGCTTGAGCATGGTGAAGTCTATCCTGTCTAATTTGGGTACTATAATGTGTTCAGGCACTTTAGATTAAGTTGGAGGAGGAGAAAGTACATTTAGTGATTTTGTGAATAGCCTCTAAACATCCTTGGCGGGGCTAAAGTGTTAAAGAGTACTATCTGCAGATTGATTCTGAAAAAATACATTATCAAGTTGCGAAAAGTAGAAGTCCGTGCGAAGAAATAATGACTGACATCCTGACTTAGGCTATGAGGCCCACTATATCAGTTCTTGACTCAGTCAACAACCTCAAAATGGTATCAAACACCATGCTTCCACTCCGAAACTTTAGAAAACTGTTTAGAGTGGTGCAACAAAGCCAACCAGAAAGCCAAACAGAAAACTGTTCTTACCATATGTTACATATGGTGCAACAAAGCCAACCAGAAATCTGTGATTACCAAACTAAACAATATCCAAAGGACGGCGTGCCTCATGACAACTGGCGCAATGTCCTCCACTCCTGGAGCAGCTCTAGATGCACTGCTGAACTTACCGCCCCTACACATTCACTTGCAACAGGTGGCGAAAGCCAGCATGTACAGGCTATCTGCCCGAGAGAAGGTAAACTGGATCTCACAAGCACTAAGATCAGTTCTTGACTCAGTCAGTGAAACTCTAACCCTAAACATGGTATCAGACACCATGCTTCCACTCCTAAACTTTGGAAAACCTTTTACAGTGGAACTGCCGCCCAGAGACGACTGGCTAAATAACCAACTGCACTGGGAGGCCGGTAACATTAAATAATAAACTGATGGGTCCAAATCGGGACTTGACGTAGGCTGCGGTATTTATGGAGAGAAGTGTAAACTTGGGGAAATACGCCTCCATATTCAAAGCGGAGGTATACGCCATTATTAAATATTCGGATATCAACCTCCATAAGAACTTCGCAACCCATCGTATCTATATCCACTCGGATAGCAAGGCAGCTCTTAAGGCACTAGCCTCGAAACCATTAATTAAAAGCTGGTGCAAAACTGTGTATCACTACTGAAATCCCTGGGCGAAAAGATCAGGGTAGTCCTAAGATGGGTTCCCGGCCATGAGGAATCGAGGGAAATTAAAAAGCCGATAAACTTGCTAAGACGGGAGCAAAGGGAACGTTATACGACCCTAAACCTTGCTGTGGCGTATCAAAAAGCCTTGCAAACCTAATGCTCAAAAACATATGTTTAGAACAATCCGTCAACCACTGGAACAACACGCCAGGGTTGAATCATTCCAAAGCGCTAATTAAAGCTTATGATCGTAAGACTACCTGTGAGCCATTATCGCTAAATAGGAACAATCCACGCATACTGGTGAGGGCGCTCACGGGGCGTTGTGGCCTGAACAAACACATGTACAACCTCAAGCTCCGGGACACGAAAATGTGCAGGTTCTGCCAAGGGGTAGAGGAAAATCCCCTGCATCTCATGTGCGAGTGTGGCCCGCAGATACACTTAGGTTGTCATTACCTCCAACCTGAGGAGGTAAAACAATCTGGCGCCAAAAGCCTGTTGAGGTTCTTAAATGGCACGAGGCTAAGCGCAGAACTATAGTAGGTGGCGAAAACAATAGATCAGCAATGGTCGCAGTGTTACAAGGCTCATAAAGACCTTAGAAATGCCCCACACAACAAATAAAAAATGGGCTATGAGGCCTATTAGATACTTGACAATACATATATTAACTTCATTATATTTAAAACAAATTATTACACAAAAAAAATTGATTTGGGATTATACATAGATACCCATAACAATGTCCAACCTTTTTAACATACCTAATTTATTGGTGAAATTATTCTTTATGTATTTATATATTTATTTATATGTTACTGATTTATATACTTAACTTTAATTTTTAAGAAGGAATGAGCAATCTGAATGAACTTTCAAATACTATCACCCCAGAACAATTGAGTGGAGTGATAAAATCTACATAAATGTTATCAGGTATATCTGCTTCGCAAAAAAAAAACGTATTTTTTTATTATTTTAAATCTTCCTTTAGTCCAGTCAATGATTGCTCAAAATAGAGAGAATGGAAAGAACACAATTTTTGAGTTTACGTCTTTGTTTGGACTTGTTAGGATGTCAATATACTATAAGTCCCCACTCCTAGGTGGTGAGGGGCAGGAAGAGGTGCACGTAGAATGTCTCTTTTTTGCTTTTATCTCCGAAACTATGCCTTCTAGCGGCAAGTGTTGTGACAGAAAATTAAAGCTGATATTTTTTTTTGCTATCTCGCATAGATTCTGAGATATCAGCGTAATAAATTCGCTAATTTTGAAAAAAAACGGTTTTTGCTTCATTTGACTACCTAACTCTTCGGGCCTTCATCCTACTAAAAAGTAATAAACAAATAATTTGCAGATTTTTTTTTACAGAATATTTGATAGTTCACTCAACTGTTCAAAAAGTAAAGCAATGTTAACTTTCTTTTTAAATTCCGATCTCCACCTAGCACAACTACAGAAATACAATGATTCTATATTATAAGAAGGTCGTTGGATGAATTGTAAACAAGAACAGTTTATTTCAGCTATATTGAAGCTATCCTAAGTTATGCCATTACGATCTTCGGAAATTGTTATGCTTGTCATAGGGAACCCATATTTATACTCCAAAAGAGAGCAGTGCGAATAATTGCAAAGGTGAAAAGGGAAGAGTCGTGTCGACCCATTTTTAAAAGGCTAAGAATCCTCACCTTAACCTCACTCTATCTCTTTAAGTTACTGACTGAGTTTTTTAAGAATAAAGAAACACGTTATAAAAAGTTTCCAGATACACATACTAAAAATACGAGAAATAAATTAAACATTTTTATACCATGTATTAAACTAAACACAGCAAGGCAAGACACAAAATACTCCGGGCCATCCGGAAAGTTTAAAAACAATTCAAGTGGAAAGCAAAA
Organism: Micropterix aruncella; assembly: GCA_944548615.1. Classification (NCBI taxonomy): domain Eukaryota; kingdom Metazoa; phylum Arthropoda; class Insecta; order Lepidoptera; family Micropterigidae; genus Micropterix; species Micropterix aruncella. The sequence goes on from OX155957.1 coordinate 22,988,670, forward strand.
AATTAATTAAAGATTTTTTATTAGACAAAGCCTTTTACTCGATCGATGGATATGTTAATTTTTCAAATTTTTTGGCCATTTTTTTTGACAATATTAAGTAGTTTATCTGACTTTTCTGATTTTAATTTCTTGATTATTTTTATTGAATGTTGTAATTCGTGGTTTTAGTAAAAATATCTTAAAAATGATTTTGATGCCCTAAAAGCAATTATGAAGTAACTGTATGTACGTGGTGATAAATTTAAATATTGTAAAAACGGACTAATAGACTGTAATTCTCACCTAACGGAATCTAACAGAATCCTCACCTTAACCTCACTCTATCTTTTTAAGTTACTGACTGAGTTTTTTAAGAATAAAGAAACACGTTATAAAAAGTTTTCAGATACACATACTAAAAATACGAGAAATAAATTAAACATTTTTATACCATGTATTAAACTAAACACAGCAAGGCAAGACACAAAATACTCCGGGCCATATTATGTTAACAGGCTACCGGAAAGTTTAAAAACAATTCAAGTGGAAAGCTTATTCACAAAATTAGGTACTTAAAGAATTTTTATTAGACAAAGCCTTTTACTCGATCGATGGGTTTGTTAATTTTGAAAATTTTTTGGCCATTTTTTTTGACAATATTAAGTAGTTAATCTGACTTTTTCTGATTTTAATTTCTTGATTATTTTAATTCGTGGTTTTAGTAAAAATATCTTAAAAATGATTTTGATGCCCTAAAAGCAATAATGAAGTATGTAACTGTATGTACGTGGTGATAAATTTAAATATTGTAAAAACGGACTAATAGACTGTAATTTAAATGTACCTAGATATTAAGTTTCTACAATATTAAGTTTCTGAAAGCTGAAATTGATGGAGTTTATCGCTAGCAAGCACAGTTGCCGAAAAAAAATCGAAATGAGGGACATTCTATGTGCCCCCCCCCCTCCCCCCGTTTCCCCTTCACCACCTAGAAGTATGTATTTTTTTGTATGTTAACCTCTTATCAAGTCCCAAAGTCAAAAATTGTGTTCCTTACATTTCCTTATATAACTTTTGATTCACTGGACTATTTTATATTGCATATTTTTATAAAATCTATAAAAATATACAAAAAAGAAAAAAAAATATGCGGGCGTGTGAAAGCTTACAAGTTTGTTTCAGTATCGCGGTTTCGTAAAGATGATGATAAAGAGACGAGTGCTCTTTTCTGCGCTGAAGGCGGAAACTGCATGCATATCCGAAATAGATACACACCACGTCGTAGCTTTTGTGCGCTTCTAAAATAGCCACGAACAGGCTAATGGAATTTTTAATACGGGCTGAACGTTTGTGGAGGCGACGCGACCCGACTCCGCGCGGGTCGCCATATCTCATCCTAGTGAAAGGGAACAAAAAGCGGGATTAAAACGTAAGGGACACACCCATAGCATCCGTTTATGAGGGGGCGCACAGCCTACGAGGGCTCATATCAAAAGCATGGGGCGCAGTCGCTTTTTTCCCAACAAAGACTCCCTTTAGCGCTGCGAGGGGAACATTTTCAAAGATCGCGACTCTGCAAATACTGAGGGAGATGGTTGCATTGATATTAAAGGCTCATTGGAAGGCAAAAACAAAATAAAAACATACATCATTACTAAGCTAAAAACTCACTGGTTCACAGACAATTTTCAAGCATTTTCGAGAAAAAAAATGAAATTCTTTATTAGTGCTGAGCATGTACTTGCTTAGAATCATCTGGGTTCCAGCACTCGGACTTCACTTCTTCATTTCTTTTCCGTCACCAGGGAGGTCAGCGTTCTTCTCTAGACGTTTCTCCCTATTTTCCGAAGTCCGATTTCAAAAATTCATTGATAAAAACTTTTTTAACACGTTTTTATTAGGTCGACCTGTATGTAACTAACTATGTATGTAATGGAATCTAAGTTAACTAATTTAACCATCTTCCAAGGAACGTAGCGTCATGAAAATTGGCAGCTGTATGTAGTTCTGATGACAATACAATAATATGGTACTGTCGAACTGATCTGATGATGGAGTCGGAAGATATGAACTGGAACTTCATGATGATTGAACATCGTATCATAGCTGAGTTTGGACTTGTTAGAAAAGTCTTGGAATGAACTTTGACCACGATTAGGTTTCAAGGTCTGATGATGTGGTTTTTACGTGCATTTATAAAAGCGTGTTTTAGTGTTTTATTAAACTATTAATTTATTTCTTAATAATTTGGATAGTTAATAAAAACTTTGTTCGTACTGATGCATCCACTTCAAGGATATCACTAATTAGAAACACACCCTGTATATGCCTAGGTAAGATGCAACAGCAACTACTATACTTGGACAACTAAAGTTTGTAAATATTTATTTTGCACAACTTTGTATTTAAATATGGCAAAGTGGAGTTGCCTGCAGTTGCCTTCATAATCAGGGTTGGGAACTTGTATAGGATATATTATTATAGTGCTGTGATTTTGATAACATTCTTTTAAAACCAAATTTCACTTTACAGTAGCTTCTAAACAATATCGAACCCTACAGTTTCAAGTTTATTACCGTTCGGACGACTACGTTCGACGTACGAAGCACCGTCACATCCAAACACCCGATTTCCACAATCCTACTCTCTTGCATGTTCATTCTATTGTGCGAAAAGTGAAAAAGCGGGGGAGAGAATGAGAAAACTTTTAATGATAAAAGTCAAGCAACGGCCAAGAGGTCTTCAAACTCGCCTGGCGTTTTTTTTCTGCGCAGCCATACAAATGGAAATGAGCCTCGGACTCCTTTCACTGTCACTCCGTCCGCATAGGTACGAAAAAAGGTCCGCTTCGAATACATTAAGTCTGTTATATTCGGATGAAGTGGACGAAGTTGCAACGGGAAAACTGTACGAATTTTATCTCTTTACTCATTCGGCAAAGATTTAGTGACAATTCAGCCAGAGTCTAAACGACTTGAGTGGCGACTCGACCAGAGTCGAACAGATTATATACAAATAAAGGCTGATCTACATTGTATTCAGTATTCAGTATTCAATTTATTCTTTCAGAATATACAATAAAAGCATGAATTATGAATTAAAGCTAATTATTGCATATTAGAATTCGTCAGTTGCTACAATTAAAGCATAAATATTAATTAAATTATATACATTAAATATTAATAACGTTGACTAAAGTCGGCTTTACACGGCAGGCAAATAAAATAAAAAAAATTAGCTTAATCCATGTACATAGGTACATATAAAATAGATAATTATTATAAGAATATTAATAGTCATCTTAGGCACTTTATACAAAAAATAATCACACAATAGGAAGTATCAAAACAAAATTGAAAAAAAACAACGTATGTAAACAACAAAAAACAACATTGTAATCTACATATTAAATATTAAATTCATAATATTATTATTGAAAAATAAGAACTAAAATGAGGTACCTGAAAGTTACATATTAATGTTATTATTTGTTAATATATCAAAATATGTATGTATATACATATACATACATATAATATGTCAAACTCAAAAATTTATTTATATATTTACATTTTACTTTAGATACAAACACAATATATATTATATGCTATAATTTCAAATTTAATTTTAGGCTATAATTTGTTGCCTACTCTTCTTTTCACACCAGCATGTTGGTTGACTGGAAGATATTGCTGTAGTGTAGCAATAAGTCCGCCATTGTACCTTATTTTATTGTGCAATAAAGAGATTTTCATTTCATTTCATTCCCATTTGAAAGAATTGGCATGCTCAAAAAAATCACCCAGCTTATAGAAAGCATATGTGGATTGCAGCTTTTGTTTAATAAATCTTTTAAACGCCTTTGCTTCCATCTTTCTTGTGGAGAGTGGTAGCTGGTTAAAGAGCTTATAGCTCAAATATCCAAAGGACTTTTGTGTCTACGTAAGGCGTACTTTAGGCAGGATAACATCATCACGTCTGCGTGTATTGTGAGAGTGCATATTCCCGTTTACCCCTTGTTCGTTAATATTTGATTTAGGATATAGTAGACATTTAAAAATATATTCAGACGTAAAAGTCAGTATTTTGTACTTAAGAAAATATGGTTCGCAGTGCGTGTCACGGGATACTCCTGCAATTGCTCTCAGTGCACTTTTCTGTAAAATGAAAACCTTAGAACTGTCTGTGGCATTCCCCCATATCAGTATACCATAAGTCATTTCAGCATGGAAACAGGCATTATACGCAGTTATTGCAGCGATTTCGCCAGCTAAGAATTTAATCTCTTTTCGCATATATTGCCGAAGAAAGCGCACTACACAGTTCATTAATATGGATGTTCCAGCTAATTGAGTCAGTTACTTGGTAAGTTAAAAAAATAAAATATATTTTTTTAAAGTGCAGCAGCCATCTCGTGGTGAAACTCAGAACGGGCTATCATAATTAAATGCGTATACAAAATTTCGTGTCTGTGTTGTTGACCGATGAGGAGTTCCCTCGTTGGGACCTAACCCTAGGTGCCGCAGTCCTGTCTTGGTCAAACTTAGAACAGGCTGTCGTAATTAAATGCGTACACAAAATCTCGTGTCTGTGCTGTTGACCGCTGAAGAGTCCCCTCGTAGGAAGCCAACCCTGGGTGCAGCAGCCGTGCTATGGTGAAACTTAGAACGAGCTGTCATAGCTGAATGCGCATACAAAATTTCGTGTATGTACCGCGTCCCCTCGTCGGGAGCCAATCCTCGGTGAAGAATCAGGTCATGCTTATTATATAAAAAAATACATTGTCATCAGAACTGAACCAACATGTAAATTTCAACATCATATAATAATATTTGAGGATAGGATAGAAACGAATTTACCGCGTGAAATTTGTAGCACCCGACTGAAAGAGCTCTTTCAGTCTACCCTGGACAACGGCGGCTGCAAAGTCACCGAAACGTCGGGTGCTACAAATTTCACGCGGTAATTTCGTTTATATCCTATTTATAATGTCAAACAACCGCGAGTCTTCGATTTTATAATATTCGAGGAGTTTCCTCAATTCACCATGGATCCTATCATCAGAACAGGATCTTGATAAAGATGGGACCAATATGGAACTACATACATCCTTTCAAATAAAAAAGAATTTTCCAAATCGGTTCATAAATGGCGGAGTTCTGATGTAACAAACATTAATTAAAAAATATCGTCTATAGCGTCAATATCGCTATAGCGTCAGTGCTAAAGTCAATTTTCCCACCACATACGCCAGCTGTACTGACCACGTGTAAACGCCGAAGTCAGTATTTGGTCAGTCGGTTACACAGTGCATTGTAAGGTAGCATCGTGTCGTATGGAAAATGTTAACTAGCGAAAATGGCGCATTTTCCGGACTGACTTCAATAACATGCGTACACACTGAAGAAATACCTGTGAAGTACGAGTGACTGACTACATGTAACCAGCCCTCGGATTCTGAGGCGACGATACAATACACTATTGTCGTTACTCGGCGATATCTGTGATTTTGGAAGCGATTTGACAGTCCTTTAATCGTCAGAAGTGAGGTAAGGATAGACGGCAGCACATGATGTGTCGTCTGTATGTCGTTGCTCTATGAGAAAGCTGGGAAATAGCAGTAAAAATCCCCATTCAGAAATAATTGCCGACTATTCATTTCCACCCAAGATGATTGAAATTTGAATAAAGCGCCAAGAAATAAGAATATTCGATTAAATCAATAAAGGACGCGTTCCGAATAGCCGCCCTTAGCTCAAAGCCCTAAGCGCGCTCAGAACCCGGTACGGATTGAGCAAACGCCGCTCACTGCTAAACGGCCTTCCTCGGCCAATCAGTACCATCGACATAAAAGTACTTGACCGTGTGACCAGCCTGAGAATGCGTCAGCCGAATAGAAAGAGACATCAGCATATAGTACTCCCTCTATCCTTGTCTAGTCACGCATACACGGACACACGTACATATATCGCTATGTCAACGCTTATATATCACCATGGCAACGATTCGACGCCATAAGTCTGCTATGCTATGGATAAACGCGCATGCGGAACTAGACAATGATAGAGGGAGTCTCATATGTAGCTATCTTTTTCTATTTCGCGAACACATTCACTCACAGTCCACCTCCGCACTCCCGCGCTCTATTTTATAACCTCTTTGATCAGAACACGATATAGGGGTGGGAATCTCATGGGAAGTATCGAGTTCCGAGATTACCTGACGATTCTGATTCTGATTATGATTATGATTATGAATCCCGAGGCTGTATGAGTCAGTTTTCGACGCCAGCACTGACGCCTTTAACGGACTTAATGTAAATCTACAATAATAGTATGTAGTATGATTTACTGGAGTCTGACATTAGGTAGACCATCTCGTATAGACAATGATTTCAATCATTTAAAATTTACACTTCGTCACACTTTTAAATAAAACCTGCGTCTTATCATATGTGTTTCTCATCAAATAGTCTGGTGCTAAGTGAATTAAATGAAAGCAGCAATTAATGAGTTCATTACCATAATATATTGCGGTCGCTCACAGTTCAGGGTCACCGTATCGCGAATCAGCTTAGAATAATGAATTAATTCTGGTGATTCAACATTGGAGATGTATATTTTTTTATTTAATTGGTATGTCCAATGATCCTAATTCGCTTTACTTTTATACCAGGCATAGTTGTCTATAATTCTCTATCTCTGAGAAGATCTTCCTCAGAGAAGAATCGTTGATCTTTCTTTTCAAATGAATTCTAGTCAAAATTGGCAACCCACGTCATATATATAAGGTAAGTTTCTACTCCTAATTTTAGGTAAATAGTAGTTTTAATGTAGTTGCTGCAGGTTTATTTTTTTGAGATCAAGTGATTTTTAAAAATATATATAAACACAGTATTAGCAAGCACGCACAAAATTAAACGTTCACCTTGAAACACGTCCCGGCCTAATGAGTGACGTTGTTACTGGACTATGCAATGTATTAATTTTCTGTTATTTATTCAATGATTAAAATATTTTTGTGCATGGTTTCCAAAATAAAATTGTTTCAAATTGGTTTTGCGATACTGGATAAATAAATAAAATATATAAATAAAATAAATAGTCTGTTTGTAACCGATAATTATCATTTGCTGAGTTATTCTGGCGCACCAATGTTATTCTGATGAATGTGTTTGAAGTGTGCGATGCGCCAGATGCTTTTTACAAACTTTTATTTACCTTGCAATGTTTGTCAGTACGATTGTTTGGGTCAAATTTTGTAAGCAGAATTAGAACCACTTCCTCTTATCCTATGAAGTTGAAATTTTACATGTTGGTGCAGTTCCGATGACAATGCATTTTTTATGGAAGCATGACCTGAATCTACACCCAGGGTTGGCTCCCGACGAGGGGACTCCTCAACGGTCAACAGCACCGACACAAACTTTTATATATGCATTAAATTACGACAGCCCGTTTTATATTTCATCACGACAGGACTGCGGCACCCAGGGTTGGCTTCTAATGAGGGAACTTCTTAACAGTCAACAGCACAAACACGAAATTTTGTATACACATTCAATTATGACAGCCCGTTCTAAGTTTTACGATGGCATAGCTGCTTCACCTTTAAAAAAATGGAGTCGTTTTTTATATAATAATATTTTATTATTATTTACTGTTAGCAGAAATAATTTGATATCCTGTGCTATATATTTCTTGCCTTGCCTTTTCTCCAAGTATAATAATTAATATTTTCTCTTCCATACATGTTTATGTTTATATTACATCTTAACGAAATGGTCATATATACCGTAATGTTGAATTGTTTATTAAATGAAATAAATAATAATAATAATGCCTGTCCTACTTACACTAATGTATATACAATATTGACCTAATCCACATTAATGACCGCCGCGCTCGTAGATATCTATCTATTCGACTAACCATATAGTAATAGTTACTCGTATAACCAGACTCATATTCCGTTTCTCGCCGCATATTCCGTTTCTCTACTATCTTGAAACTTGTGCCGGAGCTACGAGTTTTACATTGAAATGGCAGTCTATTTATTATCGGCGGCAATCTCGTAGATAGGCTGTATTAGTCTAAGAGCCAGCGACAAAAAGTACAAGAGTTTTAGAAAGCTGATACTTTAGATCAGACAGTATTTTGGCCATAGAACGCCGGGTTACAGTCAGCAGGCCAGACCGGGGATTCTGAAGTGGCGATACGATACGTCAAGGCGAATCGACAATTCGATATCGTCCTCGATTGGACGACTTGGCTGATTCTGTTTCAGAATCTATCCACGTGATTCCCACCCCGGTGTCGTGTTCTGATTTGGACCGGGCTCTGAGCGAGCTTAGTGCTTAGAGCTAAGTGCAATTCGGATCACGTCCATTATGTATTAAATCAAATATCCTTATTTCTCGCGCTATATTCAAAAAATTCAATCGTCTTGTCGGTATGGGAATAGTCGGTAATTATTGATGAATGGGGATTTTATTGCCATTTCCCAGCGTTCTCCTATACCAACGAGATGCAGACGACACCTCATGTGCTGTCGTCTATCCTAACCTTACTTCTGACGATTGAAGAACTGCCAATCCGCTTTCAGAATCGCAAATATCGTCGAGTGACGACAATCGTGTATGCTATCGTCGCTTCAGAATCCGGAACGCTGGCGTACTAGGAAAGGTGTTATTTTAATTCGTTCCGCCAAAGTGTTTTGGAAATGCTGAAAATTAATCAGTATACATTAGATGCAATAAATATCTCGATACTTATGGTCAGACTGCTTCATAATCGAACGCGTGGTGTCAGCATCTCCATACCTTTATATTACGCCATTGCGATCATTATATTGCGCGGCACAGTAGACCGATGCGTCATAGACCGATTCGAGGTCTTTATTGCATCCACTGTCTACTGATGAATTTTCAGCTTTTCCAAAACACTTTGTGGGTAATAATTAAAATCACGTCTTTCCTAGTACGCCAGCGCCAGGTGTCGCGGAATCTTACCTGCTGACTGTACCCCGGCATCCTTTAGACTTTAGACAAAACTGTCTGATCTGAATGTATCACCATTTACAAAAGTTTTTCACATTTTGTTGCTGGCTCCCCAACTATATACTGTCGCTAGACGTCTTCAGCGCGATTTGATTGGCTCACGGCCGAGATTAATATACATACATCTATCTATTTGCTGCGCGCATGATTGGGTAGATATTTTGATCTACGGCGGACGGGATTCTAAGGTATTCACAGTGTAACGTTGGTGCTTCCCGGGTGATTCAAGAAGAGATGTTTCGATGACTTGTACATGTGGTGATGACTGATTGTCTTGTTAGAGCCCTGTCCGTTCTAGAACAGGCTAAGGTTATAGTTTTGCAATTTGGTTCCTGCTATTTTGTAAGCAAAATCAATGTTTATAGAAATTCATTCTTAAATAAATATTAAATAAAATTTCAATAACTTGAAATGGGATGGACGGCTAAAGACCTAAATGAAACAACTCGAAAGCCAAAGCAAGCCCAAGATAGTGTCCAATATAAGAAGATTCTCGACGAGGCCAAGACTCCTAATATGAGTTGACGCGATAATGACAAAGATGCAATGATGATTCGTTGCAGTAGTGTCATAAAAAATCACAAATGATGTGATATCTAGCAGTAAAATAATCATATTTCGTTCTTTCATAAAGTTAAGACTTTCCTGCCGCACATTCCTCTTGAAACAAATTTCCTGAAGATACGATATAGTTCCTGGGGAAATAAATTTGGTGCGTGCGTCAGGAATGTGCTGAAATCTCGTTACAGGAATTGCTAGCAGCCGCTCGAGCGGAAACAAAGGCCGTGTTTTTGGGCGGGATCATGTCCGACGAGCACGCCACCTTTACTTCCTCCTTTTGGCTCGACTGATTGGAATTTATTACTTGAGGTCCGAGTACGTAATTGCCACCGACCCCACCCGCCGCACTGTGGGATCATTTATTCTCGTAATTTTATATTTTTGACGTGAACGGTATGTAGAGAATCTAGTCAGATAGCAACTCTTCAAATAATATTTTATCACGACTTATAATTCTCAATACAAGATAAAATTAATGTTCGCACGGTAAAATTCTCGGTATTTAGTCTCTGGGAATCAGTCACCACTATCCCCACATTGGGTGTCATCCCGAGTGTTAAAAAATACCTAACTGTCCAAGTATTAAGTAAGTAGTTGTCTGAACGTACAAATGTTCAAATGTCAATAAATTACCATAAATATACCGTGTTTAATCATGTAAAAACTCTGATTTAGTACATATCGGAAATATACAAGGTATTTTTACTGCACGGTCATTTTTAGGGGATGAATCAATACAACGAAGGAAGCAACTTTTTATTTTTTTTAATTTCAAAATATGAAGAATTTCACTGGTAAATAAAGGTTTGAGGAGCGTATGAGTGCGCTGCACCGTCTAGCGGCAGGTATTATAGCTTATATAAACAATATTAGCGATATTTTACCTTCCGCTAGATAGCGCTCGTGATCACAGATTTCATACTAGTAAATGAATTTAAAAAAACCGTTTAAAAAAATGTTTTTTAGTTTTTTCATTGAATTTATCAACAGTTGCTTATTTCGTTGTACTGAGTCAACCACAAAAAAATGCCCGTGCAGTAAAAACACCCCATATCTGAAAATACATAGACCACAAATATTTCATAAAAAAACCGTGATTAAAATAATTATAAATACAATGTTTTACTTTCTGTAACGACAGTCGTCTTTTATATTCTTTTAAATATATGTTTAACTTTCTTCTGATATTCATCTTTGAAATATTTACAACTTTTTCGAAATACGTCCTAAGTCAAAATTATGTAAAATCTATGACGAAATCGATCAAAGAACCGTATATAGCGTACGAGCGAAGAACAATTAATATTCAATGATGATATTAGAGTCTCGGGTATGTTATAAAATCGTTATATGTAAATGACTGCCTTATCTAATTACTGCGTAAAAAAGATTTTGGGATATCGACTTTTGATCAAATTCATTCATACAACCCACAGTGCGCCGATAAAATGCAAGGAGAAGTCAGAGTTTTAGAGCAGGAAAATTCAGCATGATTAAAGTTTTCTTTTGAGTAGTTTTATTACTATTTGTAGATGGATTGTAAATGCCAAAAATACCTGAATGCGTGTCTAAGGCGACATGAGGCCTCAGAAAAATATTCGAAATGGACGTACACGCGAAAAAATAGGCGGGGTCAATGTTGTAGGGTTTGACCAATAAAAATCCAGCGTTGACGAAGCGTCAAGCGCAGATTCTACGTCCGCTAGCGCCGGCTACTAGGCACATACTAAATTCTCTATCGCAGCGCTAGCACAGAATAACGATCTTTACGCAGTGGTGGTTAAGGGTGTTAATGGCAAAGCATATTTAGCCTAACTCTCAGAGCGCTCTCACGTTTTAATTAATTGTAATTAATTTAGGGCCTAAATAAAAAATGTGGCTAAGTGCTGCCCTAGAGAATTAACCATTCAATATTATGAAATTATAATAAAACACACTCACCGCTTACATTGTAGGAATAAACGCGCCTGAAAGTTTTCGACGTCAGTTTAAAGCCTTAATGTCCAAGGCAATGAGCAACTTTTTTGAGTCCAAATTTCAAATTGGTTCCTTATCAAGGGATTGACTTAGAAACTTTTTTAAATTAGGGCTTATATTTTTCAAAAAACTGATAAAACTAAAATTCTTCGTATATGACCATTCCCTGGTATCATGTCGCCTTAAGCTTGTTACCAGGCCATACCAGATTTGATGGAGGCGAGTAAGTTGACCTGTTCATTGAAAAATGAGAGTTCAGTATTTTTTTGGTGAATACTAGCATTGTAAGAGCAATTTTTTTTCGTGATGAAGACTGAATTATCCATTTTGATTCCTTCTTGAGGCGAGTAGGACATTGAAGTCTGTCTGTGTGTCTGTTTGCTTGTCTGGATGCGTTTCTTCAAGATAGCGCCCAAACGCTTACACCGATTGAGCTGAAATTTGACATACAGGCATCATTTGGTTCAAAGCAATAGTTGAAAAAGTTGTAATTAAAATCGGTTCACTAAGGGGGCGCTACTCAATCTCAAAACATTAAATTTAGAGACTTGAAGTTTTGTACACAAATGCTTTGTTGGGTTAAAATCATATTGTGAAATTTCGGACGGAATGACTCGTATACCAATATTCCGTCATACATAATATATAATATATAAATAATAATAATTATAAATATATATAAAACTTTTCAATTCTGTCATTCATTCTAATTAAATAATATCGCCATCTTATGGCGATCGGCTCGAACCCGTCTTTAACCGAGAAACGAACCGCAACTCCTGAGACGTCGCAAAGGAAGCCAACCGGGTTTGTACGCCGACTGACAGTAGCGCTCAACGATTTTAATTATAAAATGAATATTCAGATGAAATCAGTCCTTGGCTTCTTGGCACAATCGATTTTTCTGGTAATGATGCAGATCTTTAAAATATCAACCACTCAGTGCGTCCGTTCCTTACCGCACCCATATAGGTGGGTTTGGATATTACCTATGTCCGAGTATATCGTATGTTTCTGCTAAAATGGTGTTACGAAATATAAAATCGAAGACTATCGCGGTTGTTTGACATTATAAATATGATAGAAAACGAATTTACCGCGTGAAATTTGTAGCACCCGACGTTTCGGTGATGTTGCAGCCGCCGTTGTCCAGGGTACACTGAAGAGCTGTCAATCCGTTGTTTTGCGGGTAGGCCGCATACCGCTGCCGCCACTGCGTAGGTTATAACGGTGGTGGGCTGCCGAGCTCGGAGCGCGCGAATTTTGAAAATCCGTCTTGCACACAACACTCACTGTATCCTGTCTTACATCTTTGCGTTCGGCGCTCGGCGGCGGGAACATTTTAAGAAGAGGGTTCCACGCAGAAGAGAGTTTGTAACCGTCGCGTCGTCTCTATTGAAGTTCGGGGTTCTTCTTATTTCAATGGCTTCCCGGATCATGCGAGGAAATTGTTCCTTAGATAGCACAATGGGATTTTGAAACTGCATCCAGTGGTTACTTCCACTATCCAATATATGTTCGCAGATCGCCGATTTTTCTCGCTGAACGTTTTAAACAGCTTTGATGTGTTCTGTCAGTCGCGTGGCTATCGGCCGTTTCGTTTGTCCAACGTAGGCTAGACCACAACTGCATTAGACTTTATACACACCCGGGGTTTGCAATGTTATGCAAACATCGGGTGCTACAAATTTCACGCGGTAAATTCGTTTTCTATCCTATTTATAGTGTTACGAAATGTTTGGGCGTTGAGTAAATCTACAACGTTTTCATTAGAAAATTTATGTTCCTGTCAACTAATTGTCAACCGGTATAATTTTTTTCTGATGTTGTTATCATGTTTTGCTGATGCACGTTATCATGCATCATCCAATATAATCGAAAAGAATTATGAAAAGTGCAATAATTATTATGTATAGAAACCTGTATACTAAATTGGAAATTGGTATATGGGTTTTTTATGTAAATAATGTTAAAATCATTATGTTCCTAATATGAAAAAAATAAGAGCTATGATTTAAAAAAATATGATATAGGCGTGTTTAGAGCGCCATTTATAGTGTGCCTCCATATTGCTAAACATCGAACGCCGCCATGTTATAGCCAATAATAGAATTAATTAATGTTTGGGAACTACACTAAGAAAATATAATGCTGTAATACACGGAAATGTATTATCAAGGATTCATCATGCATGTTTCATCAAGGATTACTTATATAACATGGACTGCGTTCCATATGAATTAACATGACGCGTACCGCTGTCGGCGTGACGATTGTTACAGTTCCGTAATGTTAATACAGTTATTTCATTACGACGCGACCTTGGGATCTCGCTTCCAACATGACATCATGTAGTAGTATACGTACGGTTATAGTAGGATACATGAATCATGTTGAAACAGTATACTGTTATTTCCGTATTAAGAGGCCGTGGCGGCCGTGGTGGGCAAAAGCTATATGAAGCATAATTTTGTGGCCTGGTTGTGAGAACACGAAAAAGAATTTTAATACAATTATGCCGGATTTTTAAAACCCGGTTCTTAAGCTATCATTTCGCCAAAACGAAATTGGTAAATTATTTCCATATTAATTGTAAATTACCTTTATTCTGTTACTGTTTTACTAAAAAATAAAAACGAGAGATTTGTCTTCAGTTTTTGAAAAACCTAGAGATGATTCTCAATATTAAAAAATACTATTTACACCAGCGTATGGTCTATTTACATAAAGACAGTTGTTGGAACTTCCATACAAAAAATATAAGAAAAAATCGGTTGTCTGTAAAGTCGGTTTACTGACGATAGTTGAACGTGACAACGTCATAAGAAAATAATGATGGAATGGTTGCATTTGAAGCAGTTTCATTTAAGATTCTGATATTGTTTATTACAAACACCCAAAAATATATGCTTTTATACTCACCGATTTGACTACAACATGTAAATGTATTATTGTACAGCAGTATAATTGTATAATTGTTTATTGTTTAAAGTTTATTGTTTTTTTTATTTTGAAAGTTTGAAATCTCAAACTCTTAAATAACGGTTTGAGAAGCGTTTGAGCACGCTTTGCCATCTAGCGGTAGGTAATACGTCGTAAATAAACAATATCAGCGACATTTTACCAACCGCTAGATAACGCATCGTAATGATAGCTTTTCATACTTTTATTAAAAGTTGCTTACTTTGTTGCACTTTGTTGTACCCACAAGAAAATTGTCCGTTCAGTAATAACATTCCGTATATCAAGAATACATATAAAATTATGTCAAGAATTTAAATCAATCTAGTGATTTTCATTCGTACTATTTTAGACTGAGGTTAGTAAATAATTCTTGTCGCAACCGGTAGATGGCAGCATTTATATTGAATAATAAATATAATAAATGGAGAGCCTCAGAGCAAGGCAACGCCGCATGAGTCATGTTTTTTCGTGCGTGCAGCAGGCTCCATCGATTTATAAGACGTTGTCACGTCAAAAATGTTATGGCCAAACATATTTTTTTTCCTATTTATTAAACATACTTTTGAGTGATATAAAAAATAACAGAGTGATCTAAAGTTATTTTATTATTATGATCTAATTTTTACTTTATAAAAAAGTATTCATTTGATAATTTATTGTATTATAATTGAAAAGCCAAATCGACTATATTAGACGACGCGCGAAGCCGAAATCATCATTTGTAATTGGCCGCTGCCAACGGTGGGACGTATTCCCTTGTCGCCGCGGTATACCTATATATCTTTATGTATATATCGAAAGCGCGCGGGCGCGTGGCATTGCAAAAAAAACTTAAATTTTTAGTTGCGTCAACGGAAAATGTTGACACAGTTAATCGAGTAATTGAGTTTCAACAATTTTTCTTGGAATTCAACAAAACTACGATTGAAATATCGTTATTCTGTATAAAACCGTAATAAAAAAACGGTAATTTAATACGAAATCCAATATTTTTCTCAATGTATGAGTGCTGTGTATTCTATTGAGCTTCGTTTTGTAGTATTTTTCCTATTCAACCATTTACACAGGTAGGTGTTGGCTTGGCAGCGGACATTGGGTAATAGTATTATTATTCTACCTTAGAGAGCTTTAGTTATTTACCTCCGAGGCCATAATAATTAGGCTCCAACTCTTCTCTACCTCTTTACTACTCTAGTGGGGGTAGAGAGGCCTTTTTCTATTAAAGCCCGTCCAGAGTGTAACCCTTAAGCGCCGTAAATCCGGCAGCGCTCACGTGCCAGCGCCCTGAGAGCGCCTTTACCCCCTAAAAGGGTATATTTTTATGAATCCGGCCCGAAATACGAGGCTTTTAGGGATCTACATAGCGATATCGCGGCGGAGTACCCACATTACGCGATGGGGTCGAGCATGAAACGCTCCTGTTTCATTCAATGCGGATTTATATTTCCGCGCGGCTGACACAACGCGACGCGCTTGAGAGGTGAGTTTGTGCCACGCCTACCTAAAGGTGGGTATCCATTACGTTCGAGCATGGACTGCTCAAATGGAGACGGTGCGCGCATCAACTCAAGAACAACGAGTGATCCGCAATTTTTATTCGAACGTTAAGCGAACATGTCATGGCCAAAATGTATTTTTAAATTTCTCATCCTTCGGATCCCACAGCACTGTATAATTTATGTACTCCTCGATTAGAGTTAGATATTTCTTCATGGCCCACTCCATAGCGATGGATTCGCGTTTACTAAAACGCCGAACGTGATGCGCGAGACGTAGCCATCAACGTCTCAGTTTGCTCGCGTCCACGAACACACTGCACGTCACTTTGTGTTCGAGCAATAACCGCCATCGCTTGGAGCGCTCGCCGCGGAGCGTGCAACGTTGCACGCTCCAGGAGAGCGAACGTATCCAATACTGGAGCAGTTGCAGGTTGGCGGAGCAAAGTTGATGCGCGAACCTAATGGATACTCACCTTCACTGCTACTACTTGTTGCGATTCATGTTGTGTGGTTGCAGCTTTATTTGTAAATACGTTTCACTTTGAACCTTTTACTTTCCCGGCACCTGCAGGGAAAGTATTGTGAAAGCGCTAAAAAATTGAGATGAAGACGAAAATATCCATTTTGATACCCCCTGAGATGAATAGGACAATTTCCAGATTTAAGTCTGTCTGTGAGTCTGTGTGTCTGTGCGTGTGTTTGTGTGGCATACAAATTTGGCATACAAGCATCATTCGGTCATGGCAAGAGTTGAAAAAATTGTAGCAATGGGCCACCAGAGGACGCGCTAGTCTTACTTCAATCTCGAAATATTGCACATAAAGATTTTTTTACTACAGCCGTATTTATGACAATACTACGTCATATTGGAAAATAGTAATTTAATACCACTGAATTACAAAAAAATAATCAAATATGCTACTTTTTTGCTATCATAGTAACTTGACACAATCACTATTGGCGAGGTGGAGGGGAGGAGTGGGGGGGGGTCTGCTTGCCGGGAAATCTTGGGTGACACAACCGATATTTTTTGACGTAAATATGTACCTACGCCAGGTGACATTAAAAAAAACGGTTGTCTGAGATTTTTCCGGCAAGTAGCCAAGGACTGACTATCCTACTACTATTATAAACGCGAAAGTTTGTAAGAATGTATGTATGGATGTTTGTTACTCTTTCACGCAAAAATTACTGAATGTATTTTGATGAAACTTTACAATAATATAGCTTACACATCAGAATAACACATAGGCTATAATTTATAAAGATATATAGTTTTCTATCATCATTATCACAATTTTTTATCACCTCGCGGGTGAAACCGCGTGGTGATAAAAAAATGTGATACCAAAACATTTAAACATTGGATACGGGCTGAGAGGGGGTCAACTCAAAGTGACCATTTTTGAATCAGTATAGCTCAAGACTTAGAACAGCTACCACGCCGGTTTTTGTCTAAATACAGCTTTCGATTAGATTTATAAATTAAAAATATACAAATTAAAGTATTCAATTAATTTTAGAACCCTCTAATAGCTGTTCACCCGAACAGCTATTTATAATTTAGGAAATTAAAATAAAATTGAAAGGTTATGTATTTTTTTTGGTGAAAATGAGACACTAGAGCCATCTTGTGGCTTGTTCCCAAACGAATTGGAGCATGAATCGAATTTCTAAAGAAAGATCATTGCCCTTACTAAAGGAAGAAGAAAACGTGTGACGGGAAAGAACGATCAAAGTCCACACGGTGACGGTGGACATTGATCAAATTTATCGATTATAGATATATATATATATATATATATATATATATATATATATATATATATATATATATATATATATATATATCAGTGGCGTGCCCAGGGTTCGTAAATAGGGCAAGCCCGACATACCTTTTTGTGTTTTTTTACGCTTTTTATAGTAAAAAAGTGGTACCTCTTTACTCTTTAATCTTCAGTTTGAAATTTACTGCTTGGGTCGTACATTCAATAAAGCACACTGAAGGCATGCTACTGCAAGACAGAATTTAACATATACTTATCAGCAGTCGCATACCTCTAGTGGCTTTAAAGGACTCTCTTGCGTCGTTGCGTCTCAAACGAGGTGCTGAGTTATTTTGTAGATTGTTTTCATAAATTTGATCAAATTCATATTGAAATTCAACACGTAACCAAGTCTGAAATTCCTTTATTTTTTGTTTTTCTTCATTAATTCCTATAACCCACATCGACTTGTGATTTTTGAAGAATGTTGTACAAGCTCTCAGCTTTTTCAAAAATTCGGCGGAAAACAAGGTGAAAAAATTTAAATGGAATGATCGCATCGAGTTTTCAAAATTCTCCGCTGCTAAAACCGTATCCCCGTCCCAGTCCTGCGGGTTGTTACATATGTCAGAAAACAAAATAATAAGAATACATTACTGACCACAAAGGACAATTTCCTCCATATTTTATCAGGCACTAAAAACCACAAATCAATTGAAATTACACAATAAAAAATTAGCCCGACGTCAGTCGCACATTTAAATCCAAACTAATTATAATGAAGTCGCGCTTTCTGTTGACACGTTCGCATTCACAGTTCGCATTCAACGTCATGGCTAAGCAAGCCCGGCTTAACTCCCGATACAAAAGTTGTATATAGACATATATTGTTTAGCGTAATTTGCCACAGGTGCGAATGAGAGGAACACTGATTTTGAAAGCCGCATTGAAAGCCCAATATGTGCGAGTGAAACAGCAATCGCGCCCTGTCGATAATTATCGCACCTGTCGATAACAGTTTTTTCTCGCGTGGAGCGAGCTGTGCGCGTTAGATGGCAGTAGTAGCGCTAGCAAAATAATTTATTTAATTGTTTTTTTTACGAATTGTGTTATTAATTTATTTAATCGTTAATTTGGAAGTATAGGCAAGCCAGGCTTTTCGGCTTATATGAAGAGACCGCCACTGATATATATATATATATATATATATATATATATATATATATATATATATATATATATATATATATATATATATATATATATATATATATATATATATATATATATATATATATATATATATATATATATATATATATATATATATATATATATATATATATATATATATATATATATATATATATATATATATATATATATATATATATATATATATATATATATATATATATATATATATATATATATATATATATATATATATATATATATATATATATATATATATATATATATATATATATATATATATATATATATATATATATATATATATATATATATATATATATATATATATATATATATATGTAAATTTCCAGAATGTACTCAATCAGACCTTTCATTTGACACTAAACACGATTTTTTTTTTATTTATTGACATTTGGACATTTAGACAATTATATTTTTAACATTTGGACAGTTAATGTACGCCATGACTTTTCAGGATGACATAAAGATACTACCAATACCACGCACTTCTTAATTGGTTCAAGCGTTTAGAAGTTATGGTGAAATAATGAAACGGAAAACATACATGTTTACAAAAACATACATAAAAAGATGTTATATTTTTAATAGATTTGGAATATCGCTTAAAGCACCAGGTTGTGAACATTGATTGTAAGTTGGCAACACTGGGACCTGTCACTTCGCTCTCGCTCATATCGGCCGGCAACCATGGTCGACCGTAATAAAGTGTCTCGAATAATACTCGGATCTTTTAATATCAGCGGCATCAGAACATAATAGTAGAAAGAAATTAACAAACACTCCTCAAAATTTGCTTCGAAATAAAGAAGAAGAAGACGTATTGCAAACTTCAGTCTTTCATAGAAATCGCGGGCTGATTTTTAATTAGTCACACTTATAAATTTCGGCCGTTTGAACTGCCAAAGAAAAACAATGGAAGTGGGGAAAATGCGGTCGGAATATTAACCGCGATGTTTTAAACTGAAAAGGAAATGGCTCCTTCTGAAACTTGCCTCATCGTCGTCTCCCGAAATAAGTTTGGCTTAATGTTTGCTTCGCCTACCTAAACCGTCCTTTTTCGGAGTTACGGCATGGGGAGTTTGATTATTTTGAATTCTGGCGGAGTTGAGAGAGGACACTCTGCTGCTACTACAAAGAACTGTTGGAAGAATAGTAATAGCTTGTTCTTTTGCGACTCCTTTCGTTAGTGGCCCAGAAATGAAAAACCGTGACCAATTGTTTGGGGATGTTTACTGCTTCTTTTTCTCCCTCTAGAGGCTCAGCGTGCGATTGACCACTATGGTGTTGTCAACTACTACTGGCGAACCCGCCACCCCAGGGGGTATAACGATATTGACCATTCTTTCAACCGTGGGCTGAACGCAGAGACTTAGAGATGACACAATCCGCTGCCTAACTACGTCAACAAGCCCGCGAGAGCTCAACGCCTTACCGTGAGAATTAAGGGAAGGTTTACTGGGGACTACCAGGTTTGGGTTGTCAACTACAATGGGCAAACCCATAACCTTAGGAAGTTTTAACGATAGTAATAGTTCTAACTCTCGTGAGGTAAGTAGATGACTTAGAGACAACTAGGGTTGTCGACTACAGCGGGCGAGCCCGTCACCTCAGGAAGTTTTAACGATTAGTCGTTCTATCTCCCTGGAAGTGAGCGCAGAAGACTTGGGGACAAAACAATTCACCGTCTAGCAATGCCACGAGCCCGTAAGAGACCAACGCCTTAACCGCGAGATAGCCAGGAGTGTTACCCGGCGGGCCTACCCTCACGCCCTTACTTCCAATTGTGACCAGATTACTCCGGTCTCTCGATTGGTTACGAGTTCGAGGTCGGTCCTCTCCCTTACGAAGCGGTGAAACGATGTTTACCGAATCTATCGCGGACCACAGCATCCTTTGCCCGGCTGTTCACCCAGGATCGCATAGCCGATGGTCATTTCAAGAGCAGGCGTCGTAAGGTCCGCAACCACCCCCGCTCTATAGGAAGCAGTACTGCTTCTAGACTCCCCTGACTGTTAGTCAGAGTGCACAGTCGATTGGCTTACACCGCACGGTGCGCAGACCGTCCAGGAGCGCCAGAAGTTTGATACGTAGGGGAAACTGACCATAAGGCCAGAGTCCTACCCAGGCTCGCACTTCATGCGTGGAGGCCGTCGGATAGGTGTTGACCCGTGAGTGTGACCAACCCTGAACAGAATGGGTCTTCGTGGCCAACTCAGCAAGGGAACTTATAGAGACAATACAAATCTACCGTTTAGCTAAGCCAACATGCCCGTCAGAGGCCAACGCCTTACGGCGAAACAAGGTACCTAGCGGGCAGCCTCGCCCCTGACTAGCAGTTTTGGAAGGATATATCCATCTGGAATCAACCTTCAGAATACCTCCAACCTCCCGACTGGTTACGAATCCGAGGTCGCTTGCGCAACCTCTACTTTCCGTGATTCAGTTTGAATTTATCGGGGACCATTGGCACCTTTTGACCGGCTCTGAATTCAGGATCAGGTAGCCAATTGGTCATTTAAAGAGAGGTTGACGACATGACAACATCCACCTTCGCTGCTTAGGAGACAGTATATTTCCATAGTGTCCACACTCCTTCCGTAATTAGTCAGAATGTACAATCGATTGGTTGACGCCGCACGGTGCGCAAACCGTCTAGTAGCGCCGGGAGGCATTCCTACAGGTGAAACCGATCTACCAGCCGCAAGGCCTAAGATGCAAGAATTCTACCCGGTGTAGTCCTCCACAAGAGGAGGCTACTGAATAGGAGCTGAATCGTGAATAGGACCGACCCGGAAACACAGTGGATCTTTATGGCTCAAGCTGCACAAAACTGTTCGCTACCAAGGCCCAAGCTGCACAAAACCGTTCGCTACCTAACGATTTAGGCAGATTTCTCCGTCCTCCAGTCTGGTTGCAGGTTTCAGTTGCTTGCTCAGCTTCTATCTGATAGCGGTAATTCAGTTCGAATTTATGGCGGACCGTGACGCCCTTTGCATTAGCCATTTTAAGCATTTACCTAAAACAGGCATGGTAAATATCAATTTTATAATATCGTATGGCAATCTCGGTCAATACGATTTACCCCATTCAAAACAGAAATTTATTTGAGCACCCAATTGGAGGGTTAAACTTGTGTATCCCGTGAAGTTATGAGGGTTGCCTGTTCCATTAGAAACGCCCCACTTCAGCAATCGAGGGAACGCGTGTTGATACCGCACTGACGTAACGTAGCACACTTAACCTAATAATTGTGTATGTCTTAAATACGATCAACGAGATTGTCGCGTTGTCTATAGTCCGATTCTCCTGGATCATATACTTCTGTACATTTCTTGTATAAGGTAGATCGAGGCGAATCGAATCACAACATAAGATCGGATCACAACATAAGAAATTAGTAAATATTTTCATGGTCACTTGTTGCTATAAAAGACAACTGACGCATCTACTCCCTCACGTACCCCTCCTTCTTCTTTTTTCGGTGCCTCTCCCCTATTGGAGGTAGACCGTCAGCTCTACGTATGCATTTCATTTCTGTGGCAAGCGTATTAGGTCTTCTACGCTGGCTATTCCAGTCCATTCCCTGGTGATCCTCAGCAACGACTTTCTTCTTCTTCCAGCGCGTCTCTTCCTCTCAATCTTGCCCATCATACTTACTTGAAGCAATTGATACCGATCGTGTCCTAAGTAACTGGTTTTCTTATTTTTCATGGTCAATAAGAGTTCTCGGGATCAGTTGACGCGCCGTAGAAGTTCTACATTCGTGACTATGTGCACAGCTAATCCTCAACATTCTTCGGTAACACCACATCTCAAAGGCTTCAAGTTTCTTGCTGGTTGTTTCTTTGATGGTCTAATCTTACTTTCAAGTGTACTCCCCCACCACTCCTCATATTCACTATTTGGCTGTCGCAGGCTAGTACAAGCAATACTTGCTATCGACACGACCTGAGAGTGTATTGAAATTTTGGCACGAATCTTAGGTACACATTTATAATTTCTTCAGGTATTATTAAGAAGTTGTATCGAAATTTGAAAATTTTCGATTCAAGTTATTTGGCAAGAGTCCTAGTTTAATACTTTACTTGCATATAAGTATATATTTAGAGATAAATTATTAAAAAAAAACCATATCACAGTTATGGGGTGAAACGGATCATTCCATTCGGGGCGAATTGGATCACCTTGTATTGTTTTATTTAGTGTTTGTGGTCACTTATTACCTTTTTTGTAGACAAGTACAAAAGAAAAACTGACCACGGACAATGGTATCCATAGAAAATGATAGAGGCTGCTTATGAGGTCAACTAAAGACATGGCTATGCGTCGGGGAGATCTATGGTGTGCCACGAGCCTACAGAGAAGAGTTACATGATCGCGTCTCAATGAGTTATAAAGAAATTAAGAAGACAGAAGGCAAAGAAAATATTAAGGAAAAAGGTTAAGGCGACACCGGGAATAAAGATCCAAGAAAAACAAATCATCCTCAAGAGAGTGGTTTTGAATTTGTTCTTTCAAAGAAATTGTTAATGCTCTAACAGAATACTGGATACAATGTAATTCATGAGAGGAATAGTGTCATAAGAAGTGTGCTGAAAGAGGCGGAAGCAACGAACCATAATAATATGCTTGTGATATGTGCCAATAATGACGATTCTTTTCATAATTAAAACATTAATTGGTTTTTTAAATAGATTCAATTAGATTTTATCTAATAACTGCGGTTGATGTTTCAATAATCAGTTGATCTCTTAAATGAAGATGTTTAATAATTTTATAAACAATTATATAGATGCTACTATAAGAAATTTCAAATTTTGTAAGAGGTATATAGGATCCGATTCGCCTCGTAACTTGGGGCGATTCGGATATTTGCCTTTATTTTTTTATATCTGGGTAAAAATATTTTTTTGAATTTAAGATTTAGTCTGCTTGTTTGATACCCAATTAAATGTCAATTAAAATGATGATATTCAAAATAACATTGATAGAGAAAAAGTATTTTTTATAGCCCTCCAACATTTATTGATCCGATTCGCCTAGGTTTATCCTAGGTTTTCCTTATGCTTTGCCAGTTCTTTACATTCTTCTGTCGTTGCATCGTAGTATTCCATGTTATGATTCAGGGAATTGTCCCACGTATATATTAGTCTTCACACAATTCGCTTTCCAGTTAAATATCTTATTGCTGCTGATAATGCAACAGGCATGGATATTCTCTTATTTTAAAAAGGTCATAGTATCATAAATGTTATATATTTTTAATATTTTCCTCTTCAGTAAATCTGAAGAGGATAGAGTTATATGGATAGCTATGAGACTCCATCCATATTGATGGAGTCTCATAGCTAGTTTTGAATGTACTGGTATAATCTCAAAGGCATTGCAACTGCCCGTTTAATACTCAAAATAGAGTAGCCATTATGAATAGAGAAAACGTAAGCAGGAAAAGCACCAGCAAGAGAGATGTATTTTTCATAGTTTCCCGTTTATCATATTTATGGGTAGTCAAAGCGGATGCAGTGTTCATAACTTACGGTTCATGCTTTTACTATAACTTATGGCCCATGAGCGCTGTATATTGATTATAATACATGTTCTAAGTTGTCTAACCATGCCATGCTAATACAACCATCGTTACCAAGTTGCCTCTATGGTACATTACAATTTATAATTGTAATGTACCATAGAGGCAACTGTGCATTATCAAAATATAAAGTATCAGTATAAATGTTGAAAGCACAAATGTTATATGAATAGTTAGTTTTATATCTAACGTTCCATGGGAATAACGATTTATTTAACAATCTTCTGAATCGCACAAAGAATATTCAGATAAATATTAATAAAAACGAGTTAAAATAATTATCATGGTTTCGAGATTAAATATTTAAAAATAATATACCCAGTGTCATTATATGTATTAGTCAATGAATTAATAAATATTTCTAAATGGAATACCAAATCTTTTAAAAGTCATTAGCATTCAGTAAAAAAAATCTTATCTGCATGTCTTTTCGTAAAAACAAGTCATTTCTGCCGAATTTTAGTACCTACATAAAAAATATCTTTGAAATTTACATTCTTCAACACTTTGGTTCAATGAAGAAATGTATATCATATAAAATTTCCATTTAAATGATCCTTTCAGGAAAAGCTTTATGATTATTTTTACCGTATTTCGTTAGTGAATTTCTTACTACAAATAACATACTGCAGTATAAATTATATTTATATATATAATTTATAATAAAATCATTTTGTATTATAAAATCGAAGACTATCGCGGTTGTTTGACATTATAAATAGGATAGAAAACGAATTTACCGCGTGAAATTTGTAGCACCCGACGTTTCGGTGACGTTGCAGCCGCCGTTGTCTAGGGTAGACTGAAGAGCTGTCAGTCCGTTGTTTTGCGGGTAGGACGCATACCGCTGCCACCACTGCGTAGGTTATAACGGTGGTGGGGGGCCGGGCTCGGAGCGCGGGAATTTTGAAAATCCGTCTTGCACACAACACTCACTGTATCCTGTTTTGCGTCTTTGCGTTCGGCGTTCGGCGGCGGGAACATTTTAATAAGAGGGTTCCACGTAGAAGAGAGTTTGTAGCCGTCGCCTCTATTGAAGTTCGGTGTTCTTCCTATTTCAACGGCTTCCCGGATCATGCGAGGAAAGTAGAATTGTTCCTTGGATAGAACAATGGGATTTCGAAACTGCATCCAGTGGTTGAAACTGCATTCATTTTGTATTATTAGGTTTTATTACATGGATTTTTAAAGCAATCAAAAATATACAACTAAATTGCTAAATAAAAATGCAAAAGTGCAAAATAGCACGTTCTAAATTCGACCATGACATGGCTGCTGCACCCAGGTTTGACTTCGCCCCTAACCCGACGAGGGGCGACCTCTACGGTTAAAAGCACAGAAACTAAATTTTGTATAGGTATTCAATTATGATAGCCCGTTCTAAGTTTTACCATGGCTGCTGCACTCAGGGTTGCTTCCAACGAGGGACTCTTCAACAATAAACAGCACAAACACGAAATTCTGTATAGCATTCAATTATGATAGCCCGTTCTAAGTTCCACTGTGACATAGCTGCTACACCCAAGGTTGTCACGGGACAGAGAATTTAAATAAAAGTTTATTTTTCAAAATGCTTTTTTACTATTAATTTATTATTGAATAAGCTAGCATTTTTAGTTTACGAGATATTAAGATTTATCTTGGTGACCCGGATTCATTGCTTCTAAGTGTTGACAAAAATGTTGTTAGATCTAATAAACATTATTTAATATTTTTAGGTGCTATTTTAACTGTTTTATTATACCGCCAGTTCTGTTAAGTGTGTTCAATTCTCAACGCTACGCTTCAGGTTATCATGATATTCGATATTTGTATTCAGGGCAGCCGCTCTTACGCTTTTCGCGTCATTTAAAGGGCGGCTCTCTGCTTGATTGACAGCGACCCTCGGGAAATATATTCCCTGAGCGAAACCCGCACCAAATCTTCTTTACCAGCGGTTTTACCAAAATTCCGCTCTTTCGATACATTTACTTATTACACATATAGTTATCTAGGTCAGGAAAAAGAGTGTGTCATCGATATTGTGGTGGATGAACATAATAAAAAGGAACATTGGATACTGCGTTATTTACCGCGATAAATAACTAGCTGTTGTTCGCGGCTTCGCTTCGCGTAGTTTCGAAACGATTTCTTAATTTAAGTAGGGTGGCGTTCGTTTGCCTTTTTAGACGCTACCTTTAGATATGAGTATAGTGAAAGATCTCCCCCCCCCCCCCATCAGATGCATGTTAGCTATCTCGTAGACGTGCAAGACATCTTGTCCCTTGCTACCCGCGCCGCCGCCCGCTCGGTATTTCGAGGTCTTTGCACTATACCACCAAAAAACTTACAGAAAATGGCTTATTTTATCTCTACGAGTATTTATCACCTGTGATTCTTATTAACACGCTTTTATTAGGTCGACCTGTATGTAACTATGTAATGGAATCTAAGGTAACTAATTTAACTATCTTCCAAGGATCGTAGCATCATAAAAATTGGCAGCTGTATGTAGTTCTGATGACAAAAAAATAATATGGTACTGTCGAACTGATATGATGATGGAGTCGGGAGATATGAACTGGAACTTCATGATGGAACATCGTATCATAGCTGTGTTTGGACTTGTTAGAAACGTCTTGGAATGAACTTTGACCACGATTAGGTTTTAAGGTCTGATGATGTGGTTTTTAAGTGCATTTATAAAAGCGACAAAGCAGTTAGCAGTTATTGTAGTTTAATTATAAAAGTTAGATATATGCTGTCGTCGACTATTTTATATATCTTTTGAGGCCGATTTTTTTGCCATAAATTATTTTCACATATTATATCAAACCGTTTCGTCAGCGCACGCCGATAAAACAACTCACCAGCTCATTTTCTTCGACTTGATTTACAAATATGTGATTTCGTATTTAAACCCAATATTAATCGCAATATAGCCGATTCCATTACTAAAAGATTTATTTTAATCGGATGGGTAGTTTCGAAGATTACCCCTTACATACAAACTTACAGACTTACAAATATTACTTCTTTATAATATTAGTATATATTAGATTGCTCAACTCCATAGTATATTTTAGAAATTCTTCTGTGCCGCCGAATTGCAGGTGGCGATGATAGCAGTGACGGTAAAAACAAAAGAAATTTATTTGGCCAGCTATAATAACATTGATAACGAATGGTTTTTTTAATAATGGACTGATAAAATATAAAAACCAATAATTTAGCCAATGATAGCAATAATAACATTCAATTAATAGTGCTATCAATCGCATTTTTATAGAGGCTGATATGACAGAAATATTACGGAGAATACCATCAATTATATGAAATTATATATTATATATTATTAGAATTATATATTATTAGAAATTATATAACGTATTTTTATTTTAATGTGAAGGAATGTAAGAAAACGCGAAGAATTAGTTAAAAAAGATGGTGGATGATAAAAATGCTCCTGCGCCAGACCCTATCAATTCCTGTTTCTTTTTAAATGTTTTCCAAACGTTACCATTAGATGTTTTTCTTTCGCTTTGAGTTCATTATGGTTTGTTAAAATACTGTTTAAACCCAGTTGTTACTGAAACTTTTTTTTATCTCGTATGACAGTAGTTTTTAAGTATTATTACCTTGATGGAAACATGGAAAAATACCAAAAAAAAACTGGTTTTCAGGAAAGCTCGGAAAATGCGTAGTGTAATAGGAAGGAAGGTTAACGCTCATATAATTACTACTTTATCGATTGTATCCTATTTTAAATTAGAGAAACAAAGTTATTCAAATTCAAATTCAAATTCAAAATTCTTTTTTTATCTATAATATTACATGTATTTTTAAAATTCAAAGCCATCCTGACTAGGCCTCGCCTGTACTAAGGTATTATAAATAGGATAGAAAACGAATTTACCGCGTGAAATTTGTAGGACCCGACGTTTCGGTGACGTTGCAGCCGCCGTTGTCTAGGGTAGACTAAAGAGCTGTCAGTCCGTTGTTTTGCGGGTAGGCCGCAAACCGCTGCCGCCACTGCGTAGGTTATAACGGTGGTGGGGGGCCGGGCTCGGAGCGCGGGAATTTTTAAAATCCGTCTTGCACACAACACTCACTGTATCCTGTTTTACGTCTTTGCGTTCGGCGTTCGGCGGCGGGAACATTTTAAGAAGAGGGTTCCACGTAGAAGAGAGTTTGTAGCCGTCATCTCTATTGAAGTTCGGAGTTCTTCTTATTTCAATGGCTTCCCGGATCATGCGAGGAAAGTAGAATTGTTCCTTGGATAGAACAATGGGATTTTGAAACTGCATCCAGTGGTTACTTCCGCTATCCAATATATGTTCGCAGATCGCCGATTTTTCTCGCTGAACGTTTTTAACAGCTTTGATGTGTTCTGTCAGTCGCGTGGCTATGGGCCGTTTCGTTTGTCCAACGTAGGCTAGACCGCAGCTGCATTCGACTTTATACACACCCGGGGTTTGCAGTGGTATTACATCCTTTACAGGCCTCAAAAATCGAGCTATATTTTGGGTCGGTTTGAAGATCGTTTTTATATCGAATCTGTTTAGCATCTTACTTATTCGATCAGTCACGCCCTTGACGTATGGTAAGAATGCTCTTGATCTGCTCGGTTTTTGAGTTTCGTCCGTATTAGATCGTGTGCGTGTCTCGTGATATTTTCCGTATCCATTTTTCCTAAGGACATCATTGACATGTTCCATCTCCTTCGGAAAATGCTCAGTGTCGCATAGATCGCGTGCTCGATTCACGAGCGACGTTTGCACTGAACGTAGATGGTAGGGATGATGGTGTGAGCTTGCATGCAAATATCTGTCCGTATGTGTGGGCTTTCGATATACCGTATGTCCGAGAGTATTGTCACTTCTCCTCGTCACTTTGACATCCAAAAATGGTAAGGAGCCGTCCTTCTCTACTTCATAGGTGAAACTGATTTTTGGGTGTATGGAGTTTAGATGACCCAGGAATTCTTTCACCGTTTGAATGTTGCCTTTCAGGATGCAGAAGGTATCATCCACGTAGCGAAGCCAGAGAATGGGTTTAATTTTGGAGGTTTTTATGGCTAATTCCTCAAAATATTCCATATATAGGTCACTAACTATCGGCGATACGGGGCATCCCATTGCTACTCCGTCGATTTGTTTGTAATAATCGCCGTTCCATAGAAAGTAGCAGGATGTCAGGCAATGTTGAAGCATGTCGGCGTAGCTAATAGGGAGTTCCTCAGACCTTAGTTTATCTCTCACCACCGTAAGACACTCCGAAATGGGCAAATTCGTAAATAAAGATTCGACGTCAAAGCTCACCATTATTTCGTCTTCGGCCAGTTTTAAGCTTCTAATAATGCTTACGAAATGTCGCGAGTCTTTCACGTAAGACGTCGTTTTGCCCGTAAGCGGTTGGAGGACACCAGCCAAGTGTTTTGACAGAGGATATGTGGGGCTGTCGATTTGGCTCACAATCGGTCTCAATGGTGCATTATCCTTATGGATTTTAGGTAAGCCATATAATTTCGGTGGCTGTACGCTACGTGGTTTAGTGAGATAAGCTATTTCTCACGAGACACGCACACGATCTAATACGGACGAAACTCAAAAACCGAGCAGATCAAGAGCATTCTTACCATACGTCAAGGGCGTGACTGATCGAATAAATAAGATGCTAAACAGATTCGATATAAAAACGATCTTCAAACCGACCCAAAATATAGCTCGATTTTTGAGGCCTGTAAAGGATGTAATACCACTGCAAACCCCGGGTGTGTATAAAGTCGAATGCAGCTGCGGTCTAGCCTACGTTGGACAAACGAAACGGCCCATAGCCACGCGACTGACAGAACACATCAAAGCTGTTAAAAACGTTCAGCGAGAAAAATCGGCGATCTGCGAACATATATTGGATAGCGGAAGTAACCACTGGATGCAGTTTCAAAATCCCATTGTTCTATCCAAGGAACAATTCTACTTTCCTCGCATGATCCGGGAAGCCATTGAAATAAGAAGAACTCCGAACTTCAATAGAGATGACGGCTACAAACTCTCTTCTACGTGGAACCCTCTTCTTAAAATGTTCCCGCCGCCGAACGCCGAACGCAAAGACGTAAAACAGGATACAGTGAGTGTTGTGTGCAAGACGGATTTTAAAAATTCCCGCGCTCCGAGCCCGGCCCCCCACCACCGTTATAACCTACGCAGTGGCGGCAGCGGTTTGCGGCCTACCCGCAAAACAACGGACTGACAGCTCTTTAGTCTACCCTAGACAACGGCGGCTGCAACGTCACCGAAACGTCGGGTCCTACAAATTTCACGCGGTAAATTCGTTTTCTATCCTATTTATAATGTCAAACAACCGCGATGTCTTCGATTTTATGTACTAAGGTAGGCTTAATATAAAAGAAGGTATAGTGGTTTTCGTAACTTGCTGTATTATCTTTGTATTATTATGTTACATTTGATAAGTTAGATATGTCTCCAAAATAAGAAAACGTAATAATATTAAATTTAGGTATATACATATAAATATACACTTACATACATAAATAAATATATACTTTATAGATAAATATAAAATAATACTCTATATAATATATATACATATATTTCACAAATCGTGTTCTATTTTAATATATATGTTATCAATGTCTCCGTTTCTTGTCGACCCATAGTCAAAAGTGACTTAGTTAGGTTTTTCTTTACGCCGTGACTATTCCTAGATTTCAGTCCTGCAGGAAAAATACTATTCATTTTGTTGAACAGTCGAGGAGCAATGTAAGAAAAGTGTTTTTGTGCAAAACTTTTCTCTTTTTTTGGATTAAGTGCTGTCTGGTTGTTGTTACTCGTGTTCCTTTATGGTGTGTTGAATATAGATGATAATTGTCATGATTAAAATAGTAGAGTAGGACTACCTTAGCGTATATTTGACGAACGTCTGTAATGATCTGAAAATCATCACATGATCGCTTAGCAGCTTTAAGCTAAACGCAAAATAGATTAATCGAATTAAAAAATCAAATTGTACTTAAAAAAAGATCATAGTGACATCTAGCGATTTAATTCAGGAACTAAAACTGACAGATGAAAGAAGGTCATTTGCTAAACTATAGAGCGCAGTGCCAGAGTCACATAAATAAAGGGGTTTGAGAAGTTTTTGAGAGTTAAGGACATCATTAAGGGTTTCAAAATAGACAATCAGGGGTATTTGGCAAGAAATTAGCATATTTTGAGATTTTTACGAAAAATCGACGTAAATATCAATAATTGACAAATAGACAATAGAAGCATGTTTATGGTCTTAAAAAGTCGACCGATTGGTTTTTCAAAGAAATATAAAAGGGGTTCATTAAATAGTAGGAATTATGGGAGAATTTAATGGCAATATTGATAAAGACATTTGAAGAACATTTAATTTATTATTAAGAGAAATTGGAAAACATAATCGATATCGATAGAAGGAAGCCGAATTAATGAAATTAAAAGAATTTTCACCGAATAATTGCCAGTCAAAATAAAATTTAATTGTTAAAATGAGGAAATTTAGAAACACTTAATTAAAATAGAGGAATTACTAGATAAAAATACTATAAATAAATAAAATTGAAATAAAATAGTTATATTATTTCGCTTTCAAATGTGAAAGCGGAAACGACTCGCGGAAGAGGCGGCAAGATCAAGTCAAAGTATGATAATTTCCCGCCGAATATGAAACATCAATTTCTCATAATACGTAAAATAAATACTTAAAATCATATGTAGAATTAGAAGCACGAATTATCGTTAAGAAATTCGCTTGTTAGCAATGTAGCAGAGCGTTATTTAACGAAAAAATAGATAAATCAGATCGTTAATGACTGATTAGTCAATAGTTATGGGTTAAATTATTAAAAAAAAGGTCACATCGATAGGGGTGTTATATAAGGGATGGACGGGTTGCTTCCGGCATCCATTAAGAAATTTTAGTTGCACGCACTAAAGCTGCGAAAGTTTAGGAAAGAAAAGTATATTTTGGTGCTCAGATGTGAGGTTAAACAGTTTAAAATGAGGGCATCGGATGCTATGAAGCAGTCCGATGCCCAGTTAAATCTAAATTCGTATAAAAGTGTACAGATCGTATATCACAGAAACGCTTTATCGCACTCACCATTGAGGCGCTTTTTACAAGGACACTAAAAAATGAACAAATAATAGAAAATCCAGTGCTAAAAATGTGAATCGAGAGAGCTACGCGAGTTGGCATGTAAAAATCCAACATTTCAAATAAAATAGAAGTACGAGATCTCGTCGTGTTGCAATACAAAATTATAGCAAAGATGGCGGACGAGTCAAAGTGAAGACGTCAGATTAATATATCACAACATTGCGAACGTTCTTCGGAGGTGTATAACATAGCGTCGAAATAAGGGAAAAACATTGATGAGAATGCAGTAACGGCTTGGAATTGCAGTACGATAGCGAAGCGGTTGGGGTTTCTAAAAAGACATTCGTCGTGGTGAGGGCAGATTTCTAGGAAAGGCGACACACATCGAAGAGATTGACATTAGTTATAAGTGCATAATTGTGAATGCAGCTGTAAATACGGGGAAGTATAGCCGAGAGTCATTGTCGGCAAAGATGTACTAAAAATATGTAAGTTTATTTTTGCCGAAGCTGGCGTTATTTAATTATTTAGGCCGAAGCTACCAACCAATATTATCATTGTTGTATATTTTTTGGGGTTATAAATATTCGAGTTTTTGTGGGTTTGTTGGAAATTATTAGAAATGTTAAGTAGTTGTAACGTAAATGCGTGATTTCTACATATTTGCACGTTAACTAAAAATGAGGCATTTAACATCGATTGACACGAAGGGTCGTTGATAATTCTACGAGATAAACCTCTAGTCAGACTCTTATTTAATTTGGAAGAGAGATAGCCTTTGCTTACTCCATTAAATTTGACACAAGCCATTTATGTAATGTGCTCTAGGATTGGAAACTTACTTAAGGACACATTCGAATTATACTGAATGTTAGATTAAAATTAAAGATAAGGAAAATTGTAGATTATATTGTTCTAAGATTTTACGACTGATCGATGGGGTTTCACAGATAAACGGGAAGGGAATAGTATTAATAGAAATAATAGAACGAAAACCATATGGACATTCAGTGGACTGGATGATAGCCAGGTCGTAGTTTATATCGGGCATTAGCGACTGCGGTCATTTAAATTCATTATATCACTGGAACGCCATCGACTAGTCGACAGTATGTTAGTTTATAAGTAATTTTATTGTTGTATGTAAACATTACGATTCATGTTTCAATATAATTTGACATTGAACACATTTAAATAAATAAAGGATGTAATGGTCAAAAACCATTACGGGTTTTACAAACAATACAATAACTAATAATTACCAAAATTAGATAACAAACATAGCATAACAGTAGTATAGGTTACAAGCGAATTTCATCGCATAATATGCATCACTAGCGATTAGATTGAACACGGGAGTAGAGTATCGCGAGTGAGATTATTTTTTTTTTGGCCCGAAGAACTCGCTTGGGAAGGTCGTCGTTTTAGCGCGGCGACCGGTTTTTGCCTCGCGGCGATCACCGGTCGCCGGAGCTCATTACAAATCAGAAGCGGCCTACCGACATCTACAAATAAATTATAAAGTCAAAGTCATCTCTTAAAATCTATAACTAGAATCAAGTGCGGCGCCGGCAAAGCATTCCAGCGTGATTTCCACATCCTATTTGGGCAAGTAGCTTATATATTCTCATTATAGATTCTAAAGTTAAGTCAATTTCTTTCATTTAATTTGAAATATCAAAGGCGTGCAATAGTTTAGTCCTTCAGACGCATCTTGCACGATATATACGTGCTAACACGTTTTTCTAAATATATAAATCCGTAATTTTGAGAATAGGATCAACGATAGACACCGCCAGTAAATTCTAAAATTATACGGCGATCTCTAGTTAAAATGTAAGCTGTAAAATAAATAAATATAATTAAAAACCCACGTTAGACAATCTTATGGATTAAAACGTGGCAGAGTCGAAGTGGCATTGAGTTCTTCCCGAGGCAATTAAAAATCAAATAAATTAATAGAACAACCTAAGATGTATAAAAACCAAATTCTAGATAATTATAGCTGCAAGTCATCGTCAGGGCGCAAGCATGAATGTGTAGTATTTCTAATTTAAATAGCAGAGAAAAACTATAGAGCAAAAGACTACCGTCGTTTATACTATTGGAAAGTGTAGGTTACCCGACACCAAAATTGCCGAATCATTGTAGGGCAAAATAGGGAAAACCAATATGAGTAATGCTCATCGAAACACGGATAAAATGAAGCAACTGTAACATACTCTCATAAAATCTCGCACGGCCTTCCGACGATCGACGAATTAAATTAAAATTTCCATAAATAATATAAATAGTCAAAATCATATATCTAGACTCGGGAAATGTATTCGCAACAGGTTTATTAAAAATAAACAACAAATATATGTCGGAAAAGTATCTTTTATTTTTACTCATAATACTGAGAAGCTATCATATTATCAGAACAATTTCATTTTTATATCATCATATAATTTCATTTCTATGTAAATAAAACGAGTTTAAAACCGTAAAAGGAAAGGATCGATTAAGGTACATAGATTAAATATTAAAAGTCAATTTCAGTAAATATCTTAAGAAAATTCATTATAAATTCATGATTCTTTATCAAAGAAATAAAAATATACTTATTCATGTTACAAGATAAATTTTACGTACATTTCAGAAAGGCTTTATTTAAATTAACGACAAAATCTGCCGTCGCGTCCGCGCCATCTGGCGGCGAAACGCGGGCATTATCAGCACAGTGCAGGATTGAGCAAATGGTAGCAATCTTTGGTAACTAACTCGCCGCGCCACCGCAAGAGGGCGTACGAGCGAGAATAATACATACGATTTAGTAGGAAGAGTGGCTTAGACAATAATAATTTAATATCCATAAAGGCCGTTCATCCCATAAGGGATGGTCATCTTGCAGTAGACTGGGTCAATAAGGGATTCTAATAACCCCGTGCCTGAGATGGACTGAGCTGACTGGCGCAAATCCCGACACAGGCTACATTCCCCTGCCCCAGAGAACTTTTAAGCGGCGGAAGTACTCTGGCACTTGTTCGTGGATCCGAATAAATATTCTTCTTCTTCCGGGCTGGCGCCTATTATAAAAATAAATCTTTTCATATCGTCCGGAAATATATTGGTAAATAATAATTATTGTATTCTAGAAAATTAGCTAATATATTAACATTATTCGGGTCACATGACAAGGATTAGAATCTAATTGTCGAATTTCACGACGGAGATTTAAACTCATGCATTATCATTATTAATATCATTTTTATTAACAATCGACTGAACGCAGCCATTGTTGTCATCGACAAATAATCGATCGAAAATAACTCAAAGAACAAATTGTAAATATTTTGTGGTGAATTAGGCGCTCATTATTATAAATATAATTCACAATAATAGTACTTAAACTAAAATAGAAGAAATTATAATTTTAATTGTTTAATATATGCATTTGGTTTAATATATGGATTATTAATTGGAGAAGATTTGTTTCATTGAGGAAGTAAATACAAGGAGGGAAATTATTAGGCAAGGTATTGGAAGCCTATCCCACTGGAAGGTAATATTATCACTATCTCTGATATGGTAGTGGAGTAAGTGGATCAAAAGTATAGCTTACAATTGTGGAAATAATATATAAAAATCTCCTCTGCAAATGACATATAAATCATAGATAAAGTTACAAATAGTAATATTAAGTAAAAGTCGTTCTGACATATGCCGTCCCAATGTGGTGGGCCAATAGACATTGAAAGCATCGTAACATAACATAACGAGAAATAGATTATAAATCATAACTCACAGATAGAAGTGAGAAGTAGTAGAAAAAACCAACGCTACACGTCAAGGACTTTAGATTCATTGTACAAGCTCTCAGAAGAATACCGGAAGGGTTTTTTTGTGTATTACTCTTAATAGCGACTTTTGGGCTTTAATTAAAGGATCAAGTGCTTGCAGCGAGGCTCCACCCCAAGCTATGATTCCGTATGCTAGTAAGTTATGGGCCAATGCGAAATATATCGTTCGTACTAAATCTTTGGATACGGCATTTCTTATTAACTTGAATAAATGTACAAGTTTTCTCAATTTGGTTGCAGTGCACCTGATATGATCATCCCACTTGAGTGTATAGTCCAGAGTTAATCCTAGGTACTTTATTGTATCTACTCTTTCCACCTCCGTACACGTACAAGGCTGTGTCGCATTCTTGCCGTCAACGACAGTGTTGCATGTGTGGATTTTTAGTTTGCGCAGGGTTTGTTTGTCGTAAGTTTTCTTCATTTGAAAGGTCATATATTTAGTTTTAGAGTCATTAAAAGTCAGTAGATTATAATTTAGCCATACTTTGATTATAGATAGTCCGTTTTCCGTATAATTGTACACATCGTCCCAGGATTTGCCTCTGAACACAATAACCGTGTCGTCTGCAAAGGAGATAGCTTCTCCTCCCTCAAAGGTCATGTTAGTAAGGTCATTAATGTAGATGAGGAATAAGATTGGCCCTAATATACTACCTTGCGGTACACCGTACCTAACATGTGCTTCCGAGCTGACCGTCTCACCAACTTTTGTTGTTTGTATTCTCTCCGAAAGGTAATTTTGAAACCATTTTAATGGTAAGCCACGCACTCCGATATTTCGGAGTTTACTCAATAGTATACGATGTGAGACGGTGTCGAAGGCCTTGGCCAGATCCAAGAATACCGCAATGCATTTTTCTCTACTATCTAAGGCATTAACAATGGAAGTAGTTAAGGATAGGAATGCATCCTGAGCACCTCGTCCGGATCTGAAACCAAATTGCCTCGCCGCTAGTAGCTTTTTGGTTTCCAAAAAACTAACCAAACGTTTCTTTGCAATTGTTTCAATTATTTTTGAGATAGAATTTAAAAGGCTGATTGGTCGATAACAACTGACGTCTTCTCTATCCCTACCCTTGTAGATGGGACAAATGACAGACTTTTTAAGGTGCTTTGGAAATACACCAGTGCTTATGCTAAGGTTAGTTATATGTGTTAAAGGGGATGCTAGGTGGACCATATTTTGCTTTAAAATTTTCACCGAGATTTGATCAGTACCTGTTGTGTTTGTATCTTTTAGGTCACTTAAAACCCTGCATATTTCGCCAATATCTGTGGGGGAAAAGAACAGTGATTCGGAATTGCAACTTCTTGTATCTTTTAATTTTGCTAAATCAGTTTCAGTTGTTTGCAGAGTCCGGATCGTTTTTTCTGCTAGTAATTTCATAGTATTACTATGAAAAAAGCTATATTATCTATATATCTATATCTATCTATATAATCTATATCTATCTAGGTCATAAATTTATAAGAAACGTGCATAAAATAAATTTCAATCACAAGCTTATTTGTAAACACTTTCCGTTTTGAAGACAAAGTGAAAGTTAATTACGCTAATACGAATTAAAATAGGAAGGCACTTCAAAATTATGATCATAATATAATTATCTATGCACCGAAACACTGTCAAACGATCACTGCGGCGATTGGTAAGCAATAAGCAAAAGTGTTTCTAATGTTTTTAAATTGAGGGTATTCCCCATATTTTTTTTTGATCTTTATAACGATCGGACGTTGTAAATGGGTTAATATTAACCGATGCCAAGCGTCGGCAACTTTAAAAAATATATAATTAATTTTTAACACCTAACTATTTCCTTTCAATATGTAATTATTTTTCCTCTACCTCCATATGTAGTTTATTTCATACCCAGATCCATTGACATATATTTCAGTATCACGTTGACATATATTTCAATACACACTGAAAACATATTATTTCCATGCGAGATTCCTGTTGTCGTTTCCCTGAAATTTATTCAGCGCAAAGGCGTAGCGTATTTCACTCGGACGATCGACTTCACTTTCAGAATGCGTTCAAGAGGCGATTTTAACGCGAGGACCGCGGCAGCGGCGGAGGGGAGAGCAGCAACTCTAGTCGCATATGTATTCCTGATAGCACGCGCAGGGGTGGCAACAGACTATAGTATAGGAAATGAGTATAGTTTTATGGCGAAAATGCCGCATTGGTAATTTTGAATCGACCTAGAAAATATCGTGTACGAAATAACGACGGTTTCTATTGATTTTTATTTGATATACGAACATGGAATGGCAAAGTAAAGTAATATAGAGGACATGACGACAAGACATTACGTCTCCTCAAGTTTTTGATACACCATTTTTACGGTCACAATGTCATGATGTTTTTACGGTCATAAGCCATGGCCTACGTTTTCTAGCTGATCCGGGGAAGAGTTGATAATACTAGCATGCTAACGACGGTTTGTCTCTTTGTTCCGGACAATTATAATCGTGCTCGCACTCATAATCTATTTGCGGAGCCGTCCTCGCGCACCAACCTAAGTCGATGGAGTCTGCTTACCCATGCTTTGCGTCACATAAATGCGCTATGTTTGACAGCGTGAGACTTTGATATTTTTACAGCGAGCCCGCATCTCTTCAAGGTGTGGGCATTGCGCTACTTGTTTA
Source organism: Micropterix aruncella (assembly GCA_944548615.1). NCBI lineage: Eukaryota > Metazoa > Arthropoda > Insecta > Lepidoptera > Micropterigidae > Micropterix > Micropterix aruncella. The sequence continues at coordinate 23,027,924 of OX155957.1, forward strand.
TGTCAGAATAAAATAAATTGTTTTCACTCTTTATGTACCGTAAGTTTGTGTTTTTTTTAAAAATTATTAGTGCTTATTTAAACATGTTGTGCTGTTTTTATATTTATGTGTATATTGCATATCAACGGATTGGTATAAACTGTTAAGTTGATTTGCTAATGAAATAAATAAATAAATAAATAAATAAATGAATGATATCGACGAGCCCCTTTTATTCCTGTACCCTACATATTATTATTATTTAACATGTAAAATTTTAAATTTCATTTCATGTCACATATGACTTATCTTTAGTTATGACATGTGACTTTTATGAACTCATTTTCTAAATCTATCCATATAGTAGTGGTTTTCAACCTTTTCTTGGTGACAACACATTTTTAGTCAAATCCAGTCACTCCGGCTCGCGGGCGGGTTATTTAAAACTAATAATACAAAATTTTCACAAAAATAAATACCGACTTAATTATTTAAATATTTTTAGCAGTTATTTCATAGTAAAACTTAGAACGCGCTATTATAATTTAATGCGTAAATCAAAAATTTTCCTATCAAATTACCCTTAAAATACTTATCTGGCACGTCAACCCATGGAATACTCCGTACTAAAATATGGCCGACCATTGTGATGGGGCCCAAATTAAGTGATTAGACACATTTGTTCGATGACAGATAACGATGATGTCCTCCTCATCGTGATCCGACGACGGCGACCTCTTGGCTGACAGGACTACTTCGAAGATTCGTGCGGAACTGACTCGTGAATCCCAGTTTGTTTTTGAAGGTCCGATTACAACAACTACAGTTGAGTTCACCGCAGTTGTTGTAAGTGTATGTGTAAGTGGGTTTCGGACGAGTTTTGCGCTGTTGGCGGTTTGAGTCGAGGTTAACAAGTCGGGCTTCCTCAAACTCTTTCATTTTTGTGGTCACCGTGGAGCGCCACTCGCTGCGTTTGTGAGCAGCCCTCTCCTAGCTCTCAGGTGGAATACCACTGGCGGTCGATGACAGAATGCATACTATCAACCGGTATGTAGGTGTGGCATGGAAGAACATAGTTTATTCGAATGGTTTTTATGTTTTGGAAGCCAGTAAATTCTGATGAAGGGACGCTAAAATAGACCGATTTTTATTCAGCCCTGGGCTAGAATCACGATACAATAAAAGTTCATTTATAGTATTACATTATATCAAAATTTCGTGTCTGTGCTTTTGACCATTGAAGAGTTCCCTCGTTAGAAGCCTACCCCGGGTACCGCAGTCATATCTTGGTGAAACTAAGAACGGACTGTCGTATTTGAATGCATATACAAAATTTCGTGTTTGTGCTGTCGGCCTTTGAGGAGTCCCCTCGTTGGGAGCCAACCCTGGGCGCAGCAGCCATGTCATGGTGGAACTTAGAAAGGGCTGTCTTAACTGAATGTGTATACAATTTTTTTGTCTGTGCTGTTGACGGTTGAGGAGTCTCCTCGTCGGGAGCCAACCCTGGGTGTAAAATCAGGTCATGCTTACCTTAAAAAAATGCATTGTCATCGGAACTGAACCAACATGCAAATTTTCAACTCCATGTGATAATATTTGAGGACTAATCTGGAAGTACATCCTTTCAAATAAAAAAAGAATTTTCGAATCGATTCATAAATGACTCGTTCTAAGGTAAAAAATATTTAAAAAAATACAACCGAATTGATAACCTGCCCCTTTTTTTTAAGTCGGTTAAAACAATCAGTCGTTTATCTATCAAACATAACCGTCCATTTCGACACATTTCTGCGGTTGTCACTTCCACAGAACTGGGCACCTTTTTAAAAATTACTTCTGAACATTTTATTCCACCCTTTCCTTCACACAGAAATTTTGTCACACGTCGGCGCTCTAAATCGAGATAAATAACACTCCGACATATTTTTGCAACCACAAGAAATGACGGTTCATAGACTGGCCGGATGTCGTAATGACCTCACTAGTATAAATAGGTACTTATGCATGTAAGGAGATAAGAAAACAATGGACGAACAGATACATTTTACTACCTCAGCCAGGACTACCCCTGTTGAGAAACATCTGCCTTTGAGAACGGGAGCAAAAAGTAAATCAATCGACCGTTATTCTATCAAGTTGGAACCGATGTAGAAAAGTATGTTTGTTTTGTTTCTACTCTTTATTGCGAAATTTCACAATTGGCGGGTTTTTTTGCATGCGACAATATCTTACAAACAACTCTACTATTAAGTGTTTAAATGTATATGTGCGTGTAACATGTGTGTAAGTGTGTTTCTTATTATTCCATTCGATCGACGGAATTGAAAATGCAATTACCTTAATTTTATCCCAACGGAAAATGGTGACCCGGACCTTACAATTTAAGATCAGGTGACCTAACCACTATACCACCGAGCCATGTAGGAATGAATGAATGAATGAAAATCTCTTTAGTAGTAGTAGTAGTAGTAGATGGAGTGGGGGGCTTGTTTCCAGCCCTTGATGTCACCTAGATCTGTAAGGTCTTTTGTAACTACCCACTGTGTGGTTAGGTCAATTGTCAGCTAGTAGCCCGGTACTTCTTACCAGACTAAGTAGGTCACTGACCTTCAAGTTGGGCAGATCGCTGGGTTCGAGAAAGGCTCGTCCCAGTAAACTGTGTCTTTTGGCGGCGAGCCCTGGACAGCGGCCAACAATGTGTATGCTGTCTTCAGGTTCCTCGCCACATATTCGGCAATCCTTGCTCCCAGTCAAGCCAAGGTTGAATAGATGAGCTCTAAGGGTCGTGTGTCCGGTGAGGAGACCGATAGTGGTTCTAAGGTTTTTCTTGCTCATGTCAAGTAGGGCCTTGGTTTTCTTCTGTAGTGGTTGCTCCATCATGGCTTTTGCCTGGCGACATCCCTGACTCTGTTTCCAGGAAGCCCGATGTTCCTGCTCCAAGCAGTCCCTGATGATTTTCTTACCTGTAGCGAAGGGGACCTCTACAGCTGGCTCCACTGGGCAATCCAGTGTGCCCAGTTTTGCCAGTCTATCGGCCTCTTCGTTTCCGGGTATGCCTTGGTGACCCGGTATCCATATTAGGGTGATTTTGTTGGATTTTCCCAATTTGTTGAGCTCCTGCATGCAGTCCCAGACCACAGAAGATTCTGTGGTGGCTTTAGCCAGAGCGTCCAGTGCTGCTCTGCTGTCAGAGCAGATGAGGATTTGTCTGTTTTTTACCTCAAGTCGACTTTGTAGTTTTATGCATTCCAATATGGCAAGTACCTCGGCTTGGAAAACCGTAGCGTATTGTCCAAGGGGGATGCTGATTCTGTGGTTGGTTTTGGGTCCGTACACGCCTGCCCCAAAACGTCCATTTGTTCCTGAGCCGTCGGTGAACCAGGCGTCTGCGATGTGGCTTTGAAGCCACTGCGGATTTTTCCATTCTTCCCTGGTGGGGATTAGGATTTTATAGGATTTCTCTACCGAAATTTTTTTCCGTAGTCGATCCTGGGTCAGAGTGAATGGGCTTTTGTGGAGGAGGTTTAGCTCAGGATGATTGTGCCCTCCACGCTTCCACTCGCCCAAACACTTCAGTCTGTATGCTGTAAGTCTGGCGGAGTGGATGATGAGCTTGTCCAGAGGCGGGCAGCAGAGTGCCACCTCTAATCCCGCTGTTGGGGTGGTCTTCATGACGCCAGTTGCAGCCCTCAGGTAGTTACCTTGAAGGCTTTTAAGCATTTTTACTGTCTCAAGCTTTTTCACCCTGGACCACCAGACTATTGCAGCATAGGTTAGTCTAGGCAGCAGTACTGCTCTGTAGAGCCATAAGGCGACCCTGGGTTTGAACCCCCAGGTTTTTCCCATGACTCTTTTGCACGTCCACAACGAGGCATAGAAGGTTGTTCTCTTGCGCTCGAGGTGGTGCTTCCAATTGAGCTTTGGGTCTAGATAGACTCCAAGGTATTTAACTACTGTAGCGTATTCTATCTCCTTATCCCAGAGCTTGAGACACTCAACGGGTTCGGGTTTGTATTTTCTGGTGAAAATCATGGCCTTAGTCTTGCTTGGATTAGCGGATAGACCTCTGGCCTGGCACCAGTCTTGGGTGGTCTTAAGTGCTTTGTCCATGAGCTCCTTAAGTATTGATATGAAGTTTCCTCTGACTACTATGGCCACGTCATCAGCGTAGCCGTAGACAGAGAGGCCTAGGTTTTGTAGATCTAGAGGCCTAGGTTTTGTAGATGAAAATCTCTTTATTGCACAATAAAAATAAGGTACAATGGCGGACTTATTGCTACACTACAGCAATATCTTCCAGTCAACCAACATGCTGGTGTGAAAAGAAGAGTAGGCAACAAAATTATAGCTTAAAATTAAATTTGAAATTATAGCATATAATAAACATAGTGTGTGTATCTAAGGTAAAAAGTTAATATATAAATAAATTTTTGAGTTGGACATATTATATGTATGTATATGTATATACATACATATTTTGATATAATAACAAATAAATGAATTAATAAATAAGTAAATAAATAAACTGCCAAAATAAGGTAAGGAAAGGGAGGGGATTACGGAAAGGTTAGAATTTATGATTAATATTTATTGTGAAAGGAAGTGCTTTTTCAATGATTGCTTAAAGGTGAACAGCGAGCTAGCGCCTCGAATAGTTAAAGGAAGCTGATTCCACAGGGAAGTAGGAGGTTGAAAATCTAGGATTATGTCAGTTGCATTTGTGTCTATCTTTCTCACTTCTCTCTTTGCGAATATAAGTAAATGCTGGATATTACTGTCCTTTTTAACTTCGACTTCAAAAGAAGGAGAAGGTTATCAATTCGGTTGTATTTTTTAAAGGTATCTCAGAACTCCATTGTTTATGAATCGATTTAGAAAATCGGTTCATAAATTTGATTCATTTTTTTTGAAAGGATATACTTCCAGATTGGTGCCATTTTTATTATAATCCTGTTCTGATGATAGCATCCATGAGGGATCAAAGAAAATCCTCAAATATTATCATATGAAGTTGAAAATTTACATGTTAGTTCAGTTCCGATGACAATGCATTTTTATCCCCCATGTCAGCACTAGCTACGTCAAATAAATAAATAAAATACAAACGGAGCTGCCATGGAATTCACCGACCGGAGTCGGGCCCATCATATTACTATTTTTTTACACTTCTAGGGGTGAGCAGTGGATTCCGGACTAACGACCGGCTGTGGTAGGTTTAGGACAGCTGTCTTGCCACATGTGAGCGTACACCTTACCACCCATTCACTTCCCCTTCGAAGCCATAGAATTTGAGATGCGCAAATCGCTGTTTTAGATATTTTTTCCAGGAAAGAATTCATTATTTTTCTGGAAAGATCAAGATCTTTAAAGAGGTGAAACGGAGATTTAGCTGGCAGGCCACGAGCGCTAACTTTCACCGCGTGAAGGCTAACAGTGAAGCCGTTCCGGGTGACGGCATTTGCGAGATCGTGGTATATTATTTTATCTATTAGATACCGTTTGATGACCACATACAACGATTGATTTCAAGATATCGGCGTATTTTACATGAGCCAACCTAAATTTGGCGAATCTAGAAAACCGGAATAATATAAATATAAATGTTGAAAACAACAGACCGAAAATGAATCAAAACAATATCATAAAACATAAATATCTATATCCCATCCCTCTCCTTTCCTATCCTATCCCCTATTATTCTTGATTGCAGTGTTTGAATTGGCGACTAAAATATAATTTAGTTCGATAGGAGTTCAATTTAATTCAATTAAATTTGATACTTTATCGTATAAGGAATTACTGTAAACATTGTGCCAACATTACTTGTAATAAATAATGAAGAGTTGTATATTTCGTAAAAAAAACATAAACAAATTAAAATTCTTTAGTAATATAAACTTTTCAGAAGGTTCGCTTGCGCCCTGAGCCGGTGCCTAGTTCGTCTGTAATAGACCCTGTGCATCCGGGCGGCACTATTTCAGGAGTGTGGGGAGTGAACAAAGCTTGAGGGGGGGGGGGGGGGGATAAAGGGGTAGACGGGGGTACGAGGGTGTTCGGATTCAGCATCCCATGTTTATGGCTCTGAAATATCATTGACCCCAAATCCCCTCAACAAGATGCACGTGGAAAATTCACGTGGAAGGTTTCCACTCACGTGCGAGTGGCATGTAGGTATATATGCTGATATAGGTAGGTATGTGGTAGTGCGGTTTTATAGCGGTACTTTTTATACCCCGTTATTCGATTTTAAGGACAGCGACAGGCATATGAATGTACGAACCACCTCACTATAGCAGCTAGACGTGAGCATACGTCTACATTGATTTTATACGGCTCGGTCGGATAGTAAATTTTTGTGAATTCTCATTACCATTTAATTTTCAGATATTTGTATTATTGCAAGGACCATTGTAGAGCCTTTTTGTTAAATAATTATTTTGATTTAATATTTTTGACTATTTATAATTTCTGACAAATGAATACCATTTTTTTTTAAGGTTTAATACTTTATTCATTTAATTTTTGTACATTTAGCCACATTGTTATTAATGTTATAAGTAACTCGGAAAAATTGAACACCGAAATGCAGCTAATGCTCATTGCCCACCTAACTATGTAGGACTAAACTGCCCCGTATCTAGGCGGGTCAGAGTAAATAATTAAAATAAGTAATACAACTTATGTAACAATTAGCCTAATTAACGTAAAAAACTTTTAATTTTTATAATTAATGAATGTGCTTAATTAAGATTGAATAATATATAATAATACATAAATTACACTATAATACAAATCAAAATATTAAATTTGTAAGCATAATACAATGTAGGTAATGCAATATGGCAAATACACATATATGTAAATATGATTTCAATAAATAATAAATGCTATATGGTATAAACATATTTATAATTTAATAAAATATATAAATACAAGTATAAAAGCAGTGATAAAAAATATGAAATAATATAAATAAAAATATGATATGATATAATATGAATATATGCATAATAATTTATATAAATATAAAATATTATTTTTTAATTAACCTTTATACAAACGCTTTACAAACCAAGTTTTCAGATGTCGACCTCCCTAATTCAAATAACCATTTATTAATATTGTCTTTTAACTCTTGATTGTTCTATAGGTGTTTCCATTTTTCCTCTATGTCATTATATATCATTATATAATTCATTGGCCATTCTAGTACATACCTTTTAGTTAATTGTTTTTTTCTTAATATTATTTATGATTATTATGATTATTATTTAAGATTATTTATCATAATTATGATTATTATTATTTATTATGAGATTACAAATTGACTAGATACTGATAAGTGTCGTGAATATAGTCGAGTACATCGTAATATCGATAACAATTAATAAATCGACGAAATTTCGCTTGTTTCAGGTTACCTTTTGCTATCAATACTCAATGTCATTTTGTAAAAACCACGAAAATAGTCCGTTTCGGATTATCGCCAACACATGTTAACATCGTTAACAACGTTATTTTTTTTTTGATTTTTCCGCGAAATTCGAAAAAAGCGTTTTGCTTCCGGTGATTTTCTAAAAGAATTTTTAATTGTTTCAGGATACCTTTTGTTATCAAAACGCAAGTCATTAAATAAACCGTGAAAATTAACCCATATTTTTAAAATATCGCGGACATGTTTTTTCACGACCATGTCATCAATTTTGTAATATGCTAATTGTAATCGATATTCGAGAACTCGCGATATATCGACTATATTCACGACACTTCTCCAAACTTTGAATGCCTATATCTCGCTTATTTATTTAGACGGAATTAATATTATTGCAGATTCGGAATCAACGTGATGACTATAGCCGGGTGACGCTAAAAAATCAACGATCCAGGAGAGGTTCCTATACTGCAGTTATACCGGAAGGCAAGCATAGAGCCAGCAAGCAAAATGTAATTTTCTTGGTTTTCGTCAATTTGCTACGTTATGCCTCAGACCAATATCACTGCCGTAATAGCACCGCCTCCGCCGCGGATAGCACATTGAGATAAACTGCCTTGAGTCACGGACGTTAAGTCCCGGTTTAGTAATCCCGTTTATCTGACCCATATATTCCGCGTATTATCCGGATACAGCAACGACGAGATAACACGAAAGGCCTCACATATACAAAATATAATATCACTAAATCCGTTTTCATGTCATGCCATCAAGTATCATTTATATTTTGTAGTAGGTACCTACATGTAAGACTAGCTACAAATGTCGAAGCCACATCGCATCCAGATAACACAACTAAATACACTAAAAAAACACAACTGCCGTTACAGAAAGTCAACTATTGTATTTATAATTATTTTTATTACGGTTTTTTATGAAATATTTGTGGTTTATATATTCATTATATATATATATATATATTATATATATATATATATATATATATATATATATATATATATATATATATATATATATATATATATATATATATATATATATATATATATATATATATATATATATATATATATATATATATATATATATATATATATATATATATATAAACATTATTTTCGATAATATATAAAATTAGATTCATGAAAAGTTACTTATCTGGGGTCATGGTGGACCAGAAACATTTTAACGATAGTTAATGTCCTCTTTAAATACTAAGGGCAGCAGCACCTGTTTCCGCAATTGTTAACTTATGATGTTCTTAGTTATTGCAGCCGAATTACTGTATGCCCTTGGATGTAATAAGTATAGGAGGATGGTTTCTGTAACAGAAATGGATGTTAGTAACTTATTTTAGAAGAAATTATATGACTGAGAATATTTCGACACTAGTCGTATTCATCTCTATGACATTTCTGATAGAACAATTTTTTCAAAATTTAAATTTAAAAAAAACTGAACATAGAGAAATGGGTTAATAATATTTTGCAATATCGTTATAAATACACTATAACCGACCTGGAAAAACATTACTAATAATGATTTTTAAATGAAAAATATTAATAAGCTTTTAATGAATATGTCTGAACAAATATAATTACTGTATTAATTTTGCCTATTCAGACCGGGACCCTTGCAAGCGCCTAAAATATTTATAAAAGCCAACTCCCAAGATTTAACGTCTCTTTCTTTAGCGTTATCGCCAAGGCACTTAATAATTTTTACTTTAAAACAATTATCAAAAGTTAAATTGTGTGCCTTAGCATGCAATGCTATTGGAAGTTGACTTTCATTGCCTACGCTGGCCCTGTGATTATTTAACCTAATGCTAAGAGGTGTAGTTGTTTCCCCAATATAAAATGCATTGCAGGTCTGGCAGAGTAATTGATATACAATATTTTTTGAAATGCAACTACTATTAAAAGGAACTCTGTAACTGTTGGGAGTGTTAGGACTAGTAAAATAAATGCTTCGATCTAATAAAGGACATGTTTTACAACGTGATCGACCACAAGGCTGTAGGCCCAAATTTTTGTCATTACTAAGATAATTTCGATTATTTTTATTAAGTATTGATTTTAAATTAGGAGGTTTTCGAAATGATAAAATTGGTGGTATATCTAATAAACCTTTGGTTGATGGGTCATTAGCTATAATAGGGAATAAATCTGCTAAAATAGGTCGCAGTTTCTCAGTGCCAGGAAAATAAGTAGTACTCAGAAAGATTTTATTTTGATTTAAATTTGACACCAATTTAGGTTTAGGTGAAAATTTTGTTTCGGAATTTATTATATTTTTATCTAACAAAGAGGCAGGATAATTTCTTTCTATTAGTGATTTTTTAAGATTAGAAAGGTACTTATCTAAATTTTCTTTATTATTAATTAAACGGTGTCCGCGAATGGACATTGAATATGGAATTGACTTTTTGGTATGAAACGGATGACAGCTATCGAAATGTAGGTATTGCTCTTTGTTTGTAGGTTTTATATGAATTGCAGTTTTAATGGTGCCTTCGGATAGAGTTAGATCAACGTCTAAGAATGTAATTTGATTTTCTGATATAGTGTATGTAAAATCTAAGGGTCCGAAATTATTTAAATCTGTAAGGAAGTCAGTGAGTGTGTCATGTCCATGTGGCCAAAACAGTATAATATCATCAATAAACCTATACCACATTAGTGGTTGTAAATTTTGAGTAAGAAGAAATTTATTTTCTAATAACCCCATGAAGAGATTCGCATAAGAAGGTGCCATTCTTGTTGCCATTGCTGTACCTTTAATTTGGAGATAAAATTCATCCTCAAAAGAAAAAGCATTCTTAGTGAGGACGAATTCAGCCAACTTACAAAAAAAATTTGTAGAAGGAATTTGGGGGCTGGGCCTTTGATTAAGGTAATGGGAAATCGCTTCTAAGCCTAAATCATGGGGAATATTAGTATAAAGAGAGACAGCGTCAATTGTAACAAGTAATAAGTTGTCAGTCTTAGGAATTGTGGTATTTTTTAGAATCTCGATGAAATGGTAACTATCTTTAATGTGTGACTTGAGATTTTT